>JAZKJV010010270.1:0-412335 GCA_037367405.1 Ottelia alismoides | reverse complement strand
TGTGAACTGGCATAATCTGCATATGCATAAGTCCGAGACATCAATGTGATGACTAACCCCACATAAGAGTCCTTGCCTTGGAGATTCCATCAAATATTGAAGGATCAGAAGAACATCCTGCCAATAACTGTAAAGAGGTCTCTCTCTTTAAGTGCTGGTTGGCTCCGCTCACAACATATGATATATCTGGCCTGGTACATCCAAGTAGTCCAGCCTCAGTAAGAATATCTAGAAAATACTTCCAGCATGAGAGACGTAGTCCCTCTATAATACGTATACCTCAATGCCAAGTAAGTAGCAGCGTTGTTCAAGATCCTTCGTGACGAAGACCTTCTGAAGTAAGGTCTTGCTCTGAAATACCTGCTTTGTCATCCCTAGTGACAACCATATCATCAACGTAGATTGTAAGTATAACGATGCACCAGTAGACCGTCATTTGACAAAGACAGAGTACTCGGATGTCATCATCTAAAAACCAAGAACGCTGATATCAGTAGTATAGTAAGTCTGTCAAACATGCCTTAAGGCTCTGCTTCAAGCTATAGATGACCTTACGTAGTCGACATACACACTCCCCCTCAACTACGTAACCTGACGGTAGCATCATATAAAACTCCTCTTCGTGTGGAAAGGGAAAAAGAATTGATGCATTCCATTGCGACCCTGGGGCTCTCTTGTATAGGAGATAAGCCATATGGAAAAATTACATAAAGTAGACATATGTATAAGAGATATGAATAAAGGACAAATAAAAACTGTTGGGAAAAATGAACAACTTATTATTCCATGGAACTCTAGGCTCTTTATATAGAGGAGAGACCTATGGGTAAATTACATAAGATACACGAAAGAAAATTAATCTGAGAAAACAATACATAAATATGAATATATCTCTACACTCCCTCTCAAGATGGAGCATAGATGTCAATCATGCTCAGCTTGGATGGACACTTCTAGAATGGTCCTCTGAGCAATGCCTTAGTAAAGATGTCTGTAGTTTCGTTCCCTAAGCTGACATGAGATGTGGAGATGAAACCCTTCTGGACCATGTCTCGTATATAGTGGCAGTCAACTTCAATATGTTTCGTCCTCGTATGAAATGCATGATTATTTGCAATGAATAGGACATCTTGATTATCACATTTCAACGACATAGGAAGAGGCACCCCTATGTGTACATCTGCTAGTACTGCTCGAACCCACATCATTTCTGTACTAGCTTGTGCCATAGCCCTGTACTCGGATTCAACACTATATGCGGTCACCACAGTTTGTTTCTTGCTTTTCCAATAAATAATTGAACCACCAACAAATATAGTAAAGCCTGACGTGGACTTCCTGTCCTTAGGGCATCCTGCGTAGTCTGCATCTGCGAAAGCTGAATAGTAACATCTTCTCCTTTCCTGAATAGCAACCCTGCACCTGGTAATAATTCCAGATACCTTAATATCATATGCATAGCATCCATATGTACCTGACGTGGTCGCTCTATGAATTGGCTAACCCAATTGACCGTAAAGGAGATGTCGGGTCTAGTGATGGTTACATAGAGAAGCTTTCCCACTGGTTCTCTATATCTTCTCTTATCTACCTCGTTTGTATCGTCATCACACAATCTCATGCTTGGATCCATAGGTGTAGTAGCTGGTCGACATCCACGCATGCCTGTCTCACTTAGCATGTCAGTGACATACTTTCTTTGGGTCATCAGCAGACCCTTTTGATTCCTGGCAAACTCAAACCCCGGAAAATATCTTTCTTAGAGTGCCAAGATCTTTGGTGACAAACTGATTGCCCAGAAATTCTTTCGCCCTTTTTATCCCTTGATTATCATCACCTGTACAAATATATCATCAACATATCCTCTAGAGGTTTTCTGTACAAAGAGAGAATGATCTACATTCGATCTTCTGAACCCCTACTTCTCAAACAAATATGAGAGCTTCTGAAACCAAGCTCTTGGGCTCTATTTAAGGCCATATATTGCCTTATGAAGTCTACACACTTGGTGACAATCCCTCTCAGCAGCGAACCCCAGAGGCTGCTGCATGTAGACTTCTTCCTGAAGATCACCATACAAGAATCATATTTAACATCTAGCTGGAACAACAACCAATTACATATCAGTGCAACAATAAGGAGAACCCGTAGGGTAGAATGTCGAACAACATGAGAGAAGGTGTCTAAATAATCCACCCATAAGTCTGAGTAAAACCTCATGTGACCAGTCTGGCCTTGTACCTATCAAGGCTCCCATCAGCATGATACTTCATAGTAAAAACCCATTTGCAGCTCACACAGATGACCCACTAGGGGCATGCACCAAGATCCAAGTGCCTCGGGACTGTAAAGCAACCATCTCCTCCTCCATTGCTTTGCGCCACTGACTATCCTTCAAGGCCTCTTGATAAGTCCGTGGGATGTCCACAATAGACAGAGCAACAACAAATTGCCTGAATTCTCCTGTAAGATGATCAAACGACACCTAAGAAGCAACAGGATATGATGCACAAGTGCGCCTTTTCTTCCGAATAACAATGGGTACATTAAGGTCACTGGTTGTATCCCCAATAAGCTCTTGGGTTTCAATCTGCTGCAATAGTTCCTGCTGAGACACATCTCCATATCCATTGTTAGAAATATCGTATTCATGACATACCTCAGGCGTGTTGGATGGCATGCCATGAACATGAGTAGGAGGTGACCATCGACTGTAATGAAGTGGTAATGGTGGGACATGGATGGTAGCTGGTAGGATGGGGGATGATGATGGTGATGGCGTAGGAGACTGAGATGGTGAGGATGGTGGTGATGATAGAGGTAGTGGTGGTGGGATGTATACTTCGCTATCAGAGACTGAGGGAGTTAACTGATCACATGTTGGAGAAAAATACATTACATACTCAAAAAATGTGACATCATCACTGATATAATATTTCTTGTGCACGAGATCATAACATCTATATCCCTTATGAGTCCTAGAATAACCCACAAACATACATTTGTCAGCTCGAGGAGAGAGCTTGTCAACTCTAGGAGAAAAATTATGGACAAAGGCAATAGATCCAAACAAACGAGGACCAAGAGCGAACAACTCCTCTGGTAAAACGATTGAGAAGGGAACTTTCTCTCTCAAGACATATGACAACATACTCCTCTGGTAAAACGATTGAGAAGGGAACTTTCTCTCTCAAGACATACGACAACATACGATTGATAAGGTAACAAGCTGTAAGAACCACATCTCCTCGGAACGAGTGAGGAGCATGACTCTGGATAAGAAGAGTACAAGCAACATCAAGGATATGACAATGTTCTCTCTTTGCAACACCATTTTATTGAGACGTGTAAGCACAAGTTCTTTGATGAATTATACCATGTGAGGAGAAGTACTGAGTCAGAACATGAGTACAAAATTCTAAAGTGTTGGGAAAAATAGAAGAGTTGTTTATTCCATCAGCCCTAGGCTCTCTTATATAGGAGAGTAGCCTATGGGTAAATTACATAAAGCATACGACAGAAAAGAAAAATAGCAGAGAAATACAAAGGACACTAATATATGTTTACACTCCCCCTCAAGATGGAGCATAGATATCAATCATGCTCAGCTTGGACGCACACTTCTGGAATGGGCCTCGTAGTAATGCCTTGGTGAATATATCTGCAGTTTGATTTTCTGAAGTAACATGAGATGTAGCAATGAATCCCTTCTGAATCATGTCACGTATGAAGTGACAGTCCACTTCAATGTGCTTGGTTCGCTCATGGAATGCTGGATTGTTTGCAATGAACAAGGCTGCCTGATTGTCACATTCTAAGGTCATAGGAAGTGGTACGTCTATACATAGATCTGTAAGTACAGCCTTTACCCACATCATTTCTGTGCTAGCCTGAGCCATAGCCTTATATTCAGATTCAGCACTAGACCTGGCTACCACAGTTTGTTTCTTGCTCCTCCATGAGATTAGAGAATCTCCAACGTAAACCGCAAACCCAGAGGTGGACTTCCTGTCCTTGGGACAACCTGCATAGTCTGCATCTGCACATGCTGAGATAGAGATCCCCTTGCCTTTCTTGAATAGAAAACCTGCACCTGGAGATGATTTGAGGTACTTGAGTATCATATGTATAGCATCCATATGAACCTGACGTGGTTGCTCCATGAACTGGCTCACACGACTCACTGCAAAGGATATATCGGACCTAGTGATCGTGACATACAACAATTTGCCTACCAGTTCTCTGTATCTTCTCTTGTCCACCTCCTCTGTATCATCATCATATAGCTTCATGCTGGGGTCTATTGATGTTGTAGCAGGTCGGCACCCAAGCATACCTGTTTCACTTAACAGGTCCGTAACATATTTTCTCTGCGACATTACTAGCCCATACAGATTTCTGGCAAACTCCAGCCCCAGAAAATATCTAAGGACTCCAAGGTCCTTAGTGACAAATTCGCTACCCAGTTTTTCTTTCGCCTCCTTTATTCATTGTTCATCATCTCCTGTAATCAAGATGTCATCTACATAAACCATGATTGCAATAATACCTCTTGAAGTCTTCTGTATAAACAAGGAATGATCAGCATTAGAGCGTTTGTATCCCTGTTTTTCAAAGAGGTCTGAGAGCTTCTGAAACCATGCTCTGGGGCTCTGCTTAAGGCCATAGATTGCCTTATGAAGTCTGCACAACTTACAACAATCCCCCTCAACAGCAAAACCGGGTGGTTGTTGCATGTAGACTTCCTCCTGTAAGTCACCATATAAGAAAGCATTCTTCACATCCAACTGATATAGCGGCCACTCTCGAGTAACCGCAACTGACAGCAAGATCCGTAGGGTAGAATGACGGGCTACTGGCGAGAACGTATCAAGATAATCCACCCCGTATGTCTGTGTAAAGCCACGAGCAACAAGGTGAGCCTTGTATCTGTCAATACTGACATATGCATTCTGCTTGACTGTAAATACCCACTTGCAGCTCACTGGGGACACATCTGCAGGTATAGGAACTAGACTCCAAGTTCCCCTAGATTGGAGTGCTGCCATTTCTTCCTCCATTGCTAGACGCCATCTACTATCCTTCAGAGCGTCTTGGTAATTCTGTGGAATATCAACAGCTGACAAGGTAACCACAAAGTCCCTGAAATCCCCAGATAGTCGTTCAAATGACACAGAAGCTGATAAAGGATATGTGGCGCAACTCCTCTTCGATTTGCGTATAGCAATAGGAACATCTAAATCGGCTGTGTCCTCATCTGTCAGCAACATATCCTGCTCAGAAACATCATTGGATCCATCAAGAGTAATATCTTCAACACATACCTTACGCGAGCTAGGTGATGAGCCATGACCATGAGCTGGAGTAGGCCTGCGTGTATAATGAAATGGTAGTGGTGACACAGGGATAGGAGGTGCGGATGATGGTAAAGGAGCTGCTGCTGTTGTTGTTGTTGGTGGTGGTAGTGGATGTGGTGGTGTCATATAGATGGCATCGGTAGTAACTGGAGGTAGCAGTTGATCACCTGAGGATGAAAAATACATTACGGATTCAAAAAATGTAACATCTGCACTAACAATATACCGCCTGTGCAATGGATCAAAGCACTTGTACTCCTTTTGAGTTCTGGAGTAACCAACAAACACGCACTTGACATCCCTAAGAGAGAGCTTGTCAGTACCTGGAGACAACTGGTGGACAAAGACAACCAAACCAAACACACGAGGAGTAAGGGAAAACAGATCCTTACTAGGAAAGATAAGGGAGAAAGGAATCTGTTTACCTAGAACAGAGGACGACATACGATTTATTAGGTAGCATGCTGTGAGAACCGCGTCACCCCAGTAAGAATAAGGAGCATGACTCTGTAAAAGGAGTGACCTGGTGACATCTAGTAAGTGGCGATGTTTCCTTTCAGCGATCCCATTTTGTTGAGAGGTATAAGCACATGATGTCTGATGGATAATCCCTTGGGATGAGTAGTAATTGGCTAGGACATGAGTACACAATTCCAGGGCATTATCACTTCTCACAATTTTAACAGATGTGGAGAAAACATTATTCATTAAGAAAATGGATAATAATATTCCCTGCTTCAGATTTATTTTTCAACAAAAATACCCATGATACACGAGAGAAGTCATCCACAATAACTATATAAAATCTGTGTCCTTGATGATCAGGAACACGACTCGGACCCCAGATATCAATATGAAATAACTCAAACTTGGAGGTACTACTCCGACCCGGACGACTGGGAAAGGTAGACCGGTGATGCTTTCACAACTGACAAGCCTCACATTTGATGGATGTGTGAGGCAGACCCTGGGGTAACACACGACGCAACTTCTGAAGCGGTAGATGTCCAAAGCGCAGATGGCACAACATAGGAGATACGAGTCCAGTAGGTAGGGATGAAGTTCCAACAAAGGGAGTCTGATTGAGGCGATAGAGGCCTCCTTGCTCATAGCCACGACCAATCACGTTGCCTGTAAGGATGTTCTGAAAAACAAGAGAAGATGGATCAAAAATTGCCCGACATTGACAATCCTTTGTAATCTGACTGATTGATAATAAATTCATCGAAAAATCAGACGCATGTAACACATTCTTGAGCTGCATAGAAGATGTCAGTCTAATCTCCCCCTGACCAGCAATTGGGGAATGTGTACCATTGGCAATGACCACTGTTTGGCCTGGAGGGATCTGAGCGTATCCTGTAAGTAAACTTTGATCGCCACATAGATAATGTGTGGCTCCCGAGTCCATAATCCAAGGTAAAGTATCTGATCTACTACTGGTAAATGCAAGTATGCTACCTGATGCACTGGTAGACGCAGAGGCAGATGCAACAGCATCAGATTGATTCTCAGTAGTGGGTGGTGGGCCAGATGGTGGATAATGCCCCTTAGACGGGCAACTAGATCATCGAACCGCTGATCCAAAGAAGCAGCAGATGGAGGCTCTATCTGCTCGGCGGCTCGTGCAGATGCAGGAAATCCATGCTTAGAGTAGCACGTGTCTTCATTGTGTCCGACGCGATGCCAGTAGGTACATGTTGGCCGAGTACGGCCTCCTCTGCCACGAGGTCCACGTCCACGGGTCTGATGATGAAATCCACAGCCCCTGTTAGCGGCCATGGCTGAAGCATTCTGATTTGTGGTCGTAGAGGGGACGGTGATGCGGCTCAGTCTGTGAAAGGCTTCCTCCATGGGAGGAATAGTAGAATCGGTCAAGATCTAAGATCGTGCCGCCTCATACTCGGGATCAAGTGCAGCAAGGAAGACGCCCACCATAGTCGCATTCCGGTAGGTCTTCTGTTGCTCTAGCGTGGCTGTCAGGGGCATGAAGCTGTAGGCTTCTCGAACATCCCTCGTAGGGATATGTAGAGTGAATGTAGAGGGCGACCATTCTGCTTTATAGTGAATATATCATGCTGGAGTTGCAGAATCTTTGTCTCATTCTTCGCTTGAGAGTATGTGGCCGCCAGAATATCCCACATGTCTTTGGCCATGGGCTGATGTAGAATATCATTGGCAATCTCGATCGCCAAAGTTCCAGATAACCAGACTTTGGCGTATGCGTCATCGACCTCCCATGACGCATTGGCTCCAGTCTTCTCAGCAGGCTCTTCTTCGGTAAGAATGTGCTTCTTACCAGTTGACTTCATCATACTCATGAACTGCATCGCCCACAGTTCATAGTTCGTACCATCCATCTTTACGATAGACGCTAGACCACGAAAGGCGCCAATAGATGGAATATCCGCCTTGCTTTCTGACATACTGGAAACCGAAGACTGGAGAGATAGACTGAAGATAAGATTCGTCTACACGGACATAGACAGGTTTAGTTGCATGTGTAGACCTCAAGCAACCAAACCCATTTAGTTGACGGTGTGCGCTCTAGAGATGTAGGGCTGACTCAAGGGCACACGCACAGGGCTCTAAGGTGCTTGCTGGAGGGCACAAGGGCGCGCTGGAGCGCACAGGATTGCGCTAGAGCACGCAGGCGCGCTAGCGCGAGGGCGCACAGGCGCGCAGGTGCAGGCGCGAGGGCGCGCAGGCGCGCGAGCGCACGTGCGGAGGCGCGGGTATGTGCCGGCGGCGGAGAGAGGCACGCGGATGGGGTAGGAATAGGGTTAGGGTTTTGAGAACTCCGGTCTAGGACCGTCGTTCTGATACCACGTTGGGAAAAATAGAAGAGTTGTTTATTCCATCAGCCCTAGGCTCTCTTATATAGGAGAGTAGCCTATGGGTAAATTACATAAAGCATACAACAGAAAAGAAAAATAGCAGAGAAATACAAAGGACACTAATATATGTTTACATAAAGCATTATCAGTCCTCACATTTTTGACATTAGAAGAATAAACATTACGAAAGGAACCCAACTCGGACCCCAAATATTGATATGGAACAACTCAAATGGGAGCGCCATCTCCGACTTTGATGACTAGGAAAGATAGACTGATGATGCTTTCCCAACTGACATGCATCACAATTGAAGGTTTCTCGAGGCGAGATCTGAGGAAGAACACGACGCAATTTCTGGAGGGGAAGATGACCAAACGCATATGCCATGTGAACAGAGAAGCAGAACTAGTGGATTGAGAATACAATCCGGCACACGGAGCTTGAACCAGTCTGTAGAGGCCTTCCTGCTCACGATCACAACCAATCACCCTGCCCGTTAGAATGTCCTGAGAAACGAGAGACGATGGATCAAATGTAACACGATAGTTCAAATCTATAGTAAGTTCATAGAAAAATCCAGGGCATGTAACAGATTCTGCAGACGTATGGACGGTGTCAAACTACACTCTCCCTGTCCTGTGATTGGGGAATGAGTCCCATCATCTATAACTACAATTCATCTTTGAGGAATATGTCTATATATTGTAAGAATATGTTTATTGCCACACAAGTCATGTATGTCCCCAGAATCTATAATCCATTATGTAATATCAGGATCATGAAAAGAAGTAGATGCGATAATGCTACCTGAGGTGCTAGCTCCAGCAGAAGCAGCCACATCGAGGGTCGATGTGTCACCGGAATTAGCAGGAGGCATAGTATCCCTTAGAGGGGATACAAGATCATCATATCTATGCTCGGAGGAAGACGAAGGTGTTGGAGTTGTACCCTGTTCCGCAACGCGTGCGGATGCTGGAAAGCCATGCTTGGAATAACATGTTTCCTGTGTGCCCAGAGTGGTGACAATAGGTGCCAGGTGGACGGGTACAACCTCCTCTACCACGTGGTCCATGACCACGGAACTGAGATGTACCCCCCTTCCTCGGGAGGCTGCCATAGCAGATGAATTTGGCATTAGAATAGAGGATGAAACATTGATTCTGCTCAATCTGCGGAAGGCATCATCCATAGGAGGAATAGTAGCGTCCGCCAAGATCTGGGAAGATGCTGCCTCATATTGTGAATCTAGTGATGCCAGGAACACACCAACCATTGTGACATTCCGATATGTCTTCTACTATTCAGGAGTTGCTGTGAGAGGCATAAAACTGTGGAGCCTCTTAAACATCCCCCTTAGGGCCGTGTAATGTGCATGAAGAGGCCGTCCGTTCTGCTTTATGGTAAAAATGTCATGCTGGAGTTGGAGAATCTTTATCTCATTCTTTGCCTGTGAATAGGTCACAACAAGAACGTCCCACATTGCCTTTGCAGTGGGCTGATGCAGAACATCATTTTCTATCTCTGGTGTTAGTGTACCACATAACTAGACTTGTGCGTAGGTATCATCCGCCTCCCAGGAGGTATGTGTCCCTGTCTTCTCTAACGGCTCTTCTTCGATAAGAATATGCTTCTTACCCATAGACTTCATCAGGCTCATGAACTGCATGGCCCATAACTCGTCATTTGACTTGTCCATCTTGGCTATTGGACTGGACCACGAAAGGCGACTGTGGCGGGGATATCTGCTTTACTTTTCGACATGCTACTAGTTAAAGAAGACTCGGGTTGTAGACTAGCAAACTTTTGTCTACACATACATAAGGGGATTCGACTGCATGTATAGACTCAAGCAACCAACCCCATCAACCAAAGGTCGAAGTCGGTGTGCGATGGCGTCACACCCGAAGATCAACGGTGCACCTAACAACGGTGCACCCTAGAAGGAGGTGCGACGACACCCTAAAGAAGGTGCGACGACACCCTGAGGAAGGTGCAACGACATTCTAAGGAGGTGCGGCTACGACACCCTGTAAAGGTGCGGCGACACTCGAAGGTCATCGAGGTGCAAGAACAACACCCTAGGGAGATGGTGCGGCCACACTTGCTACACCCGATGAAGAAAAGGGGCGCTACAGTATGTGTTGGAGGAGGAGATGCATCAACAACACTCCCTAGAAGGGAAGGGTGTGGCGGTGGTGCCCACTGGAGGGCATTACCCCTGGAGTAGGGTGCGGTGACAACAGAAGAAGGGAGAGCGAGGGCACGCGGTGGGTGTAGAGATATATGTTATGTTATTTTGTCCTGTTTCATATTTTTTCTTTTCTTCTGGACTCTTGATGTAATTTACCCATAGTCTACTCTCTTATATAAGAGAGCCTAGGGCGTATGGAATAAACAACTCTCCTATTTTTCCCAACATGGTATCAGAGCAACGGTCCTAGATCAGAGTTCTCGAACCAAACCCTAACCCTAGCCCCCACCTCCAAGCCCTCCGCGCGCCGCCTAGGCCTCGGCCTCAGCCTTTCCCGTGCGCCCAGGCCATCTCGGTCTCCCGCACGCCGCCCGACTGCCACACGTGCCTACTGCGCGCCGCCTAGGCCCCGGTCTCCCGCACGCCCCTCCCCGTGCGTGCCGCCCAGGCCCCACGCATCACCTCCCTTCCGACGCCACGTGCTCCTCGGCGCCCCTCCGCCTCTCCGCATGCACCTTGGTTCCCTATGACTCGGGCTGAGCGCTGTGACTCGGCCTCTCGTATCCCGCCTAGTGCATCTCGCCTAGGCTGTGACTGTGCGTGTATCCTGCCTAGCGCACACCACATCTCTCTAGGATTCGGCCACGTCCTAGGGTTCGGCTAACCCTAGGGTATCTTCGTCAGCAAGGAGACCTTCACCCACGTCTCCACGTTAATGGGTTTGGTTGCTTGAAGTCTACACATGCAACCGAACTCGTGAATGTCAGTGTAGATAATCGTATCTTCAGTCTACAACCCTAGTCTTCTATCATCATCATGTCAGAAAGAAAGGCAGATATCCCATCCATAGGCGCCTTCAGAGGTCCTGCGCCTATTGTGAAGATGGACGGGTCAAACTACGAACTGTGGGTAATGCAGTTCATGATTATGATGAAGTCGACCGGTAAGAAGCACATTCTTACTGAGGAAGAGCCTGATGAGAGGGGTCAACGCCTTATGGGAGGCAGATGATGCATATACCAAGGTTTGACTATCATGAACATTAGCAATTGAGATTGTCAATGATATTCTCCATCAGCACACTACAAAAGCAATGTGGGATATTCTGGCTGCTACCTATTCACAGGCAAAGAATGAGACGAAGATTCTGCAACTCCAGCATGACATCTTTACAATCAAGCAGAATGAACGGCCTCTACATTCATTATACACGTCTTTACGTGGAATGTTTGAGAAGCTTTACAGCTTCATGCCTCTCACAGCCACTCCTGAGCAACAGAAGACCTACCGGAATGCCACTATGGTTGGTGTATTTCTGACTGCCCTTGATCCAGAGTACGAGGCAGCACGTTTCCAGATCTTGGCAGATTCTACTATTCCTCCGATGGAGGAAGCCTTTCACAGACTGAGTCGTATTACTGTTCCTGTTGGGAAAAATAAGAGACTTGTTTATTCCATACACCCTAGGCTCTCTTATATAGGAGAGTATCCTATGAATAAAATACACCAAGAGTCCAAAAGAAAAGAGAAAATACGAAACTGTACAAAATAGAATAACATATATCTCTACACTCCCCCTCAAGGTGGAGCATAAATGTCAATCATGCTCATCTTGGACGAACACTTCTGGAACGGCCCTCGAAGTAACGCCTTGGTAAAGATGTCTGCAGTTTGGTCCCCTGAGCTAACACGGGATGTAGAAATAAATCCCTTCTGAATCATATCTCGTATGAAGTGACAATCAACCTCAATGTACTTGGTTCGTTCATGAAACGCTGGAATATTTGCAATAAATATGGCATTTTGATTGTCACATTCCAGAGACATAGGAAGAGGGACTTCTATATATAGATTTGTAAGAACAACTTTCACCCACATCATTTCTGTACTGACCTGGGCCATAGCCCTATATTCAGACTCAACACTGGATCTTGCTACAACCGTTTGCTTCTTGCTTCTCCAAGAGACCAAAGAGTCTCCGACATACACAGCAAATCCAGTGGTGGACTTCCTATCCTTGGGGCATCCTACGTAATCTGCATCTGCACATGCTGAAATAGTAATCTACTTGTCTTTCTTGAACAGCAAACCTGCACCTGGAGATGACTTAAGATACTTGAGTATCATATGTATAACATCCATATGTACCTGACGTGGTTGCTCCATGAACTGGCTCACCCGACTAACAGCAAAAGAGATACCAGGTCTGGTAATAGTAACATAGAGAAGCTTTCCCACCAGTCTCTGTATCTTTTCCTATCCACCTCATCAGTGTCGTCATCATATAATTTCATACTGGGATCCATGGGTGTAGTGGCAGGTCGACAACCAAGCATTCCTGTTTAACTCAACAAGTCAGTGACATATTTCCTCTGGGTCATTACCAACCCATGAGGATTTCTGGCGAATTCCAACCCCAGAAAATATCTAACTCCAAGGTCCTTGGTGACAAATTCACGACCCATCATTTCTTTCGCCCTCTGAATTCCTTGTCCATCATCACCTGTAATCAAGATATCATCCACATATACCATAATTACAATAATACATCTGGATGTCTTCTGTATGAACAGGGAATGATCTGCATTAGAACGTCTGTACCCCTGTTTTTCAAACAGGTCTGAGAGCTTCTGGAACCAAGCTCTGGAGCTCTGCTTAAGGCCATAGATAGCCTTATGAAGTCTACACACCTTAGAACACTCCCCCTCAACAGCAAAACTAGGTGGCTGTTGCATGTAGACTTCCTCCTGCAAGTCACCATATAAAAATGCATTCTTGACATCTAATTGGAATAGTGACCAATCACGAGTAACCTCAACAGAGAGGAGGAACCGTAAGGTGGAATGGCAAGCAACCGACGAGAATGTATCAAGATAATCCACCCCATATGTCTGTGTAAAACCACGAGCAACCAGACATGCCTTGTATCTGTCAATGCTGCCATCTGCATTCTGCTTAACCGTAAATACCCACTTGTAGCTCACTGTAGATACATCGGTAGGTGCAGTAACAAGGCTCCAGGTACCTCTTGACTGAAGAGCAGTTATTTCTTCTTCCATGGCTAAATGCCATCTACCATCCTTCAACACATCTTGGTAATTCCGTGGAATATCCACCGCCGATAGTGCAATGACAAAGATCCCGAATTCTCCAAGCGATCAAAAGAAACAATGGATGCTATAGGATATAACGCGCAACTACGCTTCTGTTTCTGAAGTGCAATAGGAAGATCCAAATCACCTGCATCCTCATTTGGCCTCTGTAACACATCCTGCTCAGGTAAATCATCAGATCCATCAATATTGATTATATTCTCAGAACATACCTCAGGCGAGCTAGATGATGAGCGGTGACCATGAGCAGAAGCAGGCCGACGGGTATAGTGGAATGGCAATGGGGAAACATGAACGATAACAAGAGGTATAGGGGATGGTAGTGGTGGAGGTGGTGATGGTTGTGGTGGAGGTGGTGATGGAGGTGGCATGTATATAGCTTCATCAGTGCCAGAGTATACTAACTGATCACCTGTAGAAGAGAAGTACATAACAGACTCGAAAAAGGTAACATCAACACTAACAAAATATCTCATGCGCAATGGATCATAACACCTGTACCCCTTTTGTGTTCTGGAGTACCCAACGAAAACACACTTGACAGCCCTAGGAGAGAGCTTGTCAATACCTGGAGACAACTGGTGGACAAAGGCCACCGAGCCAAACACACGGGGAGTGAGGGAGAACAATTCTCTTTCTGGAAAAACAAGGGAGAAAGAAATCTTCTCACCTAAGACAGACGACATACGATTAATGAGATAACAAACCGTTAGGACAGCATCGCCCCAGAAAGAATGAGGGGCATGACTCTGTATGGGAAGCGACCTGGTGACATCAAGTAAACGACAATGTTTCCTTTCTGCAACTCCATTTTGTTGGGAAGTATAGGCACAGGATGTTTGGTGGATAATCCCTTGAGTTGAAAAATAATTAGAGAGAGTATGAGTACAAAATTCCAAGGCATTATCACTTCTCACAATTTTTACAGATGCAGAAAAAACATTACGAACTTCATTGATGAAATTTATGATAATATTCCCCGCTTCAAATTTTATTCTTTAACAAAAAGACCGAAGACACACGAGAGAAATCAACCACAATAACCATATAAAACATGTATCCCTAATGATCAGGAACACGACTAGGACCCCAGATATCGATATGAAACAACTCAAACTTGGAGCTACTACTCCGACTCTGACGACTGGGAAAGGTAGACCGATGGTGCTTTCCCAACTGACAAGCCTCACATTGGATGGACGCGCGAGGTGAAGATCAATGATGTCATCAAGAAAATTTTCATGATACAAGATAAATGAACAAATTGACCTACGTAAAAGAAACACTTAATTAAATAAATAAAAATCCAAACAGAATAAAAGATGAGCCGTGTCCCTGGCAACGACGCCATTTGACGAACCGAAAATCCAGCCTCTTATTATGTTGTTTTAATGCGTTGTAGCTGGCCGGATCGGGTTCGTCAAAGAACCTTTAAGTCAAGATAATCAATCAAATAAAAAGGTCCATTTATATAATTTTTACTTGGACAAGCCCAAAGTCGAACTCAGGGACACGAGCCTCTCTCGTAATTATTTGGACTTTAATCAATTTAACTAAGTGTTGGATAAACGTAGGTCGATGAAATGCACGAAGACAAGGCAAGATGCATTAAGTAAACATGAAACATGCATTTTTTTACTTGATTTTTAATAATGCAAATAGATGCAAAGAAATGCATAAATATGCCCCAATTATAACAATACTTGAGCCATTTAATCACAAGTCAAATCAGAATCAAGTTCATGAAGCTACTTTCATTTATGTAAAAAATAAGGCATGCGAAGCATTGAAATAAAGACACTGAGCTATGAAAATAATACATCGAAATTTATAGTGTCAATTCTGAAATACAAGCATGCTATCAAGAAGACAATGAAATGAGCTTCAAAACACCATTGAAATCGACTCAATCGGAGCTAGGATGCTCAAGATATGCACGAGTGAAGCCAGGAGCATAAATGCAAGAAAACATGAAAGATAAATAGCAAAGGTCCCTGGGAGGGACTAAAATGCAAATAAAACAATGTTCAGGACCTTCCCTGTAAATAACCCACACGCGCGGCGGTATTTTTGCAATTATTAAAACCCGCAAGGGTATAAATGCAAAATACCCCAGGCGCATGTGGTCTGCACGTGGGCTCTGGACATGTCTGCAATTTGAAGAAGTTGGTGGGCCTCCCTGCAATTTGTCCTGGATGCACGTGTCTTGCACGTGCGCTCCAGGTTCGGCGAAGAATCATGCTCGGAGAAGGCTTAGGACAGCTTCGGCTAGGCTTGGAAGGTACGAGCCTTGAGGCTTGGGCTCGGATGTGGCTCGGAGTGCTGGGGAGGCTCAGTATAGGCTCGGGGTTCCCAAGCCTGCTGGTCTGGTGCTGAGGTTCGGAGAGGCTTTGGCGTTGACACGTGGCCGATCGTAGACCCTCTGATCATCGAGATCGGACAGTAGCTGGAAGCTGCGCTATATGTCGACGTGGTTGCTTCTGCGCCGTTCGATGAGCTCCGAGGAGAAGCAATCCAACAGTGCCTGCTTCTTCCTCCTCGGCTGCAACTGGCGGCGGAACCAGGACTCTGGCGAAGGGATCCAAGCTCCACTGCTCTTGCTCGGACACGGTGGAACTCCTCGGAGCGTCCTTGACGTCCGTCGATGAAGCTGGAGGTCAGGCACACTGCAGCAAGGTTTGGAAAAGGTCGTCGTCGATCACATGCTGGAGTTGGTTCTTGCCAGGGGCTCCGGCGATGGCTCCGACCATTGACGATTGAGTACCTGCAACATTAGTCCACATAGCCGAAGCACAGGTACGTGGGGAAAGAATGGGATGGCAGGCCTAAAGGGCGAAGAACGTGGTGACCTGATGCATCTTCTCCGACGAGTTCGGAGGAGATGGGCGGCGAAGTGGTTTGAGGTCATGTAGGAAGGGGAAGTTGCATGGAGGGTAGCGCGTGGAGGGTGGAGGGGTATGGAAGCTCACGAGATGTCTAATGGAGGATGAAGTAGCTTGAGATAGCCTAATTAATTAAGAGAACAAGAGGGAAAAAAATACAAAGAAGATCAGAGGACTTACCTGAGGTCGGGCGGAGAGGAGCTTGGGCTCGAGCGTCGGGGAGACGCTCTGGTCATCGCTGGACCACCGCAGCTAATGGTGGCAGCTTTGCGGGGCGGAGCCATCGCAGACCTGGCCGACATCAGCCAGGGGTCGACACCGGGGGCGAACGTCGTCTTCGTGCTCCATCTCGCCTCCTCGCTGTCACCGAGGGGCGGAGGAATGCTGGGCGTGGCCCCGCGTAAAGGCAGACGAGGTTAATTAGGGGCGGAGGCGAGGCATTTGAAGATCGAAGGTGGCGGTTGCGATGGCGATGGACGTGGTTTGCGCGGAGGATATGGGACGGGAGGAGGGAAGTCGTGGCACACATGGGTTCGGGCGAGGGTGGAGGAGTGATGGTCTCCGCCGTGAGATGGTTGTCGAGTGGAGGAAGTGGCAGAGATGACGGGAAAAATAGGAAGGGGGAGGTTGAGACGCGAGGTGAGGATCGTGGGCGACAGAGTATCGCGAGGTAGACGACGAACTCTTGGCCGTTGGATCCTGTGATCCAACGGTCATGAGCGGGGTGCTAGTTAAAGGCCCGGATTAGATCAAGGAAGCGAAATCGAGGGTATAGGACGCGCTACGTGGCGCAAGGAGGACACGGCGCTGGCGGGCGGCCTTGATGGAACCTGGAGTTTGATCGGATGGTTGACAGCGGGAGCGGAAAGAACGGTGGAGATGAAGGTGCCTGGAGAAGAAGGGTTCAAAAGGCAACACATGGCCTACTGAGGGCGAGGCGCTAGCGGACGGAGGAGATCTGATCTGGAGATGATCGGAGGGTGGAGATCAACTGGGAGAGTGAATGGCACAGATCTGGAGAGAAGGAACTGATCTAACGGCTAGAAGTGGGGGGGGGGGGGGGTGCGTGGCGCAAGGAGAGCGGGCCAGGTGGCGAAGCCAGAAGGAGCCACGTGGCCCAATCAAGTTATTCAGAAGAAAAATAAGAAAAAGAGGGTGAAAATGACCGAATTTGGAAAAAATCAAAACATGAAAGTTGTAGATCTCGATGAGCTCTACAAGTTTTATGTTGACCAAAAACGGAGATGAGGTCAAACAAAGGCAGGAAATATTTTTGAGAGTATTTTTAAGGCTAAAACACCACGATTTTTAATTTTGCTATTTTTTGTGTTTTTTAATTTATTCAATGACTCTTACAGGGAATTGTCTGGTTTTTATTGAAACTTAGTCTAAGATGGGGGGTTAAATTCATTGAATTAAGAGACTGAAACATGGTTTCATCAAGGGGAGAAGTACATAACAGACTCAAAAAATGTAACATCAACACTGACAAAATATTTGTTGTTTATAGGGTCATAACAACGATAACCCTTTTGAGTCCTAGAATAATCTACAAAGACACACTTAACGGCTCTAGGAGAGAGTTTGTCAAGTCCAGGAGACAAGTGATGAACAAAGGCAACAATACCAAAGACACGAGGGGTAAGTAAAAACAATTCCTTATCTGGGAAAATAACGGAAAGAGGAATTTTCTCACCAAAAACAGAGGACGGCATGATTGACAAGGTAGCAGGCTGTAAGGACAGCATCCCCCCAAAAAGTGATAGGCGCACAACTCTGGATAAGCAGGTTCGGGTGATATCAAGAAGGTAACGCTGTTTTCTCTCTACCACTCCATTCTGTTGAGATGTGTAAGGACAGGTGGTTTGATGAATAATACCTTTGGACGAAAAGAAGTGGAAGAGAGAGCGAGTGCAGAATTCCAATGCATTATCCGTACGAACATATTTGACAGAAGAAGAAAAAACATTCTGCACTTCGATGATAAAATTTTTAATAACATTCTCTGCTTCAGATTTATTCTTTAAAAGAAAAATCCAAGATACACGAGAAAAGTCATCAACTACAACCAGATAGAACCTGTGTCCCTGATGATCAGGAACACGACTCGGACCCCAAATATCAATATGAAACAACTTAAATGGGGAGCACTGCTCCGACTCTGACGACTAGGGAAGCTAGAACGATGATGCTTTCCCAACTGACAAGCTTCACAACGAAACGATGAACTCGTAGAGATCTGAGGCAAGAGATGGCACATCTTTTGGAGCGGGAGGTGACCAAAGCGTAGATGCCAGGTGTACGAAGAGACTGATCCGGCTGAATGGGAAGAGACACCAGCAAATGAATTCCGGACCAGAGGAGAGAGACCATTCTGCTCAGAGCCACAACCAATCACTCTGCCCGTTAGTATGTACTGAAAATGAGAGACGATGGGTCAAATATAGCGCGACAGTGCAAATCCTTCGTAATCTGACTAATGGATAATAAATTCATTGAAAACTCAGGAGCATGTAGAACATTCTGTAAATGCATAGACGGTGACAAGGTGATCTCCCCCTGTCCAACGATGGGGGAATGAGTCCCATCATCTATGAGCCTTAGCGTCCAGGTGGAATGGCCCTGTATGACTCAAGTCTATCTCTGTCACGACAGAGGTGATGGGTGGCGCCAGAATCCATAATCCAATCTGAGAGATCATGACAGGATGTAAAGGTAGTAGCACTACCTGAGGTACTGGCAGCGGTAGAAGTACTGGCAAATGCTGAAGCGGCAATGTCTGAAGATCCACTTGGAGAATCAGTAGATGATTGAGGCATAATATCACGTAGGCGCGCCACAAGCTCTTCGAACCGGTGATCTGGAGTGGATGCCGACGAAGATGTAACATGCTCGGCTACACGTGCTGATGCTGGAAACCCATGCTTAGAATAACATGTATCCTCTGAGTGACCTGTGCGATGACAGAAAGTGCACGACTGACGAAAATGACCTCCTCAGCCACGAGGTCCACGTCCACGAAAGGAAGACTGACCACCTCTCCCTCGCGATACAACCATCGCCGAAGGGGTGGAGTAGATGTGCTGGAAGAAACAGAGATGCGACTGAGCCTCCGGTAAACTTCCTCCATAGGAGGAATAGTAGCATCGACAAGTATCTGAGAGCGGGTTGCCTTATACTCAGGATCAAGTGCTGCTAGAAGTACGCCCACCATGGTAGCATTCCGAAAGGTCTTCTGCTGCTCTGGAGTAGCCGTGAATGGTATAGTGCTATATATTTTCTCAAACATCCTCCGCAGGGACGTGTACAAAGAGTGAAGCGGCCGCCCATTCTGCTTCATCGTAAAAATATCATGCTGGAGCTGTAACATCTTGGTCTCGTTCTGCACCTGTGAATATGTGACAACCAGTATATCCCACGTCGCCTTGGCGGTGGGCTGATGGATGACATCATTGGCAATTTCCATCGACAGTGTTCCTGATAGCCAAACCTTGGCATAAGAATCATCGGCCTCCCAGAAGGCATAGATCCCAGTCTTCTCTGCCGGCTCATCCTCGATAAGTATATGCTTCTTACCATTTGACTTCATGAGACTCATGAACTGTATCGCCCGGAGCTCATAGTTCGTCCCATCCATCTTGACTATTGGCGCTGGACCTTTGAATGCGTCTATGGAGGGCATATCGACTTTACTTTCTGACATGTTGCCGGAGACGAAAACTAGGGATTGTAGACGAGAAACTAGTGTCTGCATAAACTTGATAGGATTTGAGTGCATAAGTAGACTTTTATGCACTCAAATCCATGGAGAGATAGTGGCCGATGGAGGAAGGAGTGTCAGCTCTGGAGAGGAGAACCCGACAGTGAGGGTTCCTACAGTAACGTTGAAGGGCCGATGGCGTCAAGGGCCGGCAGGGAAGGTTGCCGGCGGAAGGGAGGGTTGCCGGCGGAAGGGAGTTGCCGGCAGGGGGACGGGAACCGGTAAGGAGGAGACCGGTGGTGGGGCTGGAGGGTCCGGCAGTGGCGGTGGAGGGTCTCAGCGGCGAGGAGGAGGGACCAGTGGTGCCGCCGAGGGTTGGAGAGAGAGAGAGGGGCGACGGCGGGATGTGGCTTTTAGGGTTAGGGTTTTGGCTCTAATACCATGTTGGTGGAAATGAGCAATCTGTTTATTCTATAGAACCCTAGGCTCTCTTATATAGAGAGGAACCATGGGTAAATTACATAAGAGTCCAGAAGAAAAGAGAAATTATGAAACAGTACATAATAACATAACATAAATCTCTACAATCATTGTTACTGGCAGCGATGAACATGGCATTCATGCAACTAAGGATTTCCTCGGACGACGGTTTGTGACCAAGGACCTTGGCAAGCTACGTTACTTCCTTGGCTTGGAGTTTGCACGAAATTAGCAGGGCATGGTTATGACGCAAAGGAAATATGTTATTGATCTTCTATCTGAGATATGCATGACATGATGCTTCTATCTGAGACATGTATGAAAGGATACAGACCTGCCACTACATCAATGAATCCCAATGCTAAGATCTATGATGATGACTCTAAGGAGGTAGATAAGAGACGATATAGAGAGCTAGTAGGGAAGTTGTTATATGTTACTATCACCAGGTCTGATATATCATTTGCTGTGAGCAGAGTCAACCAGTTTATGGACCAACCTAGACATGCTCACATGGATGCAGTTTGCATGATCTTGAGATATCTGAAGTCTTCTTTAGGTGCACGCCTTCTATCCAGAAGAGATACATCTCTCACAGTTACTGGATGTGAGATGCGGATTATGCTGGGTACCCCAAGGACAGGAAGTTCATTTCAGGCTTCACTGTGTTTGTTGGTAGCTCATTAGTTTCATGGATGAGTAAGAAACAAACAATTGTTGCTCGATCCAGCGCTGAATCAGAATATAGGGCCATGGCCCAAGGGAGCACGGAAATGATGTGGGTCAAGTCCGTCCTGACTGACCTAATTATTGAGGTGCCTCTTTCTATGCACCTCAAATGTGATAATCAAGTAGCTCTGTTCATAGCTAATCATCCAGCCTTCCATGAGAGAACAAAGCACATTGAAGTAGACTGTCATTACACACGTGATTTGATCCAAAAGGGGCTTATTTCCACTTCTCATGTTGCTTCAGGAGATCAGATTGCAGACATGTTTACCAAAGCTCTTGCAAGGGGTCCTTTTCACCGTTGTTACAAGATGAGCATGATAGACATATATGCTCCAGCTTGAGGGGGAGTGTTGAGATACTTATATCTATTTGTCTTTATTTATATTTTTATATTTCTTCAGTCTACTTTATGTAATTTTCCCTTAGAGCCTTTCTCCTATATAAGAGAGCCTTAGGGCTACGATGAATGATACATTTCGTTTCAGGACTTCCACACCTACTTCACACTGGACTTTCTCTTGTGCATCGACTCTTCTCCAGGCACGATCTGGTATTGCAGCAACTACTACATGTACTACAGAGGTACTTTTCGGTGACCTGAGCATGCAAACCCGTCATCAAGAGGTTCTTCTATCAGCAACGAACATATATTCTTCTTGAGATGTATCATGTGAAGATGTGTTGTATATTTTTGCTTTTGTTGCAAGCTGCATCTTTCTCAGCTCCAGCTTGAGGGGAGTGTCAGAGTATGTAATCGAGGGGTAATTTGGATCTCTCCAAGATCCAATTACCCCTACTCATGTTTAGTCCCACATGGATGAATGATGGGACTCCGATCTGTCTGTGGGGCTACATAAGAAGCCCCATACCCCTGTACTCATTGAGAAACTTCAATAGAAGATATGGCCTTTGAGGCCTTCTTCCGTGGTTTCATCCCGCTACCTCACGGAGTAGAGCTCCACGTAAATCTAATCTCGAGTGTTCAATGTTTTATTCTTTCTTGTTTATAGATTCGCTTTCGTATTTCTAGATTCCAATAGGGCCAACCACATCACCTTCTTGCTAACTTTCTCACCATCTACCCTAATGTTATGATGTCACCAAATCTTCTGAAAATTGCAGTTAGAATATCAATGGCAGGACACCCACACTGAAAACAACATATGTCGGTGCTGCAATCGTATGCCTTGTGAGCACCTTCACTGCAACAGAAGCATCAAACGGGGGGTGGGGGTGGGGGGTGGGGGGTGGGGGTCATGGAAAAGGACCTCACACACCTATTACTGATGCGACCGGCAAACGATGGACCAAACACCCCCTCACCATCACTTCTCTCATTAGTGGCCTTTGATTTCATCCCCTTTGATTCTCACTAGTGCACCCTCTCCTCTCTTGTTCTCTCCTCCGCTCTCTCCTTCCTCTCTCCATAAGTCTTAGAAAGCAATATAATGACCATTAGAACTCTACGTGATATTAAAAAACTGAGAAAATTATAAAACACACTCATGTATATACAAATAAGAACTCCTCTAGCATCACACTCAGTTCTTTCCTCGAAGGGTCACCCAAAATAATGAGAATTAGAAACCAAATATTAATAATATACAAACTTCAAAATTAGATCAGCTGAAGCCTTAAAAATCTCACAATGAAGTACCTCAACATGAACTTTTTCACTACGGAATGCCATTTCAGACATCAACTCATAGACAACTGGGTTTTGTTCTATACCTTCCATACACATGCCCACCCCAACCTGCAAGCGAGGGCTAAAATTGTTAACGAATGACATATATGGGGCCGATCATGATATAGGCCATTTTCTGTTATTCTCAGCTTATAATTTATGTGGGGCCAGTGTATAAGAATAACATACCATAGTAGAATTATCACTAAGACGAGCATCAATTGGACCAGAAGAAATTGCATCCAACAGACCATACATTTCAACGTTTCCACCAAAATTATGAAGCATACACCTGAGAATGTGACAATCCTAAAATTAGACACAGAAACGACAAAAATGACTGGTGGAATTAACACAGAAGGTTCAAAACAAGCATTGAATACAGCAAGGGAGTTAATGGAGTAAAAAAGTGCCAATGTTTAAATTTCCACGTACCAGATGTAAGGAACACCATAAAACTGGGAAGACCTACTCCACACGGGTTTAATGTCAGCAAAAAGGTCAAGGACTATCATTTTCCCAAAAGGAACCGAATGCACAAGGGCCTGGAAAATGGTATTAGTTAAAAAAGGCCTAAGTATAAAAATGACAATAAAATATATAATACATAGATAGATAATTGGGTCTCAGTAGTACCAGGTCTTGATATTATATTGTCCAGTCCAGCATTGCTAGTTAAGATATTGTTGACTGTGAATGAGGCCTATATACAATGCCCTAGAGTAGTTTTACTCAAGAAAAGGTATATAAAATCTGATGACGTTGAACTCTTCTACCGAGTTTGAGAAGATTAATAACATCACAAACCATATAGCTACTTTCATAGTTTCATGGCTTCTAAATTTCAAGTTCGCTAACATGGTGTTGAGTGAGAATATCTAACTTTTATTGCTAAAGGTTCGTTTTTTCAAAGATCACCTTTTGTTGCTATTATTTGAGATTCAACGTTGCCTTCTAAGTTATACTTCCCCACAATTGACATCAAGCTTGCAAAAGTTAGTAATCAGTATTCATTCAATCGGGTCACTAAGGATTAATAGGCAGTCTGTCGAATAATTCGAGTTGGTTGGTTTTGCATTTTTTAATCATTTTAAATACATAGTTCATTATATATATATACTCTTATATAATTATATAGATTTGGACATTTTCAATAATGAAATAAAAGAAATTTAGCTGCTGAACTACTAAACAAAAAAGTCTACTTTTGAACGAATAGCTCCTGAACTTGCATAAAAAACAGAATGAATTTCATCTAAAATTTTAGCTCATGAACTTTCAGGAGTAATAAATATTCTGATCCTATAGTTTTAGAAGTTTCCTGAATGAATATTATTAGAAAATAAGAACACAAAAGTTAATATCAGAGATAAATAATAAACATAATGGAACATCGGGATTTTAACGTGGAACCCTACTCCCTAAGGAGCGGGATCAAACCGCGGGAGAACGCCTCAAAGGGATGATTTATGTATGCACTTTCTCATCGATACATGATGGTGAGGGGCTACTTATATAGCCCTCACTGTGTCTCCACATCCTACAGACGGTCGATGTTGGACTAAACAAATGATGTGGTAAATGGATCCTGAAGTGATCCATTTACCTATATACACCATAAGTGACACATAACACATATACTCCAACATTCCCCATCAAGCTGGAGCATGCAGTGCTCAGCTTGGACAAACAGAAAGAAATCTTAAACTCATGCTACATGATACAAACAATATCAACTCAACGCGCACAACCGTCAGCTGCTATGGAGGGCGTAGCTTCTCATGCCGTGCAGGTGAGGAGGACCAACCGGGCTGGAGTGTGAGTCAAACTGAGTGTGCTCTGTACTGTGCCTGTCAGAGCTAGTGAAACTGAATGAGTATCCACCTGGAGAACTTTGACCCGCCACATGTAGAAGACTGAACCATGTGGACAACTGCTCCATCTGAAGGGACAAACTGGAAAAGCCGTGGAGACATCTCATCGGAGTCCATGGTCGCTGGAGAATGGAGTCTGAAAAGTCTCCTCCTCGAAGAACTGGGTCTCCCATACTAGCTCAGAGAATGAGATCTCTACTCTGGAGTCCCTACGAAACCACATGAAAAACCCTAGCCCACATGGCATAGGGAATGAGATTTCTACTCTGGAATCCCTATGGAACACATGAAAACTCTGAGCCAACCAGAAACAATGGGGACCTCTGAGCTGATGATCGCAGACATGTGCGAATCAAACTAAAGACTCGGAAACTGATCGTCGAGTCTGAAACTGAACAGTAGAGTCTGAGCATCTGGCTGGCCTCTGACTGGAGAATCTGAATATGAACTGGAATCTTCATGGACGTAGAACTCTACACTATACTCCCCCTTTCTCCCATAATTGTCGGAAGACAATAACGCCGATTGAGTTGGGAGAAGACAAATGAAGATGGGGAAAACAATAATCACATGAATCACTTAGCCGATCTCGATTTTTATCGGCTTTTCTTTCAAATTTTTTGAATCATTTTTTTAAAACAAGTCATTCATCATCATATTTTTCGGCTTTTCTCTTTTCTTTTCTCGCATGCAAATTTTTATTGTACGCACCTCTCTCTCTCCCTTTTTTTCTAAATAAAGAATTTGGCCCACTTGGGCCCAAATTCTTCTCCCTTATTTTAAATAGTAAGCCAAATCTAGGTTCAAAAGAACTCAACCACCTTTTTTTAAAATATGACGCACCTGCTGGGCCCTTCCTTTCTTTTTTTTTAAAATTGCAGGCTTTATTTAGGGTTCCAGTAGGAACCCCTTTTCACTCGAATCCTGCCGCCCCCGGATGGGCCTTATTCTCATTAGTCTGCCACCGCTTGGATGGGACAGCTCCACCTGGAGCATCGAGCGTGAGATCCTGGTGGAGCTGGACCTACGCGAGAAGAAGATAGTATGGTGGAGCTTCACCGCCACCTCGGGGGAAGATGGAGCTCGCTTGGGTCGGAGAGCACAAGGCAGTTGAAGACGATGATCTGCTTGGGGATGCCGAAGGTCTCCTTCTCCTGTGGGATGCGGAGATCGGAGATGACTTGGAGTACGCGCCTCCTGCGCACTTGGAGAAGAGCAGCACATCGCTTGGACTTGGAGGATCAGAAAGGCAATGGAGGAGAATGGCGGCCATCGCTCCCTGCTGTGAATCGTCATCATTGGGGCGGGGCTGTTGGAACACGCGAGGCCTTGCTGCACGAGAAGGATACGGGCGATGGCTCCACAATGGCAGTAAGGAGATTAGATGCCCCTGGATTTGCAACCAAAACCTGCTCAATGAGTTCGCTCTTCAAATAACCACCAGTATCCGTTACCCCTGGTGACATGGGCGACATTTCTCGTATATGCGGCTGGAGCCAGATGCTTGAGTCAGACATCGATTGGGGAGTATGCGACTAAAGCCCATCGATTACCCATATCGAATATGGCATGAAGTATACCTGGTTAGACACGAAAATCTTTTAATCCTGCTACTTGGAGAAACTCTAATCTCGCTTCTCATAATAGGGTTTCGTGAAACCCAACACTTTACATAGAACCGTAGAATCGAAAGTGGCCTGGAGATGTAGAAAGAGAACCTCCTATGAGGGATCGCTGCTTGGAGATGATCTGGCAGCAGAAATCTTCGAAGAACTAGGGTTCCTAAAATTGAACCATGAACTTGATAATCTCGAATCTCGAACAAAACAAAAAAACATAAAAAATCTTCGAGAATCGACCGGCTCGGATACCATGTTAGAAAATAAGAATGCGAAAGCTAATAACAGAGATAAATAATAAACATCACGGAACACCACGATTTTAACGTGGAACCCTACTCCCTAAGGAGCAGGATGAAACCACGGGAGAATGCCTCAAAGGGATGATTAATGCATTGCACTTTCTCATCGATACAAGAGGGTGAGGGGCTTCTTATATAGCCCTCACTGAGTCTCCACATCCCACAAACGGTCGATGTGGGACTAAACAACTGATGTGGTAAATGGATCCTAGAGTGATCCATTTACCCATCTACACCATAAGTGACACATAACACATATACAACACCAACAAAGCCTTTTCCCACATATACACCATAAGTGACGCACAACACATATACTCCAACAAATACAAAAACAATAAAACCATGTCCCACATTAAGTAGGGTTGGCTACATGGATTCTTTGCCTCCATTCGGATCTATTTTGAGTTATTCTCATGCTTAGATCACTAACTAAAAACCCTTCGAATAGAACTCCTGAATAGAACTCCTGAATGAATAAAAAAAGAAATCGACAGACAAATCAGACTACTAGTTTGTCGGTTGACTATTAACCGACTAATCCTTAGTTGACCACCCCACCGAACCCAACTAATCGAACCGTTTAGTTGGTCTAGTCGAGCTTGTTACATATATATTGCTTATTATGTTAAAAAATAAAATTCAGTTCGAGATACAGAGAGTTTTGATTTAGAAAATATAGTCGTTTATTGGCAAACTTGGCATATGTTGAACCAGATCATGGAATTAACCTTAAAACTAAGATATAATGTTGAGAGGCATTCAATATACATTGCATCATGGGTATTCTTATATTTATGAGAGATGATTCTATTGTAACCCTAACACTAGCTTTTCTATCTATAAGGAGAGCTAGGGTACCTACTCAAAATATAGACAAGCATTCTCTCATTCCACATCAAATCAGAACCACCTTAAGCACAAGGGCACACCCCCTCCCTACAAGTTCAGTGCTACTCATCTTTCTTCACTCAGCCACAGTTCCAGCGACTTAAGAAGCACCACTGCCCCTAGTGATGAAAATAGATCGAATACGGATCAGATATGCCTATTTCCATATCCATATTTGCTTCATCTCTATCGAATACGAATACGGATAAGGATATGATTCGGATATGCATTAAGGAAACCATATCCTTAAAAATATGGTTACAAATTCGAATAAGATATTATTGAATCCGAAAATGGATCGGATAAAGAGCGGGCTCGAATACAGATCGAATAAAGAGCCAATCCAAATATGAATCGAATAAAGAGTGCATCCAAATATGGATCTAATAAACGTGGAATTCGAGTACGGATCGAATAAAGACCACGTATGAATATGAATTGAATTTTATCAAAGTTCATAATGATTTTAAAAAATGGCAATGAAATATAAATAAGTTGCATCATGACTAAAGGGAGCGTCGAGGTGACCTGCATTCCTGATCGAAAGCAAAAAAAGGATAGGTTTTCGTAACTTTTGTTCGTGGCCATCCCAAACAAAAGGAAGTTTATTAATATCATTATATATATTATTACATAACATATAACACTGATATAATAACATAGGGATGTGGCTTATATTATAATAACTAATATATAAAATAATATTAAATGTTGTATTCAAATATCCAAATCTGGATATGGATATTTGTAGAGACATAATTTATGTTATTTGTACTGTTTCAGATTTTCTAATATTCTTATGGACTCTTGATGTAATTTATCCATAGGCTACTCCCCTATATAAGAGAGCCTAGGGTTTATGGAATAAACAACTTTTTTGATTTTCCCAACATGGTATAAGAGCGGCGGTCCTAGACCGGAGCTCCTGTACCCTAACCCTAACCCCACCGCACGCCACCTCCTCTGCGTGCCGCCCCTTCCTTCTCCGCGCGTCGTCTCCTCCGTGCGCCGTCAACCCCGTGCGTGCATCTCCCTCTCTGCGCACAGCTTACACGCGCAGAAACCCCCTTCTTCGCGCGCCAACACCGTGCGCCGCCCCTAACCTCCGCGCGCGCCGCACCTCCGCGGTCTCCTCTGCGCGCGCATCTTGTCCGAGCACCGCCTCTACCTCGGACTACCCAGTATTGCCTAGGCCATCACTGCCTAGGCCCTCTCTTGCCGAGGTTGTTACATAGGTTCTCGCCGAACTTCTTCCTTATGGGTTTGGTTGCTTAAGTCTACACATGCAACCGATCCCGTGAATGTCAGCGTAGACAACCATATCTTCAGTCTACAACTCTAGTCTTCTATTATCATCATGTCAGAAAGCAAGGCATATATTCCATCTACAGGCGCCTTCAGAGGTCCTGCGCCTATTGTGAAGATGGACGGGTCAAATTATGAACTGTAGGCAATGCAGTTCATGAGTATGATGAAGTCGACCGGTAAGAAGCACATTCTTACTGAGGAAGAGCCTGTCGAGAAGACTGGGGTCAACGCCTCATGGGAGGCGGATGATGCATACGCCAAGGTTTGGCTATCAGGAATGTTAGCAATTGAGATTGCAAATGAAATTCTCCATCAGCCCACTACAAAAGCAATGTGGGATATTCTGGCTGCTACCTATTAACAAGCAAAGAATTAGACGAAGATTCTACAACTCCAGCATGACATCTTTACAATCAAGCAGAATGGACGACCTCTATACTCATTATACACGTTTTTACGTGGAATGTTTGAGAAGCTCTACAGCTTCAAGCCTCTCACAGCCACTCCTGAGCACCAGAAGACCTACAGGAATGCCACTATGGTTGGTGTATTCCTGACAACCCTTGATCCAGAGTACGAGGCATCACGTTTCCAGATCTTGGCAGATTCCACTATTCCTCCGATGGAGGAACCCTTTTGCAGACTGAGTCGTATTACTGTTCCTTCATCTACTGCCAATCAGACCGCCTCAGCTATGGCAGCATCTCGAGGTCGTGGGGGTCATCATCAGTTTCGTGGTCGTGGGCCTCGAGGCAGAGGGAGTCGTGTTCGGAAACCATGCACTTTATGCCATCGTTCTGGACATACCGAGGACACATGATATTCCAAACATGGATTTCCTGCTTCTGCACGAGTAGCTGAACAGATTGAACCTCCATCTGCTTCTTCTTTGGATTAGCGATTTGATGATCTTGTAGCTCGTCCGAGGGGTATTATCCCTCCATCTGGTCCTGTTACATCAGCACCAGCCTCTGAGAGTCATTCTGATGTTGCTGCTTCTACATCCACCAGTACCTTAGGTAGTAATTATGCATTCACTAGCAGTAGGGGATCTGATACTTTAGAGTGGATTATGGACTCTGGTGCCACACATCATCTGTGTGGTGATCGAGGTCTACTTACAGCCTACCGACATGTTCCTCCAGGACGCACTGTGATTATTGCTAATGGGACGCACTCCCCGATTACTGGTCAGGGGGAGATTAGCCTGACACTATCTATGCACCTCAAGAATGTGCTGCACACACCTGATTTTTCTATGAGTTTGTTATCCATTAGCCAACTTACAAAGGATTTACATTGCCGAGCAATTTTTGATCCATCTTCTCTCATTTTTCAGGACATCCTTACGGGCAACGTGATTGGGCGTGACTATGAGCAAAGTGGACTATATCGCCTCAGTCGGACTCCATATGCCGGAATCTCCTCTCTTCCTGCTGGACCTGTCTCTCCATTCATGTGGCACCTGCGCTTCGACCATCTACCGCTTCAGAAATTGTGTCGTGTATTACCCCAGGTTTTGCCTCAGACGTCCATTCAATGTGAGGCTTGTCAGTTGGGAAAGCATCATCAGTCTACCTTTCCCAGTCGTCAGAGTCGGAGCAGTGTCTCCAAGTTTGAGTTGTTTCATGTTGACATTTGGGGTCCCAGTCGTGTTCCTGATCATCAGGGACACAGATTTTATATTGTCATTGTTGATGATTTTCTCGTCTATCTTGGGTCTTTTTATTAAAGAATAAATCTGAAGTTGGGAATATTATCATAAATTTCATAAATGAAGTTCGTAATGTCTTTTTTGCGTCTGTGAAAATTGTGAGAAATGATAATGCCTTGGAATTTTGTACTCATACTCTCTCAAATTATTTTTCAACACAAGGAATAATCCACCAAACATCTTGTGCCTATACTTCCCAAAAAAATGGAGTTGCAGAAAGGAAACATCGTCATTTGCTTGATGTCACCAGGACGCTTCTCATACAGAGTCGTGCTCCTCATTCTTTCTGGGGCAATGCTGTCCTAACAACATGTTATCTCATTAATCGCATGCCGTCGTCTGTCTTAGGTGAGAAGATTCGTTTCACCTTGGTTTTTCCTGAAAAAGAATTGTTCTCACTTACCCCACTTGTGTTTGGCTCGGTTGCCTTTGTCCACCAGTTGTCTCCAGGTATTGACAAGCTCTCTCCTAGGACTGTCAAGTGTGTTTTCGTCGGGTACTCCAGGACACAAAAGGCTACAAGTGTTATGATCCGTTGCGCAGAAAATACCTTGTTAGTGCCGATGTCACCATTTTTGAGTATGTTATGTACTTCTCTCCTACAGGTGATCGCTTGATATCCTCAGACACTGATGAAGCCATATACATGCCACCACCACCACCACCTCCACCTACACCTGCACCTCCACCACTACCTACATCACATGCACCTCCTGTTACAGTTCCTTTTCCCCCATTGCCACTCCACTATACCCGTCGGCCCGCTTCTGCTCATGGTCACCGCTCATCATCTAGCTCGCCTGAGGTATGTTATGAGAATATAAGTTCTAATGATAGATCTAATGATTTACTTGAACAGGCTATGTTACAGAAGACAGATGAGGATGCAAGTGATTTGTATCTACCTATTGCGCTTCGGAAACAGAAGTGTAGCTGCGTGTCATATCCTACAGCATCCATACTTTCTTTTGATCGTCTATCTGGTGAATTCAGGAGTTTTCCTGTTGCACTATCTGCCGTGGATATTCCACGAAATTACCAAGATGCATTGAAGGACAGTCGATGGCGTTTAGCCATGGAAGAAGAGATGGCTCTTCAGTCAAGAGGTACCTGGAGCCTTGTCCCTGCACCTACCGATGTGTCTACAGTGAGCTGTAAGTGGGTCTTCACAGTTAAGCAGAATCCAGATAACAACATTGACAGATACAAGACACGCCTGGTTGCCCGTGGGTTTACACAGACATATGGGGTGGATTATTTTGATACATTCTCACCGGTTGCTCGCCATTCCACCTTACGGATCCTTCTTTCTGTTGCGGTTATTCGTGATTGGCCATTGTTTCAGTTAGATTTCAAAAATGCATTTTTATATGGTGATTTGCAGGAGGAAGTCTACATGCAACAACCACCTGGTTTTGCTGTTGAGGGGGTGTATTCTAAGGTGTGTAGACTTCATAAGGCCATCTATGGCCTTAAGCAGAGCCCTAGAGCTTGGTTCCAAAAGCTCTCAGACTTGTTTGAAAAACAGGGGTATAAACGTTCCAATGCAGATCATTCCCTGTTTATACAGAAAACATCCAGATGTATTATTGCAATTATGGTGTATATAGATGATATCCTGATTACATGTGACGATGTACAAGGAATTCAGAGGGCGAAAGAAATGCTGGGTTGTGAATTTGTCACCAAGGATCTTGGAGTCAGATATTTTCAGGGACTGGAGTTCACCAGAAATCCACATGGACTTGTGATGAGCCAGAGGAAATATGTCACTGACTTGCCGAGTGAAACAAGAAAGCCTGGATGCCGACCGGCCAATACACCTATGGATCAAAGCATGAAACTATATGATGATGACACTGATGAGGTGGATAGGAGAAGATACTAAGAACTGGTGGGAAAACTTCTTTATGTTACCATTACCAGACCCGATATTTCTTTTGTTGTTAGTCGGGTGAGCCAGTTCATGGAGTAAACATGTCAGGTACATATGGATGCTATACATATGATACTCAGGTATCTTAAATCATCTCCAGGCGGAGCCAAATTCCTAAGTAGTACCTGGGATTTACTTAAATACCCAGGTTCTACAAAATGTTTTTTTTACATAGAAACTACAAAGGTGTCGCATGTTCAACATGCGACACCTGAAAAGTTTTTTTTACCCCGTAACCACAGAAGTGTCGCATCTCCAATATGCGATATGTATAGATGTCCCTGGATATGTTCTCCGATAATTCCAGTAAGTTTCTTATATAGCGCATGTTGAACATGCGCTATATGAGAAACGTTCTGGAACACTTCCAGTAAGTTTCTCATATAGCGCATGTTGAACATGCGCTATGTGAGAAACGTTCTGGAACACTTCCAGTAAGTTTCTCATATAGCGCATGTTGAACATGCACTATGTGAGAAAGTTCCTGCAATTCCAGGGAGTTTCTCATATAGCCCATGTTCAACATGCGCCATATGAGGTTCTCCCTGAAACGAATCCAGGGAGTTTCTCTCATGAGATATATGAGATAATCCCTGAAAATTGACAGGCCAGGTCTGGAGATAGAAGCTTTTCTTTTGGCCTTTAGTCTTCTTAGGACAAGAGACCAAACAAGACTATAGATGAATCTTCTTTTCTGCCAGATTGAGACCGTAGCTGCTAATTTATGCGGCTCTTCCTACTCAATTTATGTGCTTTCATGTCGATAAACACACATTCAAAAATGTCTCCACAATCACAAATGTGGGTTATGGATGCATACCCATTCACAAAGGATATATATTGATGTAGAAAGACAATCACACAATTTACATATATTGAATTGTCCACGGATATACACTTTCATTTTTGTATCACATTAATAACTACAAGGTGTATAACTCAGCGCTTTCTCCTACGCTGATATGTTATCGTTGAATCACGAAGCTTGAAGGGTAACAAACGTTTCGCCTCATCTATCATGTTGATTTGCGCGCCCATCAACGTCTTCGTCGAAGGTTGGCATCGGTGGCGGCGTGAACGCGCAGTAAGTGGGTTGTGTTTCTCTGGCGTCCAATCCTTGCCTTAGCAGTGCCTGCGGCATTGGCATGTCGTCATGTGGTCGCTCGACAACCGGTGTGATGAAGTCTGTCCCCAATTCCGTTGGCGCAAGATCCTCATCTACCGCAGCGGCTGCCTCATGGTCCATGGGTTCCGCTACTGGTTCATGCGCCCTTCCCCGACCTCTTCCTCTTGCTCTTCCTCGCCTGGCCTCCGCCTGAGCCACATCAGCATGGTCGTCATGTATTATGACGGCATCTGCAAATTGAAACGACAACCACTGCTCCATTTTCGCCTTTGCTTGTATCGCAATCTCGCGGCATTCCTCGTGTCCAATATCATATATCCTGCTCCACTTGGCGAGCTGCATCCAAAAAAAATACATAGAGGTAAATTTCATGGAAACTTCTGGAAGTAATTTACAACAAAGTTTGTCCGAGCACTTACGTTGCTTGCCAGAGTTGCACCTAGTCGTTCAACAAATCTTCTAGTAATCGTCCTATACCATTGCTCGTAGGCGGGCGTCGCGACAATCCCATTGGACCGATCGATATCAACTACTCTATCTTTCCGCTCATCCCATTGGATTATATACAACCAGTGTTTCGCCCTCCAATCCACATGCACCTTCCCCCTCAAGTCGATTGCATGGATGTCCTGAAAGGTAAAACAAGGGCCTGGAATGTATAACACACAATTATAAAAAGTCTTCTCGATCAACGTAGAGATTGACAAGTAACGGGCATCTTTGAGAACTGCATTGTAGCTTTCACTCAATTTTTTAGTCATCTGACCAAACCTATAACCACCATCACAAGCCAAGGTCCATTGCTCACGACGACAATCATGAGTCGAAAACCATCTACCTGCTTCATTATTCCACTCTTGTAATATCCATTCCTCATGAAGTACGCGAACTTTCTAATAGTTGTTTGTAATGCTGCTGCTTGAAACAGGGCTTTCATGGAGCCGTTTTTGAAAACGCTATTGAAGTTGCTCGCGACGTGCCTTGTACAGAACCACCAATATGCAAAGGGTTCCAATAAGTCCACGTCAGCATCTTTCACAGCGGATTTTATTCCATAGTTACAGTCGGAAATGATACATATTGGCCCAGCTCGCATGCCGATTACCCTGATACGTACCAACGATAGAAACCACTTCCATGAAGGACCAGATTCCTCGTCAATAATTCTGAAAGGGGATCAATATGTTTATCCCCGTCAATCCCGCAAGCAATGAGAAATTTCTGTTTGTACTTCCCGTACAAAAGGGTTCCATCAATACTAATCAAAGGGCGACAATATTTGAATGTCTCAATTGAAGGCCCAAATGCCCAAAAACATCGTTCAAATCTACGGCAATGCGGTTTCCGAGGATCAGGATGGTCGCTATATTCAATATCAATTTCAGTCCAGGAATATCAGCCTTCATTGCATGCAATAGATAAGGCATTTCAGCGTATGACTTCTTCTAGTCACCAAATACAATTCCGATTGCCTTCCTCCGAGCATCCCAAGCCCTTTTCTTTGTAACCCAGTAGTTGTACATCTCGTGGATGTGAGCTCTACAACTCGAAACACGAACATTAGGATCATCCCTAACAAGAGTTAGCAACGATCTGGACATGAATTTGTAGTCCAACTGAGGGTGATCCTGATTAACTGTAGGGTTTATACAAGTGTGTGCCCCAACAACCTTGGAGATCACCCACAGTCCATCAAATTTTCTAAAATGTCCTCGTAAATACCAAACACAACCATTCGATCTCTGTGTGCAAAAAGACGACCATATCAAGCTGGTGGATCCCTTGACAATGAAGTCATAGTGTGCCAGAATGTGATACTTCTTTACAGCGTAAATCAAATCTTCCCTATTTTTGAAGGTTCTACCCTTGCGTATTTCACGACACCATCAAGTCGAGACTTCTTTCGAATGTCGTCTTCATAGGTTGAACGAGTATTTGATCCTCTAACCCCAAAAAAGGGTATACGGGGAACTAGAGGCTGCGTGCTTTGTTCATCAGCTGGGATCTCCTCATCTACCGCATCATCGTCGACATTCCAATCACTACCTTCTTCCAGGTCATCATCTGATCCCCAAGGAATGAAATCATCCAAAGCGTGATTAACCTCTCGCATCAACGAGTCACTCATCCGCCATTCCTGATCCGTACATGGCTGTGTTATAGGCACATCAGTGTCAAAGGAGGGTTCCATGTTAGGGACAACTGTTGGTTGTATGCTAGGTAAGATTGTTGGTGGTGTGTTACGGACAACTGTTGGTTGTGTACTCGGGACAACAGACGATCTCGTGGTATCGACAACATTGGGGACTTCGCTCTCAAAGACATCTTCAACAATAATGTCAGTTGGCATTGATTTCCCAATGGTCCGAGCATACACAAAAACTCCCTGCACATCATCATCATCGACGATAGAGGAAAATGACGGTTCTTCCCCTGGGCCTCGAGGGATGCGATGTAGTAATCGGATTTTTTGACTATTGGCATCCAGGTTGAACTTACAGTAAACCAAGTTCAAAATCTCATCGAACGTCGTATTAGGCATTAATACAAACCCCTGTACGTTAGTCGTCGAACCGCCAATAAGCGTACTCTTCAAATGGAATATACAATACAATGCTTCCATTCCGACCTAATACGTGACACAACGTACAAGTAAAAAAAATACATTCATGAAATGAAAAATCATATGCATATTATACAATCAGCAATCTCAAGAAAAAAATTTTACCACGTCCCAATGTATGGAAGAACGGCTAAGCCCTAGTGGGAGGCAGTGGAGGCTAGGACGGTACCGACCAAAGAAGATACGGAAAAGGAGTTCTTCGCGAACCAAGGAGTGATAAAAAACGAGGTTTCTCGGAGTGGGGGAGGCCGAGGATGGCGGGTGCCACAGGGGGGGTCGCGGGCGGCAGCTGCTTGAGAAGGTTCTGATTCGTGTGGGGAGTCCGACGGAAAATGTGCGACTTTTATTTAGCCTAGATATCGCATATTGGATATGCACTATACATATTGCATATTGGAGATGTGACACTTCTGTGGTTACGGGGTAAAAAAAACTTTTCAGGTGTCGCATGTTGAACATGCGACACCTTTATAGTTTCTATGTAAAAAAAAACATTTTGTAGAACCTGGGTATTTAAGTAAATCCCGGGTACTACTTAGGAATTTGGCTCCTCCAGGCGCAGGTCTATTTAAGATACCTGAGTATCATATGTATAGCATCCATATGTACCTGACGTGGTTGCTTCATGAACTGGCTCACCCGACTAACATCAAAAGAAATATCGGGTATGGTAATGGTAACATAAAGAAGTTTTCCCACCAGTTCTCTGTATCTTCTCCTATCCACCTCATCAGTGTCATCATCATATAGTTTCATGCTTGGGTCCATAGGTGTAGTGGCCGGTCGGTATCCAAGCATTCCTGTTTCACTCAGCAAGTCAGTGACAAATTTCCTCTGGGTCATCACAAGTCCATTTGGATTTCTGGCGAACTCCAGTCCCAGAAAATATCTAAGGACTCCAAGATCCTTGGTGACAAATTCACGACCCAGCATTTCTTTCGCCCTATAAATTCCTTGTACATCGTCACCTGTAGTCAGGATATCATCTACATACACCATAATTGCAATAATACCTCTAGATGTTTTCTGTATAAATAAGGAATGATCTGCATTGGAACGTTTATACCCCTGTTTTTCAAACAAGTCTGAGAACTTCTGGAACCAAACTCTAGGGCTCTGCTTAAGGCCATAGATGGCCTTATGAAGTCTACACACCTTAGAATACTCCCCCTCAACAACAAAACCAGGTGGTTGTTGCATGTAGACTTCCTCATGCAAATCACCATATAAAAATGCATTCTTAAAATCTAACTGAAACAATGGCCAATCACGAATAACCGCAACAGAAAGAAGGATCTGTAAGGTGGAATGGCGAGCAACCGGCGAGAATGTATCAAGATAATCCACCCCATATGTCTGTGTAAACCCAGGGCAACCATGTGTGCCTTGTATCTGTCAATGCTGCCATCTGCATTCTGCTTATATGTGAAGACCCACTTACAGCTCACTGTAGACACACCGATAGGTGCAGGGACATGCTCTAGGTACCTCTTGACTGAAGAGAAGCCATCTCTTCTTCCATAGCTAAACGGCATCGACTGTCCTTCAATGCATCTTGGTAATTCCATGGAATATCCACGGCAGATAGTGCAATAGCAAAACTCCTGAATTCATCAGATAGACGATCAAAAGAAACCGTCGATGCTGTAGGATATGACACGCAGCTACGCTTCTGTTTCCGAAGCGCAATAGGTAGATCCAAATCACTTGCATCCTCATCTGTCCTCTGTAACACAATTTGCTCACAATTTGCTCAGGTAAATCATTAGATCCATCATTAGAAATTATATTCTCAGAACATACCTCAGGCGAGCTAGATGATGAGTGGTGACTACGAGCAGAAGCAGGCCGACGGGTATAATGGAGTGGCAATGGGGGAACAGGAACTGTAATAGGAGGTGCAGGTGATGTAGGTAGTGGTGGAGGTGCAGGTGTAGGTGGTGGTGGCATGTATATGGCTTCATCAGTGTCTGAGGATACCAACCGATCACCTGTAGGAGAGACGTACATAACAGACTCAAAAAAGGTGACATCGACACTAACAAGTTATTTCCTACGTAACGGATCATAACACCTGTAGCCTTTTTGTGTCTTGGAGTACCCGACGAAAACACACTTGACAGCCCTAGGAGAGAGCTTGTCAATACCCGGAGACAACTGGTGGACAAAGGCAACCGAGCCAAACACACGTGGGGTAAGTGAGAACAATTCTTTTTCAGGAAAAACCAAGGAGAAAGGAATCTTCTCACCTAAGACAGACGACGACATGCGATTAATGAGATAACATGCTGTTAGGACAGCATCGCCCCAGAAAGAATGAGGAGCACGACTCTGTATGAGAAGCGCCATGGTGACATCATGCAAATGACGATGTTTCCTTTCTGCAACTCCATTTTGTTGGGAAGTATATGCACAAGAAGTTTGGTGGATAATTCCTTGTGTTGAAAAATAATTTGAGAGAGTATGAGTACAAAATTCCAAGGCATTATCACTTCTCACAATTTTCACAAATGCAGAAAAGACATTACGAACTTCATTTATGAAATTTATGATAATATTCCCAGCTTCAGATTTATTCTTTAACAAAAATACCCAAGATAGACGAGAAAAATCATCCAAAATGACAATATAAAACCTGTGTCCCTGATGATCAGGAACACGACTGGGACCCCAAATGTCAACATGAAACAACTCAAACTTGGAGCTACTGCTCCGACTCTGACTACTGGGAATGGTAGACTCATAATGCTTTCCCAACTGACAAGCCTCACATTGAATGGACGTGTGAGGCGAAACCTGGGGTAAAACACGACACAATTTCTGAAGCGGTAGATGGCCGAAGCGTAGGTGCCACATGAATGGAGAGACAGGTCCAATAGGAAGAGAGGAGATTCCGACATATGGAGTCTGACTGAGGCGATATAGTACACCCTGCTCATAGCCACGCCCAATCACGTTGTCCGTAAGGATGTCCTGAAAAATGAGAGAAGATGGATCAAATATTGCTCGACATGTAAATGCTTTGTAAGTTGGCTAATGGATAACAGATTCATAGAAAAATCAGGTGCGTGCAGCACATTCTTGAGGTGCATAGATGGTGTCAGGCTAATCTCCCCCTGACCAGTAATCGGGGAGTGCGTCCCATTAGCAATAACCACAGTGCGTCCCGGAGGAACCTGTCAGAAGGTTGTAAGTAGACCTCGATCACCACACAGATGATGTGGGGCACCAGAGTCCATAATCAACTCTAAAGTATTAGATCCACTACTGCTAGTGAATGCATAAGTACTACATGAGGTACTGGTGGATGCAGAAGCAGCGACATCAGAATGACTCTCAGAGGCTGGCGCTGATGTAACAGGACCGGATGGAGGGATAATACCCCTCAGACGAGCTACAAGATCATCAAATCACTGATCCAAAAAAGAAGCAGATGGAGGTTCAATCTGTTCAGCTACTCGTGCAGAAGCAGGAAATCCATGTTTGGAAAAGCATGTGTCCTCGGTATGTCCAGAACGATGGCAGAAAGTGCATGGTTGCCGAACACGACTCCCTCTGCCTTGAGGTCCACGACCACGAAACTGATGATGACCCCCACGACCTCGAGATGCTGCCAAAGCTGAGGCGGTCTGATTGGCAGTAGATGAAGGAACATTAATACAACTCAGTCTGCGAAAGGCTTCCTCCATCGGAGGAAATAGTGGAATCTGCCAAGATTTGGGAACGTGCTGCCTCGTACTCTGGATCAAGGGCTGCTAGGAATACACAAACCACAGTGGCATTCCTGTAGGTCTTCTGCTGCTCAAGAGTGGCTGTGAGAGGCATGAAGCTGTAGAGCTTCTCAAACATTCCACGTAAAGACGTGTATAATGAGTGTAGAGGCTGTTCATTCTGCTTGATTGTAAAGATGTCATGCTGGAGTTGCAGAATCTTCGTCTCATTCTTTGCATGTGAATAGGTAGCAGCCAGAATATCCCACATTGCTTTTGCAGTGGGCTGATGGAGAATATCATTTGCAATCTCAATTGCTAATGTTTTTGATAGCTAAACCATGGCGTATGCACCATACGTCCCCCATGAGGCGTTGACCCCAGTCTTCTCAACAGGCTCTTCCTCAGTAAGAATGTTCTTCTTACCGGTCGACTTCATAATACTCATGAACTGCATTGCCCACAGTTGATAATTTGACCCGTCCATCTTCACAATAGGCGCAGGACCTCTGAAGGCGCCTGTAGATGGAATATATGCCTTGCTTTCTGACATGATGATAATAGAAGACTAGGGTTGTAGACCGAAGATATGGTTGTCTACACTGACATTCACGGGTTCGGTTGCATGTGTAGACTCAAGCAACCAAACCCATAAGGAAGAAGGTTCGACGAGAACCTATGTAACGGCCTCGGCAAGAGAGGGCCTAGTCGGTCATGGCCTAGGCGATACAGGGCGGTCCGAGGTAGAGGCGATGCTCTGACAAGATGGGCGTGCAGAGGAGACCGCGGAGGTGCGGTGCACGCAGAGGTTAGGGGCGACGCACGATGTTGGCGCGCGGAGAAGGGGGTGGTTGCGCGCGTAGGTTGTGCGCAGAGAAGGAGATGCGCGCACGAGGTTGACGGCGCACGGAGGAGACGACACGCGGAGAAGGAAGGGGTGACGCGTAGAGGAGGTGGCGTGCGGTGGGGTTAGGGTTAGGGTACATGAGCTCCTGTTTAGGACTGCCGCTCTGATACCATGTTGGGAAAATCAAAAGAGTTGTTTATTCCATAAACCCTAGGCTCTCTTATATAGGGGAGTAGCCTATGGGTAAATTACATCAAGAGTCCATAAGAATATAGAAAATATGAAACAGTACAAACAACATAAATTATATCTCTACAGTACTTACTTCTTGAAGTCAGTTTATGCATCAGATCAAGTTAAATATGCCATGATGCTTTTTAAAGTGTTAGATGGAGTTGTTGAGGAGGTTGGAGAGAAGAATGTTGTCCAAGTGATAACAGATAATGCATTAGCTTATAAAGCAACTGGCCAATTGTTTATGGAAAAAAGGAAGAATCTTTATTGGACACTTTGTGCAACGCATTGCATATATTTGATGTCGGAGAATATCCTCAAATTGCTTCTTTATGCATCAATGTTCAAAAAAGTAAAGAAAATAATTAATTTTGTGTATGCTCATGCTTGGTTTTAGCGATGGTGAGAAAATTTTTAGGTTGTGATTTGGTGAAACCTGCTACTCGATTTGCCACTGCATTTCTTACATTACAAAGCTTGATTAGAGCCAAGGATTCACTTGAATCCTTCTTCACTTCAAGATCATGGAAGAATAATTCTTGTGTGAATCGACCCTTGGGGCAAAATGTGTCGAACATAGTTGTGAAAAGCAAGTCTTTTTGGCCTGGTATTGCATATGTTCTCAACATCACGAAATCTTTGGTCACCGGTTTGAGGTTGGTGGATATTGAAAAATATCCACCGATGGGATTTATTTATGAAGCCATGGACAGGGCCAAGGAAGAGATAGCTCAAAATCTAGAAAATGACGAGATCAAATATAAGATTATTTATGATATTGTGGATAGTCGTTGGGATCGTCAACTACATAGGCCTTTACATGCTACTGTATATTTCCTCAATCCGCACTTTCATTATGAACCGACATTCTCTAATCACTTAGAGGCCAAAATGAGATTGTTTTCGTGCATGGAAAGATTGATCATTAATCAAGCTGTGAGGGTAAAAGCATATTCACAACTTGATTCTTTTATACATGCCAGAAGATTTTTTGGATGGCCAAATGCTATTAATTTAAGGAAAACAAGAAGTCCCGGTGAGCATTGTAAATAAATTTAAAGAGTTTTGCATATACTTTGACATCATTACTAAAATGTGTTGACCATTATCAACGGTTTGGTGGATGTTGTTTGGATATGAAACACCTGAATTGGCAGCATTTGCTATTAAAGTATTGAGCTTGACTTGTAGTGCTTCTGGGTGTGATCGTAATTGGAGCTCGTTCAATCAAGTAAGTGTTTAAAGCATTATATATTTTTATGATAGTGTTTTTTTTTCATGTTAAACACTTAAACCTTACGTATGTCTATATAGGTCCATACAAAGAGAAGAAATCGCTTATCACAAGCGAAGCTCAATGATTTGGTTTACATCATGTTCAATCTCAAATTGAAACATAGAGAATTAATGAAGAAAACAATAGAAGATCCTTTATGTTCGGAAGACATTGACTCTGGTGATGAATGGATTTCAGAAGCTCAAGATGTCAAGGCCTATCAGGATCTTGATGCAAACATACCCCTTGAGGATGATCCTCTTGAGGAGGAAGGAGGTGAAGGAGCTCAAGTCCATCGACGTAAAAATAAGGGAAAAAATATGACAAAGGTGCAGTACAATATACAAATTAAAAGAATGTTTGATGCTTTTTTCCGATTAACTTTCAAATAAATGACTATGCATATTACTTTCTTGATTAGGTAAAGGAAAAAAATCAATTAATGTTGAGGTGGAGGAGTTCTCAAATTCTGGAGATGGAAGCGATGATGGGACCGATGATGATGTGCATTTGAATTATATGGATGATTCTGATGAGGATCCAATGAGTAGTAGCAGCAGTGACGACAATGGGGGCGACAACAATGCTGAAGAACAAGACGACTGATGTTGATTCATTGAATCAATGTCGATGATTAGTGATTTTTGATGGATCACGTAAATGTGATGGACAATATGTTGCATTAGATTTATGCTTATGTTGAACTTTATTTCCTACTTTATTTTTCTTTTCTAATTTCGCTATCGTATTTGAATTTTGAACAATCATAGTTATAGTTTGTACTTTGTATTGAACTTTTGGATAATATATTGCAATAGTTTGTGTTGTTATTCATTCCATTATATTTTGCTTTAGTTTTAATTTTTCTTTCCAAAAATTGAGGCTTACACCTTGCCTCACATTTTGGGAAAACGCCTCGGACCACCTCACGCTTTTTAAACCTTGATCTCAACATGATTGGTTATTCAGTTGATAACCTAATAGTTGTCTGTCAATCAGTTGTCATAGTCTTTGTCCTTTTTATCTAGAGGAACTTTAGTTAAAATGTAATGTTTCTGATGACCACTAATGAATACCTTGAAAGAACGAGACCCATAGCACGTATTTTGTGCCCTTGAGTTTGATAGTAGTGCCTTATGTCATCACGTTTGTGGCCAAGGACTTTGTCTCGGTAATAGATGCCATGGTAGTCAGATATAGAGATTAAGAATGCTCAATGGTTGATCAAGTATGCATATGAAGGTTGAGAAGTGCCATAGAACTCACATTTGCCCATGTAGAAGGGCTGAAAACACGTTGAACAACAGATCATGACGTCCTTGAGGGCCCTTGCGGTACCAGGAGGTCTGGACGGAGCCCTAGGATGCCTTAGTGGAGGTCCGAGATGGCTGGGTGGAGCCTAAGGAGGCCTTAGTTGGTCAGGTAGAGCCACATGCTACTGCTGCGTACAACAACCTCTTGGAGTGGTTGCGATGGCTGGCGACACACTTGGAAGGACGCAACAACCTTTAGATGCGGATGGGAGGGCCTAACACATGGCCATAGGCAAGGAAGGAGGGCATGTACAGGCGCTCGAAGGTCAAGGTGAGGTTCATATGTGGCGATAGGATGTTTTTAGATTAGAACTGCAGTCTAGGACCGTTGCTCTAATATGATGTGGAGAGGAGAATCAATCATTATGTTTATTCCACGAGTCCAGGGTCTCTTATATTGAGAGAAACCCTAAAGAGCTAAAAAGGCGAAAGTTCATAAAAGACCTCGAAGGGTTACATGACTCAAATAAAATAGAAAACGTAATAACTCTAACAACTTGTTTTAAATAAATTAGATAATTGTATATATTTATCGATAAGTGGGAGCAAGTTTGCAATTATGTCAATATATGTGGATGACATTGCACTTGTCGGTAATGACATTACAATACTTCAATGAAATGAAGAGAAATTGAGCAGTGAATTTGAGATGGACATGGGTGAAGCATCCCACATTGTAGGAATCCAAATAACAAGAGACACGTATTAAGGGACATTGAGTCTTAGTCAAGAAAAATACCCGCATATTGTTCCAAAGAGATTCAGAATGCATAATAATACAACTCCTATACTAGTGGTGATTAGAAAGGGACTCAGTGACAGTTAGTGTCCTCTAACAGTGCAAAAATGTATAGATGTACTAAATGTACAAACAATAGGAAGTATAAAGTATGCAATAACATGTACTCGACCTGACTTAACTTACTCAGTAAGCCTAGTTAGTAGATATATGGACCATCACCTTGGAAAGTTATAAATAGAATTTTACGATGTCCGAAAGGAGATGTACATCAAAAATTGGTATATCAAGGTAGATTACTTGAGGAAGTAGGATACTTCGATGCGTATTTCGAAGGGGATGCCGACGGTTTACCTTTTCATATTTAGTAGAGCAACCATTTCTTTGGATAACAAGAAATATTGATGTGTATCTAAACATACACAGAATGAAGAGTACATTGCATGCAGCATGGCCACCGCTCATTCTGCTTGGATTAAATGTTTTACGGAAAACTTAAACCTTGAATTGATGAAAGGACCAAGTGAAAAGTATTATTATAATCAAGTTGCAATAATCTTAATCAATAATTGGACTAATAATTCTAAAGGAAAGCATATTGAGATTCATGTATACAAGATATGGTGGCAAAACACGAAATTACGGGAACCCGCATACGCACAAGTGACATGTTAGCTGATTCTCTAATCAAGGGAATAACATGCACATACATTAAACATGTTGGTTTAGTAGGACTAAAGAATGCATGAGGCAAGAAAGAGGCTTAAATGAATAATGATCCATAATAAAGAAACCCGCAAGTGTACACTACACGGAAAGTGGGAGTGTAGAAGTCGACCACTCCGGTTAAGTGAGATATGTTTAAACAGTTCTCACGAGATGACCTCATGATCAAGAACCACTGTTGACCGTTGCGAGAGGCTGGTTGTTGTGTGAGGTTTGGTCTCATGTGAGACTGCAACTTACAAGCATGCGGGGGGGGGGGGGACTAAGCGAGGGGAAACACACCTACATAAATCTTAATGGTAAAGGGAATAGACACAAGAAAAGGAATTACCTCGCTTTTGATAGCCTTCTTCTGATCCTATCTCTTCTCTTTCAATCCAAAACACGATATTTTTCTCCCAGAGAACGCTGAGAATCTTACGATATAAAGCTTCAAGTATTGAACTCACCAAGTGTGGATTCTAATTAATTTGACATTGGTTTTCTCGCAGTTTGTTCACCTAATTTTTAGGGTGCCATTTGACATGCCACATTGTCTGCCTCTGTTTTAACGGTATGAGAACCAAGACTTTATTATCGACAGTCATTTAATATCTTCCTTCACGTTTTGAACGGTGATTATTCCAACATTAGATGTTTATTGTTGGGAATCCACAGATCCACATGCATAGGGTCTTCTTATGAGAGGAGAGGGACATTCCAAGCGATGTTAGTAGGGTGGTGATTTTGTTTCACAATTAACAACCTAGTAAATTTCTTAAAAAGAATTGAACAAGGATTTGAGTCAACAACCATAATAAAATTTTTGTTGATACGAAAGGAAAATCATGGCTAGATTAACAACCTAGTAAATTTCTTAAAAGGAATTGAACAAGGATTTAAGCCAACAACCATAATAAAATTTGTGGATAAGAAAGGAAAATCATGGCTAGATTACCTTAGCGTACAACAGGATTTTTTTCCTTGCAAAGAACATGAAGGAAAACAAAAACAATGCATTTCATTCATCACCATGATATTTATTAAAAGTAATTTATTTTTATACCCGTTCAATGGTCTGATGGTAGTGTAGTATGCCTACCACCCAAAAGACTAGGGTTTAAATCCCTCCTTGTGGGGGTTGCATTAGGTAGTCGACAACCAGCGTAAAAAATAGTTAGATCTTTCAACATGGGTTTGAGCAAGAATCCATGTAGCCGACCTACTTAAAGTGGGAGAAGGTTCACCATTTTCTTCACGTTATATGATGTACTTATAAAGCGGAAACAATATAATTTTAATGTTAGCATAATAGCAATGCTTTCGCCATTGTGTATGGCATAGGTTTCCATCTTAAGTGATGAGGTTAAAAATATATTCATAAATTGGTCATAAGCATCTGCTTAAATGTATGTAGTGTTCAAATCTAGTGCTCTTGAAACATCAGAAACTGACTTTTTCGATGCTTCATTACTGGTTTGGCTATGCATGTGCAATCAAACACAAAAATCATGAGAAGCATACTGAGCCAAAAAAATACCTTCATCTGCGGCGGCCTCCAAAAGTCAGAATCTGAAGCGAAGAGCCAACCCTGCAGAATTGAAAATAGTAAGAAAATAAACCATCGATGGTCTTATATAGAAAGCTCAGATTAAAACTTAAAACAAAATGTAGACAAACTAACCAATTTAGAAAGGCAAAAAACTTTATTCATTGACAAGTAAATGGAAAAAAAACTCTGGAATAAACTGGGAGTTCTATATAATACAACACCGCCAACCAAGCCTCTCCCACTTTGAGTGGGTCAGTTAAATGGATTATGTGCTTCCAAATAGATCGAATTTTAGACATAATCCAGCTTAAATCTAGCAAATCATTGTTCTTAATAGTCTCGGTCCAACAGTTATTGGTTCTTCAATAACCCCTCCTACAATGCTCTTTTTACAAGTTCTCACACTAAACTGGAGTACTAGAAGGCCTCTTTTGCACATCCAAACCGCCTCAGCTGAGTTTCATTCATTTTATCTTTGGTCGGTAAAACATCAACTTTTCATCCAACTTTCTAGGTCTGAACTCGATTCTTCTTTGTATGTCCGCACATCCCTCGAAACATTTTCGGTGATATACATTCTTTGTACATGTCTAATTAAGAACCCAACACTATCATAAAGCATAACAGTTCTCACTGTAACATTATATTATTTTCCTTTAAGCATCAATGGTATCTTTTTATCACAAAGAACACATGAAGCTCCTCTCCATTTCATCCCCACATCGTTAATTTTATAAGTAACATCTCCATCACTTCCTCTATCTCTTCGAAAGAGCGGACGTAAATATTTAAAAGAATCCATCTTTGGAATAATGTGTTCCGAGTTTTATCTCCATGACATCTCTAATTTTCTTGTCATCAGACTAACATCCCATATACTTTATTTTGGTTCTGCATAGTCTTAGACTCTAGAACCTCCCTACTATTGAAGCTTCTCATTAACTCATCGCTTCGTCGCGAGAATTCAAAAATTGGACCATGTCGAGAGTTATTTTGTATTTCACATTTATTATCTCTATTATGTAATTTGTCATCTAAGGTTTCTAGTTTCTATAAAAGAGAGCCCTATGGTCTCCATAACAATCAAGCCATTAATTTCTTTCCACATGGTATCCGAGTAACTATCCAAAACCGGAGCCCGAATCACCATACACCGCCCCACCCACCTGCCACCCTCTCTCCATTAACACCCTCCTCTCGAAGCCCTTTTACGCTGCCACCAAGGTTCAGGAAAGCGGCATGCGTTCGGACAAGCCACCGAATACTAAATAAGCGGTATGCAGGGTATATGCAGTTCTACACGGTTTTCTAATTTTAAATTTAAAAATAAACAAATATATGTGAATAACATTACTATTGAATTTATGTATCAAAGTGGAGTTAAAGAAGATCTAAGAAAAACGGTTCATGTTAGATGGTTGAGTATATTCTTTTAATTACCTAACATTTACATAAAAACTTTACACATTCGATGATTCATAATAACAAAACTTCATTACACATACATAGACTACATGAGCAAAACCTCAATCGATATATATTAAAATATTTGATGATACATTGCACATACTCATGAAAACAATACAAGAGATAAAAATAAAACATTGCATATATATAATGGTATAATGGATGTCATATTCTTACAATTGAATGGAGGCAGATCTACGGAATTAAGCATCTGAATGTGAGGATTGCGAAGTTGGAGATGCTGGAGTAGTATGCGGGGCATATGCGGGGAGGGACCGTAATGCACCGATTCATGAAATCGGTTCGGTCTGCTTGCCGCAGGGGCATATGCGACCGCAAATGCGTCCTGTGCGGCCGATTTCATGAACAATGGTTGCTGTTACCCTCTCTCGACGATAAGGGTCTCCAACCGCCACCAACCCCTTTCAACGACAAGGGAGTGGTCACCAATTGTTGTCATACCCTCTAGAGTACTAGTCGCTGCCCAAACTCTCAATAAGGGGGGAGAGGTCCCAATGGCACTGTCGTACCCCCTAGAATACCATTAACAACATTGGAAATGTTAGAAATTAGGAATGCGGAAGCGAAATTGATGAACAGAGCATGAACTAGAAATACAAAACATGAACTCAGAGATTTTACGTGTAACCCTACTTCATACGAAGCGGGATGAAACCACGAGAGAACACCTCAAAGGGTTGATAGTCTATTGCTTTTCTCATCTGATACAGAGTGTGATGGGCTTCTTATATAGACCTCACTGAGTCCCCACATCCCACAACTGGTAGATATGGGACAAAAGCCTTAGATGTGGTAGATGGATCATAGAGGGATCCATTTACCCGTCTCCCATATAAGTGACACATATAAACAAATACTCCAACGCTCCCCCTCAAGCCGGAGCATGTAATGCTCAGCTTGGACAAACAGAAAGAAATCACAACTACCGCTACATGAAGCTACATACATATCAACTCAACGCGCACAACTATCGGCTGATGTCGAGGACGTTGCTTCTCATGTCGTGCAGGTGAGGAGGACGAACGGGCCGGAGTGCGGGTCAAACTGAATCTCCTCGTCGGAGGGCATGTTCTTTGTACTGCACCTGTTAGAGTTACTGCAACTGAAGAATGAGTCTCTACATGGAGAACTCTGGCCCGCCACAATAATGTGGACAACTGCTCCATCTCTGAAAAGGGCCGAAAAGAGCATCGTTAATAATCCATACATAGATCTCTGAAGAGAGGTCTCTCTCATAGGGACCTCAAAGTGGGTTCTCTCTCATAGGAACCTCGGAAGGATCTCGTGCTGGAGTTCACGATCGCTTGAGAACGGAGGCTGAAGAAGTCTCCTCGTTGGAGAACTGGATCTCTCCCATATGGCTCAGAGAATGGGATCTCTACTCTGGAGTCCCTATGAAACCCCACATGGCATTAGGGAATGGGATCTCTACTCTGGAGTTTCTATGGATCACATGAAAACCCTGACCGAAATAAAAAAGACGGGGACCACGCAAAAGATGACAAACATGTGCACATATGAAACGATCGCATACATGTGTGTGTCTGAACTGAAGACTCGGAACCAATCTGACATCGAGTCTGAATCATCTGAATTGTAGAGTCTGAGCATCTGACTAGTCCGGAGAATCTGACATATGAATGGACATGTGACTCTACACATACTTGTTGGAGTATTTGGTTGTGCGCCAATTGGGTTGTAGACGGGTAGAGGGATACCTCCAGGAACCATTTACCCCATCACAGTGTTTACTCCCACATCTACCAGTGGTGAGACTTGGAGGCTTAGTGGAGGCTATATAAGGAGCCCCAGACCTCCTGTATTAGATGAGAAAGTGCAATGCATAACCTGGCCCTTTGAGGCCTTCTCCGGTGGTTTCATCCCGCTCCTCATGGAGTAGAGTTCCACGTACAATCATGGTGTTCCATGTTTATTCTTTCTGTTCTTTTGCTCTGTTTATCATTCCGCTTCCTATTTTCTAACATGGTATCAGAGCGGGTTCGATTCTCGCAGATTCTTTTTCGAAGATTCAGGTTTATGTTCGAGAATCGATTATCAGTTTCAGTTCTCAATTGTTCTTGTTGGAAGATTATTATTCTGTATATTTCAAGTTCGTGATTTGGATTCAGTTCTAGGATTTTCCGAAACCCTAGATCATCCATGAGCGATGGCAAGGCTCCAGGCAGAGCTTCTCGATCTCTTGTACGTGCAGATCTGAGCATCATCTTTACGGCAGCATAGCATCATGGTCCAAACTGGGTGCCCTATTTTCCAATCGTCGTGTCGTTCCTGCTCTGCGCACAGGCACTTCGAGCAGCAAGCGATGGCCCTAGTCTTAGCATAAGGCCTCCATCTCCCCGCAATCGGTGATTCACGCTGCGCGGTGCACCCTTGCGCGCCTCCAGATCACCGTAAGCAGCCCATCGCAGACCCATTGGCAGCAACCTCCTCTCCAACTCCTTCGACTTTCTAAGCAGCTGGCGGCGCCCGTAGGACCTTCGACTATCTCCAGCATCGGTAAACCCCAGTCGGCGGGATGCTTCCGCCTCTTCTCCTGTCGTCGACTTCTCCCGCTCGTACGGGCGCGCCATCGCGCTCCTCTCCAAGCGTCGCCCTTCCAAAGACTTTGCGATGCTCCCTTTAACAGTGTGGCGACCCCGCTCCCTCCCCTCCAAGCCATCGCACGCAGGCGACGCTCCAGCAACTCCAACAGACCAGGCGACCGACCATCCCCCCTGGCAGCCTCTGGCGACGAGCCTCACATCCCCCTATTCCATGGCGGCGTGCGAACAGAATACCAGGCCGCTCCTCCTCCTCCGTGCGCGAAGCCCGCGTGTAGCCCCTCCTCCTCCGCTAGCCCGTTCGCAGCACTTGCACCGCCGCTAGCCAACCGAACTCCTGGCGGAGGCAACATCAAGAGACGAAGCTCGTGAGGGTTGCAGTTCATTCGAAGGAAAAAGAAAACCTTAAATAGGGTTTCGGCCCCTGTGGGCCACTGTTTTTTTTTAAATTGTTTTGCTGCTATTGTAAAGGCCCAAGTAGGCCGAGACTTGTACAAAAAAAGGGAAAAAAAGAAAAAAACAAAAAAGAAAAGAAAAAAAGAGGACGCGTACGAGGAAAAAAAAGAGAAGAAAAAAACGTACGCAAATTACAAAAAAAAAATTATTTGCAAAAACCGAAAAAATGGTTGAACGGCTTAAAAAAAAGAAAAAAAGAAAAAAAGAGAGAAGAGCCGCTAAAAAAATGAAACGACCAAATGTTATTCAAGTTTTCCCCACATTTATGTATTATCTTGTCTTCTTCCAACTTTGCCGATGTCTCTGTAATCCGACTAGTATGGGAGAAAGGGGGAGTATATGTAGAGTCATAGGTCTTCTCTAGATTTCAGAAATGTCAGATCTCCAGATTCCAGGCCAGTTAGATTTCCAGACTCTACAGTTCAGTTTCAGACTCGACAAGTTGTTCCGAGTCTGCAGTTCAGACACGTACGAGTGTGCGGTCATCAGTTTCATGGTACCCATCATTCTTGTTGTTGTCAGGCCAGAGTTTTCATGTGAGCCATAGGGACTCCAGAGCAGAGGACCATTCCCTATGCCATTGAGGGCAAGGGTTTTCATGTGGTATCATAGGTACTCCAGAGTAGAGTATCATTCTCTGAGCAAGATGGGAGAGACCAAGTTCTCCGACGAGGAGACTCCAGGCGCAGTTTCAAACTTGATGATCAGATTCCAAGTCCTTAGTTTGACTCACACTCCAGCTTGTTCGTCCTCCTCACCTGCACGACATGAGAAGTAACATCCTCGACAACAGTAGTTGTGCACGTTGGGTTGAAATTGTTCGTAGTGTCATGTAGAGTGAGTTGAGTTTCTTTCTGTTTGTTTGTCCAAGCTGAGCATTGCATGCTCCAGCTTGAGGGGGAGTGTTGGAGTATTTGGTTGTGTGCCAATTGAGTTGTAGACGGGTAAATGGATACCTCCAGGATCCATTTACCCCATCACAGTGTTAGTCCCACATCTACCAGTGGTGAGACTTGGAGGCTCAGTGGAGGCTATATAAGGAGCCCCAGACCTCCTGTATCAGATGAGAAAGTGCAATGCATAACCTGACCCTTTGATGCCTTCTCTGGTGGTTTCATCCCGCTCCTCACAGAGTAGGGTTCCACGTAAAATCATGGTGTTCCATGTTTATTCTTTCTGTTCTTTTGCTTTGTTTATCATTCCGCTTCCGCTTCCTGTTTTCTAACAATACTCCCCCTTTCTCCCATACTTGTCGGGAATCAATGGCATCGACAAAGTTGGGAAAAAACAATAAAGATGAGGAAAACAAAAACAATGAATCACTTAGCCGTTCTTGATTTTTTTACGGCACTTCTCTATTTATTTTGCAAAATTTTTCTAAAGTCGTTCAACCTTCTTTTTATTACGACCTTTTTTTTCAAACTACATATGGCTTTTCTGTGTACGTGCCTTTTTATCAAAAAAATAATTTTTAACAAGATGGTCGGCCCACTTGTGCCCTCTCTCCTTCCAATTTTTTTTACAAAGCCTCACATACCATGCCCCTCTCCATTTTTTTAATCAGCCCCCCCTGCAATTATTTAAAGGGGCCATTGAGCCCTTTTCTCTTCGTCGATAGGGCTCCTATCGCGGGAACCCAACTTCGAACGATGCCGCCACCACCTTGGCTTGGGGTAGGGCTCCACCACTGGAGCTCCTGGGTTCGTGAGGAGCGCCACCTCCGCCTGGGCGAGAAGAGCAGCGTGCGACGAAGGAGAAGTAGAGATGGTTCCGCCAGGGATCCTGGAGATGGCATGCGATGCAGGAAGAGGGTGCTTGACTTCGAGGGGCGGAGGGCCCAGCGGAGGAAGTCGTAGGTGGTCCACGCGAAGGTGCGGAGAGGCGTGCGGTGCCGCCTGGAGCATGAAGGAGGCTGGTCTCGCCGCCAACTAGATGTGTGCGCGAGGATGTGCGCTGGAGGAGAGATCCCTTGTCAACTGGGGGCTTTGCAGCTGGAGTTTTGTTCGAAGGAGTGCCGCTCAAAGGGCATGGCGCCTTGCGGTCGCGGGAGATGGAGGCCACCGCCTGCAGTGCTGGTGCACTGTTTGTCAACTGGGGACTCGAAGATGGTCAGAGGTCGCAGTAGGCGCTATTCATTGCGCCGCCTGGATCACAAGAAGCTGCTAGAGGGGCTCAACCTAGGAGATGTGACGCCTTCTGATCCTGGAGGTTGCGGCTCGCACCGCTTGGGGATGTCGATCTGCTTGGAGCGGCACCACCGTCGAGTTTTTTTAAGATATTTCAGATCTGGAAGAATCATTGGGAGGTTGTGCAGCGGTGCTGGAGTTGCTTCTTCGATATATTTTTTTTGAACTGATCCCTGGACTTGATGCTGCAATATCAATCTTGTGCTTGAACAGTAATGTCTTGATCCTTGATGAGTCTTGTTCGTCAGAGTTTCCGTTGACGTAGAATAGGGTTTCAACGAGACCCTAGATGATAGAACTTCAAAACAAGAGCGACTTCGACCTGAGATCCTCATCGCTTGGGACCCTAATGGGTTTGCATGGACCTGGAGTTTGTGTGTGCCTAGACCATGCGTCGGCCTAGAACAATGGCGTTAGGGAGATTAGATCCCCTAGACCTGGGGCTTTTGGAACTGTACCGCATGCATGCCGCCTGCGCGCTGCGTTTGCCATCGTTGTCTCTAATTAGGGTTTGAAAGGAAACCCTAGAACATAGATCTTGAACTTGAACAAATCCTCATAAAAAATTGATCTTCAAGAACGAATAATAATCAAATCTCGAATAATACATAAAAATAAATCTTCAAGAATAAATCCTCAAGAATCGAACCTGCTATAATACCGTGTTAGAAAATAAGAATGCGGAAGAAAATTGATAAACAGAGCATGAACTAGAAATATAAAACATGAACTCAGAGATTTTACGTGGAGCCCAACTCTCTAAGGAGCGGGATGAAACCACGGGAGAACGCCTCAAAGGGTTGATAGTCTATTGCTTTTCTCATCCGATACAGAGGGTGATGACCTTCTTATATAGCCCTCACCGAGTCTCCACATCCCACAACTAGTAGATGTGGAACTAAAGACTTGGATGTGGTAAATGGATCCTGGAGGGATCTATTTACCCATCTCCCACATAAGTGATGCATATAAACAAACACTCCAATAGGAACCAACTAGGGCACAACCGTCGCCATATCCAGGCATCGAGGGGCCCTTTTTTGCCGTTGCCAGCGCCCATTGAAGGTACCTCTTGTCACCAGAAGAGGCCCTAGCCATGTCCATGGTTATCCGAGCGCCACTATCACTGTTCTCGGTCTATTGTGGTCTGACTTTGGTGCAACCATGGTGATTCAGTCCCATAAATTACCCTTACGTCCCTAGAGTGCTCCGGACGTTGATGGGAACACTTGTGCTCTGAGTCTAAATACACAACCAATTCTCCATATGATCGTATAGATATCTTCGGATCGTTTTACAACCTTAATGGCGTCCTTTCCCGACTCCTTTAACATTATATCAGAGAGCAAGATTGATTTATCTTCCTCCTCTGGAGTTTTGGTCCACACCATTCATGAGCATTATGGAATGCAACAACAAGGAGCACATTCTGACATGACCAAAAATGACTGACAAGACTGAGATGAATTCTTCATGGAAGGAAGATGCCATGCAAGCGTGTGTATGACTCTTTGTACCCTTACCATGAAGATAGACAATGACATTTTCCATCAGCCCATTACGTTCCTCGCATACAAATATTCTCAAGCAAGGAATGAAAGGAGTGAGACGAAGATCTCGCAACTTCAATACGACATTTTCACAACCAAGCAAGATGGTCATCCGATTCATGCTTTCTACACCTAACTCATGGGCATGTTTAAGAAGCTTCACATCTCCATATCTTTGAACGCTTTCCCAGAGTAGCAGATGGCGTACATGAATGCTACTATGGTCGGAGTTTTTTGGTGGTACTGGACTCGTAGTACAATGCCACACACACCAACTTCTCATGGGTGCTTCTATACCTCTCATAGAGGAGGCCTACAACAGACTGAGAAAGATCATGGTGCCTCCTTCAGCCACTACTAAAACCTCTTCTGCGATGGTTGCATCTCGCAGCAGAGGAGGTTCAACACAGTTCAAAGGATGTGCGCATGACAGAGGCGGTGGACACTCAAGATAGTAGTGCATATACTGCCACCATACTGGCTATTCAGAGGACACGTGCTATCAGAAACATAGTTACCCGGTCTTCCCGTGTTGCCAAGCTGATTGAACATATTGCTACTTATGTTGATCAGAGTTTCAACGACCTTGTCTCCTGTCTGAGGGAGATTATGATTCCTGCCACATGCACTACTAGTGCTTCTTCGAGTCCTTTTGACGTTGTTGCCTTTGCCTCTTCCAGTAACTCAGGTATAGCTTATAACCTTACTAGTTGTCACAAGACAACCATTTCTGAGTGGATTATGGACTCCAGAGCATCTCATCTTCTCTGAAGAGACAAAACTCAGTTCACTTATTACAGATATATAGTCATTGTAGACAAGGCACATTCATTTGACACACGTCTATGCATCTGCAGAATGTGCTTCATTCACATGGATTCTCTATGAACTTGTTAGAAAATATGAATGCAGAAACATATCAGAGAAATAAAGACACAAATATAGAAGAACGAGAGATTTAACGTGGAACCCTACTCCCTAAGGAGCGGGATGAAACCACGAGAGAATGCCTCAGAGGGACGATAGTCTGTTGCCTTTCTCATCTGAATACAAGGAGTATGGGGGTATATATATAGCCTCCACTGAGTCTCCACATCTCCAAACTGGTAGATGTGGAACTAAACTCATATAAGAGACGCAAAACCAAAGACTCCAACACTCCCCCTCAAGCCGGAGCATGCAATGCTCAGCTTGAACAAACAGAAAGAAAACTCAACTTGCGCTACAAGACACTACATAAAATATCTACTCAACGCGCACAACTGTCGGTTGCTGTCGAGGACGTTGTTTCTCATGCCGTGCAGGTGAGGAGGATGAACGGGCTGGAGTGTGAGTCAACTGAATCTCCTCGTCAGAGAGCATGTGCTCTATATTGTGCATGTCAGAGTCACTGCAACTGAAATGAGTCTCCTCATTGGAGTACTCTGGCCCGCCACAAAATGTGGACAACTGCTCCATCTCTGAAAAGGGTCGAACAAAGAGCATCGCTAATTATCCATACATAGATCTCTGAAGATGGGTCTCTCTCATAGAGATCTTGAAGTGGGTTCTCTCTCTTAGGAACCTCGGAAGGATCTCGTACTGGAGTTCACGATCGCTTGAGAATGGAGTCTGAAGAAGTCTCCTCGTCGAAGAACTGGGTCTCTCCCATATGGCACAGAGAATGGTACTCTACTTTGGAGTCCCTATGAAACAACATGAAAACCTTAGCCAACATGGCATAGGGAATGGTCCTCTACTCTGGAGTCCCTATGGCTCACATGAAAACTCTGGTCGAAACATAAAAGATGGGGACTATACAAAAGATGGCAAATATGTGCACATCTGAAAGAAAACCGCAAACATGTGCGTGTCTGAAATTGAAGACTCTAACGTCGAGTCTGAATATCTGATCACTGTAGAATTTGAACAATCTGGCTGGTCTGGAGAATCTGAATCTGAAGAAGACATGTGACTGTATACAATACTCCCCTTTTCTCACATACTAATCAGAATACAATGACATCGACTAAGTTGGGAGAAGACATGAATATGGGATGAAAATAAAACATCACAAATGTCGATCGCATTTATTTTCGGCTTCTCAAATCATATATATATATATTAAACAATTTTTAAGCCGTTTTTTACGACTTTTCCTTCCTTTTTTTTGCTAATTTTTTAAGCCGTATCCTCATTTTTTAAACGGCTTTTCAAATCATCACATTATTATTTTTTTAACATTTTTTTCGTCCTTTCATTTTTTTGACTAACTTAAGGCCCCTGTTTTTCTATACATTCATTTTTTTAACCTCACGGCCTTTTTTTCTTTTAAATAACACATGGCCCAAAGGCCCACCTCACAGTTAGGGTTCCCCGATTGGAACCCTTTACAATGAGGGGCCTAGATGGAAAATATACGCAGCTGCCCCCGATGGTAGCTCCTAGAGGCGACCTGGAGAAGCGGCTGAAGATGGAGCCCTTGCAGCTGCAGCAGGACTGTCAGACGTCGCGCGCGAGGGAGTGCCCCGACTAGAGCTGAGGGCGCACGCTGGAGATGCGGCTAGGGTTGCGAGACTGGAGCGCCTCCTCGATGCGAGAGATGGAGGACCGATGTTGGAGATGCGGCCTCTCGCCTGGAGATCGGGCTGGAGGATCGATGTTGACCGAGGGCATCTACGACACGATCGTCTAGAGGTGCAGCTGGAGATAAAGGCGTCGTGGAGTGGAAGCGCCATCTGGAAGAAGGGCACTACCCCCTGCGTGTCGCCTGGGAAGGAGGGAGCGCGAGGGAGATGCGGCGGTGCCACAGGAGCACGCGTGAGAGGAGGAAGGCCTCCGCCTTGAGCCCTAGAGGGCATCGCTGCCTGGTGATGGCTGCAGGGGCGACGCCGAGCATGTTCTGAGATCACGCCTAGAACTTGGAGAGCATCCGCCTGCGCTGTTTGTAGTGGGTTCTCCACCTCGTCTTCTTCGAATCATCTTCACGCACCCTACGCACCCCCTGGAACTGATAGGTGTCGTGCGGCAAGGGATGCCGCTGGAAGAGATATCGCACCACTTTTGGGAGATCTGCGCCGCTGGGGTGTTGTGGAGGGAGAAACCCTACTAGGGTTTTGATCTGCGATGCTGGAGAAGATGGGTGCAATAGGAGATGCACTGGTTGTTGCACGGAGATGCATGTCATAAGATGTGCGCGTGCAATATTACGGTTCCATAAGAAGGACCCTAGAACTTGATCGAATGATAAATCAAATCACGAACTCCGATCAATCTTGAACAAAAAAATCTCCAATGATAATTCTTCAAAATCAACCAAGAACGAATCGCTATGATACCATGTTAGAAAATAGGAATGCGGAAGCGTATCAGAGAAATAAAGATACAAATATGGAAGAACAAGAGATTTAACGTGGAACCCTACTCCCTAAGGAGCGGGATGAAACCGCGGGAGAATGCCTTAGAGGGTTGATAGTCTATTGCTTTTCTCATCTGAATACAAGGGGTGTGGGGGTATATATATATATCCCCCACTGAGTCTCCACATCTCCAAACTGGTAGATGTTAGACTAAACTCTGGACGGGTAAATGAATTCTGGAGAGATCCATTTACCCATCTCCCATATAAGAGATGCATAACCAAATACTCCAACACTTGTTATATGTAGAAAGGATTGAAATGAAAGAGATGCATTCACCGTAGCCCTAGAGCTCTCTTATGTAAGAGAAAAGCTCTAAGGGAAAATTACATAGAGAGAAAAGAAATAGAAAATTACAAGATAACAATAAAGAGTTATAAATATCTCAACACTCCCCCTCAAGCTGGAGCATATATATCTATCATGCTCTGCTTGGAACAACAACGGTGAAATGACCCCTTTGCAAGAGCTTTGGTAAACATGTCGGCAATCTGATCACCTGAAGCAACATGAGAAGTGAATATAAACCACTTTTGAAGCAAAATTCCTTTCTCTCTTGCCTTTCCTGAAAAGGAATTGTTCTCACTCACTCCTCGTGTTTTTTGCTCAGTCGCCTTCGTCCATCAGTTGTCTCCAGGTGACAAGCTCTCTCCTAGAGCTGTCAAGTGTGTCTTTGTTGGGTACTCCAGGACACAGAAAGGGTACATGTGTTATGATCCAATGCGCAGGAAGTATTACGTTAGTGCTGATGTCACCTTTTTCAAGTCTGTGTTGTATTTTTCACCTACAAGTAATCGGTTGATGTCTTCAGATACTGACAATGATATATACATGTCACCATCACCACTATTACTTACTACACCTCCACCATCACCACCTCCTGCATCACCATCATCTCCTTCCCCTCCACCACCATCACCACTACCTGTGCCACCTCCACTTACTATAACGGCCCTAATTCCACCATTACCACACCACTATACCCGCCAGCCTGCTTCTGCTCATGGTCACCACTCATCATCTAGCACATATGAGGTATGTTCTGATAACACAGATTCAAATAATGGATCTACCGGTCTACCTAAGAAGGATTCTTTACAGGAAACAGATGTGGAGGTTGCGGATTTGGACCTACATATTGCGCTTCAGAAACAGAAGCGTATCTGTGCGACATACCCTATAGCATCCATGGTCTCCTTTGATCGCTTGACTAGTGACTTCAGGAACTTTGCAGTTGCATTATCATCTGTGGCCATTCCACGGAATTATCAAGAGGAACTGAAGGACAGTCAGTGATGTCTGGCTATGGAAGAAGAGATGGTTGCTCTTCGGTCGAGAGGAACGTGGAGCCTCATCCCAGCTCCTACTGGGATGTCTGCAGTAAGCTGTAAATGGGTGTTTATAGTTAAGCAAAATGCAGATGGTAGCGTCGACAGGTACAAGGCACGCTTCGATGCACGAGGGTTTACTCAGACATACGGGATAGATTATCTTGACATATTCTCACCAGTTGCTTGTCATTCCACCTTACGGATTCTTCTCTCTGTTGTCGTGGTTCGTGATTGGTCATTATTTCAATTAGATGTCAAGAATGCATTTATATATGGTGATCTTCAAGAGGAAGTCCACATGGAACAACCACCTGGGTTTGCTATTGAGGGGAGTGTTCACAGGTGTGTAGACTTCACAAGGCGATATGATGGCCTTAAGTACAACCCTAGAGCTTGTTTCCAGAAGCTTTCCGACTTATTTGAGAAACAGGGGTACAAACGCTCGAATGCAAATAATTCCCTCTTTATACAGAAAACATCCAGGGGTACAAACGCTTGAATGCTAGTATGGTGTATGTTGATGATATTCTTATTACAGGAGATGACATAAAAGGAATCAAGAGAGCGAAAGAACTTCTAGGTCGTGAATTTGTCACCAAGGATCTTGGAGCTCTTAGATACTTTCTGGGACTGGAGTTTGCCAGAAAACAACAAGGGCTTGTGATGGCCCAGAGGAAATACGTCACTGATTTGCTAAGTGACACGGGAATGCTTGGATGTCGACCTGCCACCACACCCATGGATCCAAGCATGAAACTATATGATGATGATACTGATGAGGTTGATAGAAGGAGATATAGAGAGCTGGTAGGAAAGCTTCTGTATGTTACCATTACCAGATACGATATTTCTTTTGTTGTTAGTCGGGAGAACCAGTTCATGGAACAACTGCGTTAGGTTCATATGGATGCTATACAGATGATACTCAGGTATCTTAAATCATCTCCAGGTGTAGGTATACTGTTTAGAAAAGGTAAGGAGGTCACCATCTCAGCATGTGTAGATGCAGATTATGGAGGGTGTCCAATGGATAGAAAGTCCACCACTGGATTTGATGTATATGTTGGAGACTCTCTTGTCTCATGGAGGAGCAAGAAGCAAACTGTTGTAGCCAGATCTAGTGATGAGTCTGAATATAGGGCTATGGCCCAGGTTAGAGCAGAAATGATGTGGGTTCGAGCTGTTCTTACAGATCTATATATAGAAGTTCCCCTTCCTATGGTACTGGAATGTGACAATCAAGCTGCTACATTTTATTACAAATAATCCAACATTTCATGAACGCACCAAGCACATCGAGGTTGATTGCCACTATATACGAGATATGATTCAGAAGTGTTTTATTTTCACATCTCATATCAGCTCAGGGGACCAGACTACAGATATCTTCACCAAGGCCTTCCTCAGAGGACCTTTTCAGAATTGCTCGTCCAAGCTGAGCATGATTGACATCTATGCTCCATCATGAGGGGGAGTGTAGAGATATACTTATGTTACGTTATTTATTTCCTTTTACCTGTATTGTTTCTTAATTCTCTTTACTTATGTTTGTCTTATGTAATTTACCCATAGGCTACTCTCCTATATAAGAGAGACTAGGATTCATGGAATAAACAACTCTTTCTATTTTTCCCAATAAACACGAAAATAAATTATAGATCTAATGTTTAATTCATGGAATTAATAAATTAGTAATTTTTAGTTAACATAAAGCATGATAAAATCTTATTTTCTATGTCTAGAACATGAGACCCGAGTTTCTACTTCATAACTTGACTTAATTTCACAATAACACTAAAAAATCCCTAGGTGTTCCTCTGGTGTCTGCGGTGGGGTCGTCTGTGTGACAAGGTCAAAAGGGGAAGATTGTTGGGCGCGACGGACGTTCATTGTGACAGATGCGCTGATGGCATGGAGGACGCGAATCACATCTTCTTCGGTTGCAGGTTGTCGGTGGACGTCTGGGAGTCCTTGGGGTTGCCATGGGTTCAGTCTTCCTGTGCGGATCTTTTTTGGGGATCTATTCGGGCGGTGGGCGCCGGCTCCATCGGTGATGTTTCCAGAGTTTTTGCGGTACTTTGGGCTATATGGCTTGGTAAAAATGATGTCATTTTCAAAGGGCAGCGTTTTTACTATGAAAATGTGGTGGCGCAGTGTAACGCTTTGTACAACTTCTGGGTATCCGGTTGATGTAACTTTTTGCATATCAATGGAATTTGCGGTGTGGTGACTCCCATCTTGGGAGTGCTCCCCCTTGTTTTTATTAAAAAAAACACTCAAAAATCCCAAATTGATTCCCCCTATATCACACTAAATACTTCAACTCTTACAAAAAAAACTCAAAAATATGCAATACCTAACGAATAGGAACAAAACCCCTACGAAATTTCACTCATTTAACATAAAAATTGGAGAAGAACTATTGTTTACCTCAAAGAAGGAAGGCATACATTGATTTCCCAATGAATGCACACCGAGTGGGTCATCAATGTGTAGGCCCGCGAGCAAGCAGGCAACGCTCAGGAGGTATTCGATGGATTCCAACAGGGTGAACCGGGCATGACGCATGACAGAGGAGTTGGATAGCTATCACCTGGACGAGATTCTTCGCGAGGACAAAAAGGAGGAGGTTATTTGGAGGTAGAAATCCATGCAACAATGGTTGAGGGAAGGTGATACGAATACGAGATTTTTTCTTAGGGGATTTTCACGAGAGAAGGAAGGAGCAAGATTCTTTGCGAGGACAAAAAGGAGAAGGTTACTTGGAGGCGAGATCAAGGAAGGAAGGAGCAACATCAATGTATGCCTTCATTATGCTAAAACTATCAAGAAATCATATCCTAATCAGAGGATAATTAATATTACTCCTATCGAAGGGTATGGTCAAGGAGTCCGTCTTTATATCAAGAATGCATACATTGCTTTCTCAGCTTCACATGAATTGCTACATGAGGATCCGCGGTGAGATTGCAGGATCATATGGAAGATTAGGATCACAAAATGGATAAAAGTCTTTCTTTGGATGGTGAGGCATAGCCTACTTTCGAAGGTGCACAAATACAAGTTTCTCGCACTGAGACTTGATATGTCCCAAATGTCGTGATATTATTGATGATACGGATCATATCTTTTTCACTTGTAGCGACTAGTTATATTTTTGAGAGCGTTTTGGATTTTCTTGTCTTAGGATGGAGGGTGGCATGGATTTTGGAATTCCATTCGGACATATTGCGCCAATTCTCAAGAGGATTGTTTGGTGTCTTTTTACACCTTTGTGTGACTTGGTGCGCTTAGAATGAACTTATTTTCTGTGAACAATGTTTTTATTCAATAAATGTACTAGAGCATAGCAAAAACCTATATTAAGCTCGATCATATGTACTATAATGTTTATTTTTTATAGAATTATGGTGGGTCCCATCTCGAGGATGTACCCTGTTTTACTCCAAAAAAACTAATTGACTAACCTTTGACTACTTCCAACATTAGGTGATTAAACTAATGATAATTGTGCTCAAATGTCAGAAATTTAAATAAAAATACATTGGGGGGTTATGTTATTTTTCATATTTCGACCACCCTTGTGTAATTGACTGTACTTTGCATGTATTTCGTTTTAAAGGTGTTTGGTCATGAATAGCCATCTTAGTCCATGCCACACAGATATGGTGGGAAGACAAGAATTGTGAATTTATGAAGCAAACAACATAATAAAGATAATGAAAACACGGTTCTCTTTCCAAAATATCAAGAACTTGATAACTTCAAGAAGAAAAATGTCAGTTAACTAATGTGAACATACCTGCATCAACCATATGGCATTCTCATTAGCTTTGGACATTCCTTTGTATACAGCAGCACCGAGAGATGAAATATACACAGGATCATCTGTGGGTGGCTCATTTTCATTGAATGTGTCACTGTTCGTCACATTATCCATTTACAAAGAACTTAAACATGTAAGATATCATATATTTCAAAAGCTTGAAGCAATGATTGTTTTCACTTTACTTCCAGAAACAGTTATTTGTTTGACATTCCTAGTTATAGCAGTTTATTTTGAATGGGGCAGATTCTGAAAGAAAATACATAACACAAATTTAGGAAGATGGGTACTGCACTTGAAAGCGAATGAATATTTTTTTTTGCAATCAAAAGATGGGGGATCACGCTTAGGTGCCCGCCCCATTATATTATTTACAAAAGCCATGACTCAAGCAACTGCTTGTAATGATGAATTTGTCCAACAAAATGATGAATTTCCCTCCCACAAGGGTCCCCACTCCCAGTAAGACTTACAAGCCACCCCCCATCCCACCATAAAACTCCTCTCTAGCACTTCCATCTTCCAAAGTCTCCTCTTACCTCATCTTGACCCCTTTTACTTTAAATATGTAAACTACAAATAGAGTGGTGGTCTGATTACAACAATAGCATCTCGATTCCTCTGTTGCAGTGTGTTGATGATACGATGATCTTTCTGAGGGGAGGGGCGGAACAAATTAGACGGGCATACCGAGTTATGTACATCTTTGGGAAAATCCCGGGTCTGCTGATTAACAGAGAAAAGCCCGTCGACGTGCCTTTTGATTTTTTCTAAACAGGAGATTCAACAAGTTGTTGAGGAGCTGAAGTGTTCAGTTGAATACCCGCCCATAACTTATTTTGGGACTTCCTTCGGTGGTTGCGAAGCTGAAAGCGAGGGATTGGAAGCTGATCCTAGATAAACTGGAGGGGAGGATGGTGGGCTGGAAAGAGGCAACACTTTGTAGGGGGTGAAGTTGGCACTTCTTAAGCATATTTTGTCGGCCATTCCCATTTTTTCAATTCCACGAGATTGTTCCAAGTCAGTGTCTGTACGAGGCTAGATCTCTGCTGAGAAGATTCTTCTGGTTGGGTATGAAGTAGAAGGGGGGATTCACTTTATATCTTGGGATAAGATCACGAGATCGAAGAAGAATGGGGGTTTGGTCGTCCTACGAGTGGAGGGAATGAACACGGCTTTTGTTGTGAAATGGGTGGTGCCGTTATAGGGGAGTTCTGAGGATCTTGTTTGCCAGCTTTTGAGGATAAGTTATGGGACTTGTGGGTCATCGGTGACTAGTACGATCCATACACCATCATCTTTGCGGTCCTGTATCAATAAGATTCTAGTGGAGATGGCAGCAAAGTTACGACTGGTTCTTGGCAATGGAGAGGGCTTTAGATTCTAGCTCGATGATTGGACGTGTAACAACATAATTGGTGAGCAGTTTCCAAGGCTATTCGCATTTGCGGGGGAGAAAAATGAGTCAGTTCTCTAGGTGTTGCAGTGTGGTTAGTGGATACTATTTAAGATGGTTTGGTGGATAAGATACGAGAAAACCGCTTAAGATGGTTTGGTCACTTGCAAAGGTCACTTGATGCACCAGTTAGGAGATGCGAGTGTTGAGATGTTGAGTCGGCTAAGAGAGGGCGAGGACGGCCCAAGAAGTGTTGGAAAGAGACTATACGAAGGGATCTTAGTTTTTTGGATATAAGCCCGTGATTGAACCGAGATAGATCTGAATGGAGGCGAAGAATCCATGTAGCCGACCCTACTTAATTGTGGGACGAGGCTTTGTTGTTGTTGTTATTGTACAAGAGCCTGAAGTATATTAATTATCAGAAAGAGCTGAACATGAGACAACACAGATGGCTTGAGATACAGAAGGATTATGATTGCACGGTCTCTTACCACCCTGGTAAGGGAAACGTAGTGGCTGATGCGCTTAGCAGGAGAGCTCATGCTAAGGGTACGGCAAAGTGGATATACATGTGGGGTATGCTCGTAGCTTTGACTGATGGGCATCCTCAGCAGAGTGCATCCATATCTACTGTCGTGCCTCCATGATTCAACAGTTTGTGGGATCGGATAGTAGAAGGTCAGAGGTCACATCCTTGGATTCGAGACAGATACATGCAAGCCGTAAAGGACGAATTTGATGGTTTTATGGCTATAGAGTCTATTTTGTGGAAAGTTGGTCAGGTCGTTGAGCCCAACGATGAACAGTTACGCAGAGACATTTTTGATGAGGCACATAGTTCACAATTATCTATTCATCCTGGCAGCACAAAAATGTATCGTGATCTACACCGACATTTCTGGTGGGACGAAATGAAGCGTGATGTGGTACATCATGCCAGCAGATGTATGACCTGTCAGATGATCAAGGCTAAGCACATGAGATCGGCAAGGTTGTTGCAATCTCTCCCCACTCCCGAGTGGAAGTGGGAGAGTATCTCTATGGATTTCGTCAATGGATAACCGAGGACACCAGGTGGCCATGACACTATTTGGGTCGTTATTGACAGGTTGACCAAGTCAGCCTATATCTTCCCTGTCAGCATGATCTATACTCCATCTAGATTGGACAGGCTATATGTGCAGAACATTATCATGCTATACAATATACCACAGAAGGTGGTGTCTGACAGAGACTCAAGGTTTACATCGTACTACTGGCATCAGTTCATATCAGCACTACAGACAGAGCTGAAGATGAGTTCCGGAGACCGACAAACAGAGCGAGCGCACCATAAAGACACTTGAGGATTTACTGCGTGCATGTTCTCTAGAGTGGAAAGGGTCCTGGAAGGACCATATGCCATTGATAGAGTTCACGTATAACAACAGTCATCATTCAACTATCGACATGGAACCATTCGAAGCCCTATACGGGCGGAGATGCCTCACACCTCGCAGTTGGCGTGAGGTAGGTGATCATGCCCTTAACTCTGTAGATCTTCTGGAGGAGACTGCGAGAGCTATTGATCTTGTGATGCAAAAGCTTCTGACGATATAGAGTCGACGGAAGAGCTATGCATACCGTAGGATAAGAGATTTGGAATTTCAGGTAATCCAATCATCTCTCTTAATCCATTTCAATATGACATCCATATTCGACATAATCTCTCATAGTAATGAAACTCCTATAAATGCAAGTAGGAGATTGGATATTCCTCTGAGTATCTCCCATGAAGGGAATACAGAGATTCAGTGTTCGTGGCAAGCTGGCACCACGATATGTTGAACCGTTTGAGATTCTAGCTCGTGTGGGGAAGGTGGCCAACCGAGTAGCCCTTCCTCCAGACCTTTCAGCCATTCTCGACGTCTTCCCCATATCCAACCTGAAGAAGTACTTGCGCGACCCTTGACACATCATCAGCTACGAGCATGGAGCCCGACTTAACATACGAGGAGAGGCCAGTCCAGATACTAGACAATGTTGTGAAGAAGCTTCATAGCAAGGAGATTCCCTTGGTTAAGGTGTTGACACACCGATATGGAATTGAAGAGGCGACATTGGAGACCGAAGCAGACATGCGAGCAAAATACCTGCAGTTACTCTCATGTAATCATAAAAAAACCCCCATTTAATTATATATGTTGGAGTATTTGGTTATGTGTCACTTATGTGGGAGATGGGTAAATGAATCACTACAAGATCCACTTTACCACATCCTGTTGATTAGTCTCACATCTACCACTTGTGGGATGTGGAGACTCAATGAGGGCTATATAAGAAGCCCCCCACCCTCAGTATCGAGTGAGAAAGTCAATAGACACATCAGCCCTTTGAGGCATTCTCTCGTGGTTTCATCCCGCTCCTTAGGGAGTAGGGTTCCACGTAGAAAATACCGAGTTCTTCCATGTTTTATCTTTATTGCTCTGATACGCTTCTGCGCTCCTATTTTCTAACATGGCATCAGAGCGGGTTCGATTCTCGAGGTTTTCATTATGTTTTTTTTGTTTCAAGATTCGATTATCAAGTTCTTATTCTAGGGTTTAGATGAAACCCTATTATTATGTGTTCATCTCGACTCATCTCGACTGCTCCATTCAAGTTCCAGATCTCCAGACTAGAGCTCCTCCACGGCAGCTCTCAATATGGAGGCTCGCCTCATCGCCAAAGAAGGCGCCATGATGAAGATGTGGCTGGAAGGTGACCTGGAAGGGCTTCGACAGGCGATCCTCCAGATTATCGTGATTCCGAGACTTCAGGTTGATTCTCCAATAGGGCAACACCTATTAGCGAGCCCTAACCTCCCTCCAACGGCGTGAAGCCCCAGTCTCCATCTCCCGGATCTCACGCAGGCGGTGCGAGATCGAACCCTAGTGAAGCTCTAGTCGCACAAGGCGACAGCAGACCTCCAGCATCCTCCACGCAAACCCCATCGCTCGAAGAACTCTAACATCCTTCGCCCAGGAACCCTCCTCCTCTCCTATCGGGCGACCTCCTTCCGCAGGCGCACTGTGCGCACCATGCACGAGAAGCTCCTTCCCAGGCGACGCACCTCCAACGGTGCGAGCAGTCCAGATCGATGCCGCCTTTCCTCCTCAGTGCCCCTCCGATCGTCGCGATTCCAGCCTTTCGCCGCAAGCCTTCACCGCCGCAGCACCTCTCACCATTGTGCGTTTATCTAGGAGCTCATCGCCTCCTCGATCCAGGCAGCGTACTAGTAGCGCCTCCTCGCCGGCATCTCCTCCCATCGACGGCACTCTTGGTCCCCATCGAGGGGCAACGACAGTGGGTACCCATCGTGGGAACCCTAGTGGGTCCGATGGTCCTTTTAAAAAAATTATGCTTCCTTGCCCAAGTGGGCCTTGTTCTGCTTAAAAAAATAAATAAATAAAGGAGAGATAGCAGAGGAAAAGTATGGTTGGCTAGAGATGCGAAGGAAGTGCGAAATGCTGGGGGGAGATGGAGCGCGAAGGGAGTGCGAAGTGCGAAGGGGCGATTGCCGACTGCGATGTGGTCGGCAACGTGAGTTCGGACGCGGCTGCTGCGAAGGGGAAGGGGGTGCTCTCTCACGTCGCGGCTGAAGCTAGGAGTGGGGACGGTGCTATCGCGAGGAGCTCTGCGGAGGGGGAGTGGGTGCACGTTTTGCACAAGAAGCCCGCTAAACGTTGTTTCCGTTGTGGGGAGAGGGGTCATTTGGTTTCTCGTTGTTCTCTTCCGCCTAGGTGCTTTGCATGCAGGAAGTCGGGACACCGTCGCGCTTCCTGTTGTCTTCTTCGTGATCGCCGCCCGCTGCAGTCTGGGGTGGTCTCCTCTTCCTTGAAGGTGCGTCCTTTGCATGCTTCTCGTTCCGGTCCTGTCGCTTGGAGGGAGGTTCGTTCTTACGCTCATGTGGTGGATCCTCGCTGCTGCTCGTCGGGCGATGGCTCCTTCGATGCGGGCCTTCTGGTGAATGGTGCTGAGTCGCTTCTTCACTCCTCTTGTGGTGAGGGCGAAAAGCTGGTGGTTGGTGGTGCGGCAGTCGATGCAACTCGTGTTTCGGCTGGGATGGCGGCTGTGAAGGTTGGTTCGTCCTTGAAGGAAGTCATGCTTCGTACGAATGTGCATGGGGAGGTCGTGCATGCGGCGTCGGTGCGCGGGAAGGAGGTTTTGGACGTGGGAAGGCGCTTGGTGGCTATTGGGGTGGCACGGCGATGCAATGTCGACTAGGCGGGTGTTAGTGCGCATGTTGGAACTCTCCTGGGACCTCTCTTCATTGGGGACCTCTTTCTGTTGGACTCTTCTCATTGGTGTGTGCGTGGCCTGTCCCCGGAGCAACGGGATAGGCTGCTGTGCGCTGGCTCTACTGACGACGTTGTTTGGAGGATGACTCGAGTGGCGGATGGCGCCTCTCAAGCCACCGAGGTCTGCGTGGCGGTTATTCGTGGTGTTCCTTTTCTTTTGCGGACTGTCCCTTGTCTCTCCAAGGCTTTTCACCGTTGGGGGGAGATCTTGGCGGTCATCGACGACGGGCTTGCTCCGGAGGCTGATTGGAAGATAACTAGGTTTCTTTTCGAGTGTAGCACGACTCTCCTCCGTGATGCGCCAGGCAAGACTTTCTTCGGCTCCCTAAAGATTGGGCGATGGTGTTTCAAGCTCGAGCTCTCCATCATCGTTCCTTCGCCGGCGGCTGCTCCGGACCGGGTGGCGCTGGCGACCGGTCGGGTAGCCTCGGAGCTGGCGGACGGTCGGGTTACCTCGGGGCCGGAGCACGACGCTTCGCCTTTGCCCTGCCACGTGGAGCGTGCTGCTGATTATTCCGAAGCGTCTCTACTCCTGGATGACGTGGTTGGAACCTTCGAGGCGCCCCTTCGGTCCCCGTGCCAACCACCTGCAACTCCTGGTTTCTCTGATTTAGGGGTGCCCGAGGTCGATTCTGCTTTTCTTTCTCGTCAGGTCGGGTTGGCTCCCGCCTTGTTTGTTGGCTTTTCGGGTCCCACTGCGGATCTTCAGCACGTGAGGGTTGGCGGACCCATCACGTTCGGATCTTGGCCGCGGGCCTCTCACCCGAATGTTCGGGCCTTCTCGCCCGTCTCTGCTACGGTTCTGCCCCGAATCCACATTGAGGAATTGCGTGTTGATGTTGACCCAGGACGAGAGTCCTTGCTCTTGGCTACTCCTCAGACCGCGGTGCGGGCCTCCTCGGAGCTGCATGGTCACTTCTCTTCCCATCTTCCCTTAGGATTCCAGATCTTCTGCGATGAGGAAGGCCCTTCTTCCAGACGTTTTGGGAGGACTTACATGAGGCGCATTTCTTCCAGGCAGGACCCTGTGGTGACTCACTCTTGTGCGACTCTGCGAGAGGCTGTGGCGGATGCTGCGGGCCTATGGGGCCTTGGGGGAAACGAGGGAGGTTTTTAATGAAGGTTCTCTCATGGAATGTCAGAGGCATTGGGGATTCGGTTAAGCGTCGATCCTTGGGTTCGCGACTCTCTGAATGGTGTTGTGACGTTGCCCTCATCCAAGAAACTAAGTTGCGAGGTGTCGATGATATCATGTGGCGCTCTTTTGGTGCTGGTTCTTTCGATGAATTTCGCGCGGTTGATGCGTTGGGCTCGGCGGGGGGCTTTTTGTTAGCTTGGAGATCTCAAATGTTTTCTTTTAGCTCGATGCTTGTGGGCCGACATATGATCTCAGTCGCTTTGAACCGGGCCAATTCCTCTGAGTCGATGGTTTTCTCTTGTATTTACGCCCCCACGTGTCATATCTTGAGAAAGGAATTATGGGAGGATATTCGTGGCACAACTACTTTATTTGGGGGCCTCCCTTGGCTCTTGGGAGGAGATTTCAACGTAACCATTCATTCTTCCGATCGGCCTCGCGGCAGGGGTGGGCATGATCCGAGCTCCCAGGATTTTATTGAAATTCTAGACGATCTTGCGCTGGTTAGCTTGGTCCCTCACGATATCACTTACATGTGGCGGAACAATTCATCTCGCTCCAGAATTGATCGATTTTTGGCTTCTGGGAAGTTGTTGGAGTCCTTCCCCCTTTGTTTTGTTTCTTCTCGCCCCCGATCTTTTTCGGACCACTCTCCCATTATCTGGGACTCTGGCGAGGGTCTTCGCCCTCGGGGAATTTTTAGATATGAGAAATGTTGGTTGTTGGAGCCAAACTTCAAGCAGGTCGTGCAGGACCATTGGGCTCATGTTCCCGTCTCGGGCTCCGCGTCCCACAAACTTGATTAAAAGCTTGCTTCGTTTTTTTTGAGGCTCAAAGAAAAGGGGGAGGCACTCGTTGGTGCTCGCCTCAATAATATATTAGCTAAAACAGAAAAGGCGAGAGATACTTACAGGGGGGAGATGGGAAGGAAAGATGCAGAAGGAGATTAGCAATACAAAAGAGGTATTCGGCAAACAAATGCCGTGACAGAATAAAGCTTGCTTCGTTACGAAGGGTGCTTGCAGGATTCAAGAGGAACTCTAGGATGTCTCGTATTGCTTTGCGTGCGGAGGCGGAGGAAGTTATTTTACATCTTGACTCGTTGGAGAATGAGCGGGACCTCTCGCACGATGAACTTCGAGAGCGCGAATCGGCTCAAGCTCGGGTGCAGGCTGAGGACAAGAAAAGAACCATTGAATGGCGGCAGCGTTCGCGGCTAAAGTGGCTAAAAGAGGGTGACGCGAATTCCGCATTCTTTCACCGTGTCGCGAGCAATAGAAAGCGTTTCAACATGATGCGGGGCCTCTCCGTCAATGATGTTCAGATTTCTGGGGATAGGGAGATGGGGAGCGCCATTGTGGATCACTTCAGGCGTTTCTCATCGTCTTCTTCTCCGCATAGGTGGCGCTGGCTGGGCCTTGGCGCTTATTCTATCTCGGACTCTGACTCTGCGATTCTTATTCGCCCCATTTCCTTGGAGGAGACTAAAGCGGCTGTGTGGGCCTTAAATCATGATTCTTCTCCGGGCCCTGATGGCTTCTCCGTTGCTTTCTATCGTGACTTCTGGGAGCTCGTGGCCGGCGACGTCATGGACGTCATCCCCGACTTTTGTGCGGGCAACCTCGGTTTTGATCGCCTTAATCGGGCTAATATTGTTATGATCCCAAAAAAAATGCCGGCGCAGCATATCGAGGATTATTGGCCAATTTCCGTCTCCAATGGCATCTACCTTATCGTAGCTAAAATCTTAGCCACCCGTTTGGCTCGGGTTTTGGACACTCTTATTTCTCCTGTTCAGGCCATGTTCATTAAGGGCAGGCAGATCGCGGATTGCATTGTCCTTGCTTCCGAAGTGGTCGCTGAGTGGAAAAAGGAAAAAAAGAAGGGGGTAATATGGAAGATTGATTTTGCTAAGGCATATGACTGCCTCGATTGGCGGTTCCTTTGGTCCATTTTGCGAAGGCGCGGCTTCCCAAACTTGTGGATCTCTTGGATGCGTAGATGCGTCACCACTGCTTCCCTCTCTGTGATGATCAATGGCAGGCCATTTGGTGGTTCCTTCCAGCCTAGAAGGGGGGTGCGGTAGGGATGTCCTCTTGCGCCCCTCCTCTTCGTGTTGGCCTCGGATGTTCTTGCGCGCATGGTGAACCGCGTTATTGACGCTGGGCTTTCTAATGGATTCCGTAAGGGGGAAGTCTGTGTGCCCTTGATCCAGTTTGCGGACGATACTATTTGCTTTATCGAGGGTGGTAGTGCGGAGGTCTCTGGTATGACCACCACACTTGCCCTTTTCTGTGAATTATCGGGCTTGTCGATTAACGTTTCCAACTCCAACGTGGTGCCCTTTGGCATGTCGCCTGCGGAGGCGGAGGATTGCGGTCGGCTGCTCGGTTCTTCTCCTGGTGAGCTTCCGATTACCTATCTTGGTTTACCATTATCGGTGAGGTGGGCCAGAGCCCGGGATTGGCATGTTATTACCGAGCGTGTGGAAACACGCCTTACTGGCTGGCGGGCGGCTTTGCTCTCTCGGGGGGGGGGGGGGGGCTTATTCTACTCAAATCAGTGCTCTCCTCTATCCCTTTGTACTTCCTTTCCGTTCGTAGAATGCCTGTGGGGGTTCAATTGCGGATCGAGCGGTGTATGCGACGTTTCTTGTGGGGTCGGAAGGGAGGGGATGGTAGGGGCATGCATCTGGTTGCTTGGGACGACGTGTCTATGCCTAAGCGTTTTGGTGGGCTTGGTGTGCGGAGATTGGATGTGGTTAACAACGCTCTACTACTCAAATGGGTGAGTAGAATTTGGGGGACGGAAGATAACTTCTTTATCAATGTACTCAGGGTGCTCTTGGGCAACGACTGGTTCGGGCTGCAGCGGGGGGATCTGAGATTTCATTCTTCCCCGTTCTGGCGCAGCGTGATGGCCGCCCTGGCGAGGAATGCTGCCCTCTTCATCCCGGTGTTGGGGACGGGGGACTCTTTCAAGTTTTGGTCGGATGATTGGTCGGGAGGTGGTCCTCTTCAGGTGCGTTTTCCACGATTGTTCGCGCTTGCGTCGCATAAGAATGCGACTGTGGCTGACTGTTGGGTGGATGGGTGTTGGTGCCCACGCTTCTCCGCGAACTTCTCCGAGCAGCGGGTGGATGACTTCGTTTCGATGATGGTGGCACTTAGTGTTGTCGCTACGCCAAATTTGCAGGTGGATCATTGGCGTTGGAAGGACGGCTCCTTTTCCACTAGGAAGGCTTACCGGGCTATGATCCTTCCTCCACCTCCGGCTTCCTCTCTTCTAGTGCGTGACTGTGGATTCTTTTGGGGCTTGCGGTTGCCGGAGCGCATCGGCATCTTCCTCTGGTTACTTCGCAGACGGAGGCTGTTGACTCGTGATCGTTGTGCTACAATTTTTCCAAACTTCAGTGCTTCTTGCCCCCTTTGTAATGCTGAGGACGAAACTATTGAACACCTCTTCTTCGGCTGCCACTTGGTTTCGGGAATTTGGGACGATGTGCCTTGGGCGAGAGCGGACAACCTCTCCGCTTTCTGCGAGCTTCTTTGGTCCAACAAGAACAGGGATAGGCGGGACCTCTTGGCTCTCGTCGCGCGGCTGTGGTGCATATGGATTGGCAGGAACGAAGCCATTTTCTCCGGGCATCGTTTCTATCATGAAAACATACTTATTTTGTGTACTCGATTTATAACCGACTGGTGTATTCTATAGGGTTTTGGGCCTTATTGCTCTGGGCTAGTCTCGTCTTTAAACCCAGGTTTTTGTTGTCTCTGCTTAGGGATTCTAACTCCTTATCTCCATCCTTTACTTTGTAAGTATTTCTTCTTAATTTCTTTTTTTATATTTATAAAATGCTGGGGCGAACACCAACGAGTGTATCCCCCTTTTTTGAGCCTAAAAAAGGAGAGATAGCAGAAGGGAACCTTTAAAAAAATAAAGGGGGGGGGGGAGAAAGTGGGGTCATATGTTGTAAGGGCCCAGGTGGGCCGGAAAAAAAAGAGAGAAAAGGAGGGAGGTGCTCTGAATTTTGGGCCCAATTAGGCTCATTTAAAAAATGCATTGTTAAAAAAGGGAAAATAAAGTAAAATGCGTGTAAAAGAGAAAAGCCATACACACAAAAAAAGAAAGCTAAACAAATTTGTGAACATCTTAATTGAAAAAAAGGGGTGACGACTATTAACAAAAAGGGGAATGAAATAGCCTAGAAAAAATGATTTAAAAATTTGATTGAGAAAAGCTGAAAAACAAATTTGAAGGCTTATTTGGTTTTAATCTCCCCATCTTCATGTCTTCCCCCAACTTTGTCGGTGTCACTGTTTTTCCGACAAGTATGGGTAAAGGGGGAGTATTGTGTAGAGTCATAGGTCGGATCCAGATTCCAGATTCTTCAAATTCAGATTCTTCAGACCAGTCTGATTTCCAGACTCTACAGTTCATATATCCAGACTCGACATTCAAAATCCGAGTCCTCAGTTTCAGACACGCATATGTATGCGGTCTTTTCAGATGTGCACATATATGCCATCATTGTTTGTGGATCTCATCATTCTTGTTTTGTCGGCCAGAGTTTTCATGTGTTCCATAGGGACTCCACAGTAGAGATTCCATTCCATATGCCATGTAGGTTAGGGTTTTCATATGGTTTCATAGGGACTCCAGAGTAGAGATCCTATTCTCTGAGCCAGTATGGAAGAGACCCAGTTCTCTAATGGGGAGACTTTCAGACTCCATTATCTATTGTTCGTGAACTCCAGCATGAGATCCTTCCAAGGTTCCTATGAGAGAGATTCCACTTTGAGGTCCCTATGAGAGAGTCTCATCTTCAAAGATCTGCGTATGGATAATTAGCGACGCTTTTTGTTCGACCCCTTCAGAGATGGAGCAGTTGTCCACGTGTTCTTGCAGGCCAGAGTCCTTCGTGTAGAGACTCTTTTCAGTTGCAGTGACTCTGACAGGCGCAGTATAGAGCACATGCTCTATGACAAGGAGATTCAGTTTGACTCACACTCCAACCCATTCGTCCTCCTCACCTGCACATCATGAGAAGCAACATCCTCGACAGCAGCCAACAATTGTGCGCGTTGAGTTGATATTGTCTGTAGTGTCTGTATTGTGAGTTGAGATTTCTTTCTTTTTGTTCAAACTGAGCATTGCATGCTCCAGCTTGAGGGGGAGTGTTGGAGTATTTGGCTATGCGTCACTTATGTGGGAGATGGATAATGGATCACTCTAAGATCCATTTACCACATCATGTTGATTAGTCCAACATCTACCACTTGTGGGATGTGAAGACTCAGTGAGGGCTATATAAGAAACCACTCATCCTTTGTATCCGGTGAGAAAGTCAATAGGCACATCAGTCCTTCGAAGCATTCTCCCGTAGTTTCATCCTGCTCCTTAGGGAGTAAGGTTCCACGTTAAAAATTCCAAGTTCTTCCATGTTTTATCTTTATTGCTCTTATACGCTTATGCGTTCATATTTTCTAACACGGTATCAGAGCGGGTAGGATTCTCGAGGTTTTCATTATATTTTTTTGTTCGAGATTCGATTATCAAGTTCTTGTTTTAGGGTTTAGATGAAACCCTAAAAATTATTCTGCGTTCATCTTGGTTGCTCCATTTGAGTTCCAATTCTCCAGATTTCCAAACCAGAGCTCCTCTACGACAACTTTCAATCTGGAGGCTCGCCTCATCGCCAAAGAAGGCTCCGTGATGAAGATGTGGCTGGAGGGTGATCTAGAAGGGCTTTGGCAGGCGATCCTCCAGATTATCGTGATTCCGAGTCTTCAGGTTGATTCTCCAATAGGCAGCACCTATTGGCGAGCCCTAACCTCCCTCCAGTAGCGTGAAGCCCTAGTCTCCATCTCCTGGATCTCGCGCAGGCGGTGCGAGATGGAACCCTAGTGAAGCTCTAGCCCTACAAGGCGGCACTGGACCTCCAACAGTGCGAGCAGTCCGGATCGATGCCACCTTTCCTCCTCGGCACCCCTCCGATCGTCGTGATTCGAGCCCTTCACCACGAGCATTCACCGCCGTAGCTCACGCGAGTATCTAGGAGCTCATCGCCTCCTCGATCCAGGAGGCATACCAGCAGCGCCTCCTCGCCGGCATCTCCTCCAATCGGAGGCGCTCCTAGTCCACATCGAGGGGCAGCGGCAGTGGGTTCCCATCTTAGGGGCCCCATGGTCCTTTAAAAAAATTTCGCTTCCTTGCCCAAGTGGGCCTTGTTCTGCTTAAAAATAAATAAATAAAGGAGAGATAGCAGAAGAGGCCCGTTAAAAAAACAAAAAAGGGGGGAGAAAGTAAGTGGAGTCATTTGTTGTAAGGGCCCAGGTGGGCCGAAAAAAGAGAGAAAAGAAGGGAGGTTCTTTGAATTTTGGGCTCAATTAGGCTCATTTAAAAAAAATGCATTTGTTAAAAAAAAGAGAAAAGAAAGCAAAGTGACATGTCCTAGAGAAAAATCGTATACACAAAAAAGAGAAAGCTAAAAAAATTGTGAACAGCTTATTTGAAAAAAAGGGGTGAGGGCTATTAAAAAAAGGGGAATGAAATAGCCGAGAAAAAAAATGATTTAAAAAATTGATTAGGAAAAGTCGAAAAACAAATGTGACGGCTTATTTGGTTTTGTTCTCCCCATCTTCATGTCTTCCCCCAACTTTGTCGATGTCATTGTTTTTCGACTAGTATGGAAGAAAGGGGGAGTATTGTGTGAAGCCATAGATCGGATCCAGATTCCTGATTCTTCAGATTCAGATGCTACATACCAGTTAGATTTCCAAACTCGATGTTCAGATTCCGAGTCCTCAGTTTCAGACACGCACATGTATGCGGTCTTTTCAGATGTGCACATGTATGCCATTATTGTTTGTGAGTCCCCATCATTTTTGTTTTGTCGGCCAGAGTTTTCATGTGTTCCATAGGTACTCCAGAGTAGAGATCCCATTCCATATGCCATGTAGGCTAGGGTTTTCATGTGGTTTCATAGGGACTCCGGAGTAGAGATCCCATTCTTTGAGCCAGTATGGGAGAGACCCAGTTCTCCGATGAGGAGAATCTCAGACTTGATTCTCTAGTGTTCGTGAACTCCAGTACGAGATCCTTCCGAGGTTCCTATGAGAGAGAACCCACTTTGAAGTCCCTATGAGAGATTCATCTTCAGATATCTGCGTATGGATAATTAGCGACGCTCTTTGTTCGTCCCCTTCAGAGATAGAGCAGTTGCCCACATGTTGTGGCAGGCCAGAGTTCTCCGTGTAAAGACTCTTTTTCAGTTGCAGTGACTCTGACAGACGTAGTATAAAGCACATGCTCTCCGACGAGGAGATTCAGTTTGACTCACACTCCAGCTCGTTCGTCCTCTTCACCTGCACGGCATGAGAAGTAATATCCTCGACAACAACCGACAGTTATGTGCGTTGAGTTGATATTGTCTGTAATATCTTGTATTGTGAGTTGAGATTTCTTTCTGTTTGTCCAAGCTGAGAATTGCATGCTCCAGCTTGAGGGGGAGTGTTGGAGTATTTGGTTATGTGTTACTTATGTTGGAGATGGGTAAATGGATCACACCAAGATCCATTTACCACATCTTGTAGTTTAGTCTCACACCTACTACTTGTGAGATGTGGAGACTCTGTGAGGGCTATATAAGAAGCCCCTCACCCTCTGTATCCAGTGAGAAAGTCAATAGACACATCATCTCTTTGAGGCGTTCTCCCGTGGTTTCATCCCGCCCCTTGGGGAGTAAGGTTCCATGTTAAATATCCCGAGTTCTTCCATGTTTTATCTTTATTGCTCGGATATGCTTCCGATTCCTATTTTCTAACAATATATGTTGAAAGAATATGTCATGTTCTTTCTTTGAGGTTTTTATGGGTTCAAAACCCTTTGAGGTTTTTATGGCCAGAGGAAATGCAGAGAAAACACATAATAACCTTGACTCGAGTCTCGAGCACGGCTCCTTTTGAGGGTTATATTTGTGACATCCGGTTCCGAATAAACCAAACCAGACTCGATTAAGAGTCCGAATGATCAATTAATATTCAATCTATATTGAATGAATTTAGATCGACCTATAAGTTGCAAATTAAAATTTGTTCGGTCTTCATCTACAAAAAGTCGATCGCATCGTAATGCGTGCCATCGGAAAAGCCGCGACACAAGTTCAAAAACTGCAATATAAATCGAGACCAATCAAAATCCGATTCGACGAAACAAAACCAACGGACTCGACCGTTCGTCAATCGGACATCATTTGATATTTCAAAATTACAAAAATTAGTCACAAACCAAAACATATCTCGAGAATTTCAAGGACTCATACCCGATCTAAAGTATATGAATATTATACTCGACGGTACACTTATTGCAGTTGATGTATAGAATAGTGTTTATGCATTTCCTTTCTCTTCTCTTGTATTTTGGGATCATATATACTGCCAGCTTCTATTGTACATGTAATATATATGGAAATTAATGAAAAGTGAATTGGTGACACTTCTTGTTGGCTCTGTGGTTAATTACATTAATTGTGAATGTCATTGCAAATCGCGAAAAATTTTCCCTCAATTTCGATAACATAATGCGATCTTTAATGAATCCAATACTGTGAATATTGTGTAAACGGGTATCCCGGATCCCCGAACATCACACTGAGACATGCATGATTGGGTATCGACCATCTACTACTCCTACGGATTCTAGCATGAAGTTATATGATGATGATGATGCAGATGAGGTCGACAGAAGGAGATATAGAGAGATGGTGGGGAAGCTCCTCTATATTACTACTACTAGACCTGATATCTCCTTTGCAGTGAGTCGGGTGACTCAGTTCATGGAGCAACCTCGACAGGTGGATATGGATGCCATATACATGATTTTGAGATATCTAAATTTTCTCAGGTGCAGGATTAATATTCAGGAAATGAGCAACTCTTTCTGTGTCTGCATGTGTTGATGCAGACTATGCAGGGTATCCTAAGGATAGGAAGTCTATTTCAGGCTTCGTTGTGTTTGTTAGTAGTTCTCTTATTTTTTTGGAAAAGCAAGAAACAAACGGTGGTGGATAGATCAAGTGTTGAATCTGAGTATAGGGTTATGGCTCAAGCAAGCACAGAAATGATGTGGGTTCGAGTAATGTTAGTAGATTTGCATATAAATGTACCTCTACCCATGTAGATACAATATGATAATCAGGTTGCCTTATTTATTGCGAAAAATCCTGCATTGCATGAAAGAACGAATCATATTGAGGTAGACCGCCATTATAATAGAGATATTATTCAGAAGAGTTTGATTTCTACATCTCTTGTCAGTTCAGGAGAGCAAACAACAGATATCTTTACCAAGGCATTACTCAGGGGGCCATTTCAGAAGTGTTCGTCCAAGTTGAACATGATTGATATCTGTTAACGCATATATTAGTTTCTGTGTGGTTCTATTATTTTTCTTTTTCAGTTGTATGCTTTATGTAATTTACCCATAGGCTACTCTCCTATATAAGAGAGCCTAGGGCTTATGGAATAAACATCTCGTTCATTTTTCCCAACATGGTATCAGAGCGACGATCCTAGACTGGAGTTCTCGAAACCCTAACCCTACCCTACCCCTCCCGCCGGCCTCTCTTTCTCTCTCTCTCTCATCGGCGCCGCCTCCTCCGCCGCACGAGTGTGCAGCCGCTCCTGCGCGCTTGCGCCTTTGCTGCCGCTCCTGCGCGAGTGCGCTAGCGTCTCTGCACGAGTGCGCAGCCCTCCGCGCACTGCTCCTCTGCGCGGCGTAGCACTCCGCACGCTATCTCCTTTGTGCGACTGCGCGTGATCCAGCAGGCGTGCGTGTGCTCCTTCACGCGCAACCGCGCGTGCTCCTTCACGCGCAACCGCGCGTGCCAGTGCGCGCAACAGCGTGCTCCCTGTGCTCCCTGTGACTGCGCGTCCTCCCAGTTGCGTGTGCGCGTGCTCCCTGTGCACGTGCGCGTGTGCTAAGCCCTAAAGCGCACACCGTCATCTACATGGGTTTAGTTGCTTGAGGTCTACACGTGCAACTAAACCCATCTATGTCATTGTAGACGAATTTCATCCTCTGTTAATCGCTCCAGTCTTCAGTCTCCAGTATGTCAGAAAGCAAGGCGGATATCCCATCCATTGGCGCCTTTCGTGGTCCAGCGCCTATTGTAAAGATGGACGGTACAAACTATGAACTGTGGGCAATGCAGTTCATGAGCATGATGAAGTCAACGGGTAAGAAGCACATTCTTACCGAACCAGAGCCTGCTGAGAAGACTGAAGCCAATGCCTCTTGGGAGGCTGATGATGCATACGCCAAAGTTTGGCTATCTCGTACGTTGGCAATTGAGATTGCCAATGACATTCTACATCAACCCACGACCAAGGATATGCGGGACATTCTGGCGGCTACATATTTGCAGGAGAAGAACGAGACAAAGATTCTGCAACTCCAGCATGATATATTCACTATAAAGCAGAATGGTCACCCTCTACATTCTCTCTACACATCACTGAGAGGGATGTTCGAGAAGCTCTACAGCTTCATGCCCCTGACAGCCAAGCCAGAATAGCAGAAGACATATCGGAATGCGACTATGGTAGGCGTGTTCCTTGTTGCACTTGATCCAGAGTATGAGGCGGCACGATCCCAGATCTTGGCCGACTCTACTATTCCTCCCATGGAGGAAGCTTTCCATAGACTGAGTCGGATCACAGTTCCTTCCACGGCCACGAATCAGAATACTTCAGCCATGGCAGCCAACAGGGGTCGCGGATTTCATTATCAGAACCGTGGACGTGGACCCCGTGGAAGAGGAGGGCGCACTCGGCCAACATGTACCAATTGTCATCGCGTTGGATACAATGAAGACACATGCTACTCGAAGCATGGATTTCCTGCATCTGCACGAGTCGCTGAGCAGATAGAGCCTCCATCTGTTGCTACTTTGGATCAACGGTTCGATGATCTAGTTTCCCGTCTAAGGGGCATTATTCCCCCATCTGGCCCAACACCTACTACTGAGAGTCAATCTGATGCTGCTGCTTCTGCCTCTGCGTCGACCAGTGCTTCAGGTAGCATACTTGCATTTACCAGTAGTAGATCAGATACATTACCGTGGATTATGGACTCGGGCACTACACATCACCTATGTGGTGATCAGAGTTTACTTACAGGATACTCTCAGATTCCTCCAGGTCGAACAGTAGTCATTGCCAATGGTACACATTCCCCCATCACTGGTCAGGGGGAGATTAGATTGACATCTTCTATGCAGCTCAAGAATGTGCTACATGCACCTGATATTTCAATGAATTTGTTGTCAATTAGTCAGATTACGAAGGATCTACATTGTCGGGCAATTTTTGATCCATCTTCTCTTATTTATCAGGACATCCATACGGGCAACGTGATTGGTCGTGGCTATGAGCAAGGAGGCCTCTACCGCCTAAACCAGACTCCATTCGCTGGAACCTCATCCCTTCCCACTGGACCAGTATCTCCTTTACTGTGGCATCTGCGCTTTGGGCATCTACCGCTTCAGAAGTTGCGTCGTGTGTTACCCCAGGGTCTTCCTCACACACCTATCCAATGTGAGGCATGTCAGTTGGGAAAGCATTACAGGTCGACCTTTCCCAGTCGTCCAGGTCGGAGTAGTACCTCCAAGTTTGAGTTATTTCATATTGATGTCTGGGGTCTGAGTCGTGTACCTGATCATCAGGGACACAGATTTTATATAGTTTTTGTGGATGACTTCTCTCGTGTGTCATGGGTATTTTTGATGAAAAATAAATCTGAAGCAGGCAACATTATTATCCTTTTCTGAATGAAATTCAAAATGTTTTCTCCACATCTGTGAAGTTTGTAAGAAGTGATAATGCCCTAGAACTGTGCACTCATGTCCTTGCCAACTATTACTCCTCAAAAGGGATTATCCATCAAACATCCTGTGCTCATATCTCTCAACAAAATGGAATTGCTGAAAGGAGACATCGCCACCTACTAGATGTCACAAGATCACTTCTTATACAGAGTCATGTTCCTTATTCTTACTGGGGTGACGCGGTTCTCACTGCATGTTACCTAATCAACCGTATGCCGTCCTCTGTCTTGGATGAACAGATTCCTTTTTCCCTTATCTATCCTGGGAAGGATCTGTTTTCCCTTACTCGTCGTGTGTTTGGTTCAGTCGCCTTTGTCCATCAGTTGTCTCCTGGTACTGACAAGCTCTCTCCTAGGGCTGTCAAGTGTGTCTTTGTTGGGTACTCCAAAACTCAAAAGGGGTACAAGTGTTTTGATCCTCTGCGTCGGCGGTATATGGTCAGTGCAGATGTTATATTTTTTGAATCTGTAATGTATTTTTCAGCCTCAGGTGATCAACAGCTACCTCCACTGCCTACCGACGCCATATACATGACACCACCACCTCCAGCACCGTCACCACCACCACCACCATCTATGCTCCATCTTGAGGGGGAGTGTAGAGATATTTCTATATTCGTATGTACCTTTTTTGTTATTTTATTTCTTTATGTTCATCTTATCTAATTTACCAATAGGTCTCAGGCTGCTACATCTACACATGCAGCTACAATATGATAATCAGGCTGCCTTATTTATTGCGAATAATCCTGCATTGCATGAAAGAACGAATCATATTGAGGTAGACTACCATTATAATAGAGATATTATTCAGAAGAGTTTGATTTCTACCTCTCATGTCAGTTCAGGAGAGCAAACAACATATATCTTTATCAAGGCATTACTCAGGGGGCCATTTCAGAAGTGTTCGTCCAAGCTGAACATGATTGATATCTATGCTCCATCTTGAGGGGGAGTCTAAAGATAATTCTATATTCCTATGTACCTTTTTTGTTATTTTATTTCTTTATGTTCATCTTATCTAATTTACCAATAGGTTTCTCCTCTATATAAGAGAGCCTAGGGTTCCCAGAAATAAACAACTCTCTTATTTTTCTCAACAATATCTATCCACTTGCTTTCTTTTGAAGCCATTAAAATTATCTGTTATATTTTTATATATGTTGGATTGTATTCAATAATTGTTGGCATTCTTTTGTCCATTGCATATGTGGTAGACAAATCGCCTGCATCGCAGTAGCTGATTGATGATCCCGAGCCTCCGTTATTTTACTCGTCGGTACATATGTTGTTATTTTTGTTCAGATAATGTAAATGACTTCTTTCTCTTCTATATTTTGGGATACATGTTCATATTGCAGTTTCTTTTGTTACATATAACTATGGAAATTAATGAAATGTGAATTGGAGACACGCATGTTAGCTCTGTGGTTGTTTAGATCATTACGAATGTCATTTCAAAAACGTGAAAATTTGTCCCTCAATTTATATAACTAATGCAATCTATAATGAATCTAATGCAGCGAGTGTCATGTAAATAGGTAATCCAGATCTGCGGGCGAGACTCCACAATGGTGTGGTTGAATCATCGATCGAAGTGATTCGTAGGACATCGTCGGAGTGGTTCCAACTACTGTCCATGTATGATCGATCATACATGTTTGTTGATCGATCATGCATGATCGATCATGCCTTAAGGTTGATCGATCATCTGGTCCAAAATGATATATCATGGTTGGCTTTATGATCGATCACTACATATCGATCATTAAAGTTGGATTATCGATCATTTTGGGACTGTAGACCCATTTGAACTTAAAAGTTATGGAATTTGATCATGAAAATGATGTAGACCTTATAGGACATTAATATATATGTTAAGTGCCTTGATTATAGCAATAAATTGATAACCAACTGAAATGGGTCAGGTTTAATCTTAAATTCAAAATAAAAGACACTAATAGACTCGGTAAGGTCCGGTAATGATGCAACCCGGGTCGGTCAATTGGGGCTCAAATAGGAGTTTTTTCCGTTGAATTTTATCAATCACTGTTTAATTGTCATCTGTTAATTAGATTTTATTTAATTTTATGTTTTTTGAGTTTGCTGCAATTTTATTTTAAATAAAGAGATCGCATGTGATCTCGAATTAAATAGTTAGTCGGTTATATTAGGGAGTAAGTCGGTTAGAGATATTTAGAGTCTAAATTAGAATAAGATAGGATTTGAATTTTGATTTGTTTCTATTTTTGTAATCACACCCCTCCTATATAAAGGGATGGTAGTCCTTTGATTAGAGACAGTTCAAGTTGAAATCAAATTGAGATTTATCTCATCTCTCTCCCTATCTCTTCTCCCTCCACGCGATCTTTCTCGCCTCTCTTTCCCAAATCTCGCAGAACCGGCACGCTTTCTTCTCTCTCCCTCTGATTTCTTCTCCAACTAATATTTTCCACCATCAAAAGATATGCATTAGAGAGTATTGTGATGGCAGCAGCAACTTGAGAAAAGAAGAGAATAAACAATATTTGTTATAGTTTCGAAACACCGGCATAGGACCAATGCTCCGATAACGTGTGAAGAAAGGAAACATTACATGGTAGTAATTACTTATCATATAACAGTAGTATTTACTTATCATATAAGTTAGAAATATAAAAGAATTTACAACAAAGTTGTTTTGTTAACAGTTTTCATGTTCTTTCTGTATCTCAAAATGGGTGTGGTCATTTGTGACAAAAATAATTGATGAAAGACCAAGCCAACAAACCCCACAATCCAAGCGATGCAAAAACGAACAATTTAATATTATAAATGTTATGTCATAGCTCGAAGTGAAGAAATATCAATAAATAAGCACATAAATCAAAAGCAACTAACCAGTTGTATATGTCGGTGATGTCACCATATTCTGTAGTAGAACAAATGAAAAAGCATTACACCATCAAATGACTATAAAACAAATTGCACATTTTGATGTTACAGACAAGATTTCATAAAACAACTAAGTTAATATATGACAATGTTATATTTTATAAGGAATTCAATGATATAACTGTTCCACTTCACATTTCTTTGGCTGAATGCCATAAAAATGAATCGAACTGCAAGTGTATCTGTACAGACAGCTATACCAAAGATTTTCATTGTTAGAGAATTGACCGTGTAATAAAGAAAAAATGCTACGATAGGGGCATCTCACTTTTTATTAAAATAAAAATCAATTGTGTCGTGCTTTTTAGGTAATGAACCAGCAATTGCATCGTTAAAGGACACAGTTATTACCGACTAAGATAACACCTACTGTTGTAATTATTCGAGGAAACTAAATAGGTGGGACAAAAATTACATCCATCAAATCCTCGTTGATGGCTTGGAGGCAGGGTCTAGCATCGGAAGGGCATGCTTTTCAACTGGACCTTCGCATATGGAAAAGGATAAGAAGTTTGAAATTCCGCAGACTAGTGATCAAACTTTGATGGCCACGACAAGTATTCATCTCCACAAGATGGATTGTCAAAAAACTTCATTTCAAGGTGCACAACTGTAAAAATGTATGATATGTTACAAATCAAGTTACCAAGGCAAGCCTATCTTGGCTCGAGATTGGTTCCATAAAAAGAAGCCTAAATTGTTGGTTTGAACTTGCCTCATTAGCGTATTGCGGCAAGCCTACAAGACACATATACAATGCCCAAGCTTTTATAACACCATTACAAGCACATCCAACAACCTACTTATATATCTGCAACAAAACAACCCACAAAAAGATTGTGTCTATACAATGCCTAATGTTTATTACTCTTTAATTGCAAGGTAATTTATTATGCTTGCGTCTATCCAAGACAGCTCTTCCCCTCAAAAGATTGCCTCGTCATAGCTTCCATCAGCATTCTCATGCCCACAAAAGTTGTCGTCATAGTTTCTATCTCAGTTCTCATGCCCACTGGGGCAATCTGGTAGAACAGAAAAATATAGGTATCGTCGAGAGCCCATGCATGAGGAGTATTAGTCTTCCTCCCCTAGAAAGAGTCAAGGCTTTCAACCATGCCATCTTTCTCTCCAATATGTCCAACAACAAGCGCTAATCCAAGAATCAGAGTCTACCAGCAACTAACAGAAAGTCCAAATACGTGCTCGGGAAGAACACACATGCACACAGTAACATTAATGTGGCTTCTTGCATCTCTTCATGAGAGAGTCCAAATGGCAAGAAAGATTATTTCTCGCTGGTAATGCAGAGGCCAGAAACGTCATAGAAAATGTCCATGACCAGAGAAGCTCTTCTCACCTGCTCCACTCCACCCTCCACAAAGAGAATCGTATCATCTGATACTTTAATAGGAGGAAGCCTAGGCCTAAACCATCATCTGATGCACACCTCATTATCACCACGAATGTGTCTGCAACAATTACAAAGAGAAGGGGCACCAAAGGGCATCCCTAGCGGATTCTCCCCTGAGGTTGAAAATACCCACCCTCTATATAATTATTCACAAGTATTGCATATGCTACCGGTGTGATGCATCTTTTCATCCACACAACCCAAGTATCAGGAACCCCCCCCCCCCCCCTTTTACAATGAGTCCCATAAAAATCGCCGTACAACACAGTCATATGCCTTGGATAAATTGACTTTCAACACCATACCATTCCTACGATTCCTCTTCCAATCCACCATCATCTCAGAAGCAAGCACTAGCTCATCCAATATAAGCATGTCCGGTAGAAAAACAGTCTACTATGAAGAAATGGTAGAATTATCACAACACGAAGCCTATTGGCAAGGACCTTGGCAATGATAACATATACATTGGATAGAGCAATCAAATCTGAAGTCCTTAACCTTGGCAGCCATCTCTTACTTCGGAAATAGAAAAACGAATACCTTATTAAGCAGCTTAAAACCGTAGTTGCCCATCAAGAACTCCTGCAAAACTGCCATGAGTTCATCCTTCACCATGTCCCAAAATTCCTTATAAAATAGTACTGGAAACCCATTTGGATCTGAGGACCCGTTTGCATTAAGTTGGTCAACCTCCTTTTGAATCTCACGCGTTGGAGGATTTGGTTGTGCGCCACATGAGTTGTAGTAAGGGTGAGTCGCAGGGGGGACGTCGAGGGGGCAGAAAAGTCAGATGGAGCAAGGTCTTCAGGGGGGTTCCTCTTCTTTTCTATGGTCAAAAGCCGCCGGTCATATTGAGGGCTCTGTCCGCCACCGCATATGTCTCAAAATGCCCAATCCGGAAGAATCAGAAGAAGAAGACGAGATGAGGTGGCCGGTTGTTTGGCTAGGTAACATAATGGAAAGGGAGGCATTTTAGGGAGGTTAGGCGAACCTCAGGGGACGTAGTAGCTGAGACGCTAGTCGAAGGGGATGTAGTAGCTGAGACGCTAGTCGAAGGTAGTAGCTAAGATGCTAGTCGAAGGGGACATAGTAGCAGAGACGCGGCGAGAAGTCAGAAAGCATGTTTCCACATGGGTATCTGACAGTTGTGGGAAAGATGCGGCAGGTATGAGTGCAGTTGTAGAAAGGAGGGAAAGACCTCTGAAAGTGATTCCCTAGTTGTTCGCAGGATCAGCCCGGAAAGCCAGTGATTTTAGTGCTATATATTCGGACCCATAATAGGAGGAGTCAGAGTGCCTCACGTCAGGGATGAGATGCGGAGGATGGAGCCAGGGAAAGATGAGATTCCAAGCATGATAAGCGTATAAGAGAAAGGAAAAGCACAAGAGCGAGATCAGAGCTATTACCCAAGGCTTCCAGGTGAGGTGCAGAGAGAAAAGTCTCAGGCGAGTTCGACCGTCGTCGAAAAAAGACAAGGGAAAAAGCCTAGATGGGTAAATAGATCACTCCAGGATCCATTTATCCCATCCCAGGGTTTAGTCCCACATGTACCAGTGGTGGAACTTGGAGGCTCGGTGGAGGCTATATAAGGATCCCCAAACCTCCTGTATCCATCGAGAAAAAACAATGAAGCATATGGCCTTTTAAGGCCTTCTCCCGTGGTTTCATCCCGCTCCTTAGAGAGTAGGGTTCCACGTAAAATCTCGTGTGTTCTTCATATTTTTATTCTTTTTATCCGATACGCTTCCGCATTCTTAGTTTCCAACATGGTATCAGAGCAGGTCGATTCTCGAAAAGTTCATGTTTGTTGTTATTGTTCGAGATTTAATATTTGATTCTTGAAGATTCATTCGTATTATCATGTATGGTTCAAGTTTTTGGGATTTTTTTGAAACCCTAATCCCGTGTTCTTTCAATGATCAAAGTTCTGAAATTCATTGCGGCAACTCGATCCAAGGCACCAGGCTTCATGCACGCATCTCCAGGAGCTTCTCCATGTGTGCACCTTCCTGCATGCTCCAGCAGTCCCGCTCACAGTTCTCCAGCCGCATTTCTCCGGAGGAGAATCCTAGAGGGGCCGCCACCAGATCGTGCTCCAGATCCTCCTTCAACGCGCAACCTCGCGCGATCTCCTTCCTAGTTATCCAGGAGCCGCTCCTCCCTCCAAGCCGAATCTTTGCCCAAATCTGGGAGGATCCCAACTATGAAGTGCTCAAATCTGCCACACCTCCTCGCTTCCAGATCCAGGCGTTTCCCGCAGCAGCAGGAGATCCATCGAGTTGTGCGATGATGCCAGTTGAGTATCGAGAACTGCTCCTTGCATCCTTGAGCGAAAAAAAATATTTTTTTGCGCGATAGCGCAACGATCGTGTCCTCTCCAGAAACCAATGCAGGCTCCATAGTGAGCCCTAACTTTTCTCGACATCACCTTCAGACGGAGGAGCGGCGCAACCCCACGTGCTCCGGCTCCTCTCCATCGTTGTGTCCCCTGGTAGAGCCTCCTTCCTCGCGCAACTCCCCGCAGACTTCGTTCTTTCAGCAGGAGGCCTCGAACTCTATCGGGGAAAGTGCTCCACACCGTAGGTGGCGATCTCGCCTCCCGAAGCAATCTGCCCTCCTTCACGTGTTCTCCAGATTGACTCCTCCTTTCCAGGCGGAGGAGTCGCCTCTTCCATCCGCGCCTTCCACGCAACCTGGCAACGCGCAGGGAGCCCAATTCTCCAAATTTTTCGATCCAGAAGCCCCCTTCGTGGACGGTGGCCTCAACTCCAGGGAAGCCCCTTGGGGGGCGACGACCTTTTGGTGTGATGGGTTCCTGCAGTCGAAACCCTAAAGGGGGGTATGCTTTATTTTTTAAAAAAATCTGTGCTCGGAAGAAGAAAAAAAAGGAGGGCAACAGGCATCAAAACTGTTAGGGTCGTGTGTTATATACATAAAAAAGAGGAGGGAAGAGAAAAGAGAGAGTCCAAGTTGGGTCCTATGTTTTAAAAAAACAGTTAAAGCCCAAGGGGGCTAGTTTGTAAAAAAAGGTCTATAAAAAAGGGGGGAGATAAGGCGCGTACAATAAAAAGTTGTACGCAAAAGATTTGCAAAAAAATATAAAAAATGATTGATTGAGAAAGCCGAGAAAAAAATCATTATCGGCTAAGAGTTTTCATGTTTTCCCCCATTTTTATTGTCTTCGCCCAACATAGTCGATGTCATGTATTCCGACTAGTATGGGAGAAAGGGGAGTATGTGTAGAGTCCTTCGATATCATCACTCTCACAATGTAGATTCCAGTTCTGGTTCCAGTTCAGAGATAGATTTTAGATTCCAATCCAGATGCCAGTTCAAATTTCAGACTCTACAAAGACAGTTCAGTTATTCAGACTCGGCGTCAGATGTTTCCGGGTCTTCAATTTCAGACATGCAAATGGATGCGGTCTTCAGTTAATGAGCGCATGTTTGCCATCACTTTTTCAGTGGTCCCCATTATTCTTGTTTTGTCAGGTTAGGGTTTTCATGTGATCCATAAAGACTTCATAGTAGAGGACCATTCCCTATGCCATGTGGGCAAGGGTTTTCATGTGGTATCATATGGACTCCAGAGTAGAATACCATTCTCTGTGCCAGATGGGAGAGACCCAATTCTGCGATGAGGAAACTATTTCAGACTCCATTCTCCAGCGATCGTGGACTCCAATGAAGATTGCACTCCACGACTTTTTCAGTTCGGCCCTTTTCAGAGATGGAGCAGTTGTCCACATGTTGTGGCGGGCAAGAGTACTCCGACGAGGAGACTCATTCATGTTGCAGTGACTCTAACAAGCGCAATACAGAGCACATGCTCTCCGACGAGGAGATTCAGTCGACTTACACTCCAGCCCGCTCGTCCTCCTCAGCTATACGTCATGAGAAGCAACATCCTCAAGAGCAGCCGATAGTTGTGCTCGTTTTGATATTATTTGTAGTGTCATGTAGCCTGAGTTGATTTTCTTTCTGTTTGTCTAAGCTGAGTATTGCATGCTCCAGTTTGAGGAGTGTTGGAGTATTTAGTTGTGCGCCACATGAGTTGTAGATGGGTAAATATATCACTCCAGGATCCATTTACCCCATCTCAGTGTTTAGTCCCACATCTATCAGTGGTGGGACTTGGAGGCTCTGTGGAGGCTATATAAGGAGCCCCAAACCTCATGTATCCATTGAGAAAAAGAAATGAAGCATATGGCCTTTTGAGGCCTTCTCCCGTGGTTTTATCCCGCTCCTTGGGGAGTAGGGTTCCACAAAAAATCTCGTGTGTTCTTCATATTTTTATTCTTTTTATCTAATACGCTTCCGTGTTCTTATTTTCTAACATCATGCATATCAAAATTTTCCACCAGTGAGGTTTCCTGTGTTTGCAAAATATAAGAAACTCCCGACCATGCAAACCCCAACCATCACGAATGAGCCTCCTACTCAGCGAGCGGTAATACGTGCATAAGCGCGTCCCACCTTCCGATCCCCTTGCACCCATGCCCCGTCAACTGTGATAGAGTGTATAATTTATGTGTCTTCTACCATAAGCCATAGAGTGAAAAATCTTTGTTGGCATCTCCATCTTTGAGCTATGGTTGCCCCAATCTTTGCCTCCATTCTACTTCTACATTCCGATTCCACCAAATAAATTGCTTATAGGTGGTTGGTCCTCTCCTCAAGTTCCTCTGTAGTCAGCTTATGACCATCCTTTAGTCAGTCTAACCTGGATACCTCCTCTTGTGTTGCCTTCTTTCTATTGCAATGTTGTGTATGGATCCTCCTTCTATACTCTAAATCTCCTCAGCTTTGCTGCCAAAGGGGCAATCGTCGACCCCTCCGGGAGCCTTCTTCAAGCAGTTATGAACGCTCGAATCTGAAAAAGGAGAAATGATAATCCTCCTCACAAGATGACAATAGCATCTACGTGTAATCCGAATGTACACGGGGAAGCACCTACGCATTTGCCAACGGGAACATTTGAAGTGCTTCCACAGATATCAGAAAATAATCAATGTGCAATCTTGACCAGGAACTCCATGTATAGCAAGATTCACCATCATTAGTGATTTCTAACTAAAGGTATGTGATCCATGAATATAGAGTTGCAGACCCCACATTAAGTACTCCACATAAACCCTATAGGTCCTGTGGATGGAATTGTTGCGTTGAAGACATCAATAATAATCCACCCCTTTGACAGGCATTGTTCGCATCCTGTGCTAAGGTCCTCTGGCAAATAAAAAAGGTTTAGTCTGTTTGTCGGTCCGTAGATATTGGTAATCATGATAATATTGCCGTTATGTCGTAAGCGTACCATTAAGGCATGGCATCCCCTTAATTCGAGCATTTCCAAGGCGAAACGATCCCCATTCCAACCTATAGCTATCAATCAAGTTGCATTATTTGAAATAATCATCCTTGTTGAGATATTTGTTATCTTTTGTGTCTTTTATGTATTATCTTTTTTTTGTCTTCTTTATGTATTTTTCCTACCATCCAAAAAACCGAGGTTCAAATCCCCCTTGCGGGGGTTGCGTTAGGTAGTCGACAACCATCATAAAAAATAGTTGAATCTTTCAACATGGATTTGAGTAAGAATCCATGTAGCCAACCTTTCTTATAGTGGGAGACAGATTCGCCATTTATGTATTTTGACCAACATGTTACTCTCCTATATAAGAGAACCTTAGGACCTCATAAATAAACAATTGATTCTTTTCTCTCCACATGGTATCAGAGCAATGGTCATGGACCGGAGTTCTCGTACCCCGTGCCCTAACCCCACCAACCACCCCATCCCCGTGTCTTGCACGTCAGCAAGGACCTTCCTTGGGACATGCGCGACCACTGTCGCCGCAAGTCCTTCGACCGAAGTGCAACCGCTTGCTAGAGCACCACGCACCATCGCCCAGCCCCTTTAGGGGCCCGTGTGCCATCGTCCAGCCACCCTAGGGCTGGCAATGTCGTCGTCGACCCCTGAGGAGCCACCTATCGTCGTCGTACGACCATTCTAAGCCCTTACAGTATGTCATCCAGCCCTCCTTTGGACAAATGCGCCTCCTTCGATGCATCTTAGCAGTCGTTAGGCCCCCGAGGGTCCTTATCCTCTTCAGCGCCATCCAGAGTTGCTGAACGGTCTGATTTTGACCAGAAAATGTGATTTCAGGCCTATAAATCACATTTTCCAGTCCTAGAGTGCGTCGAGGATTGACGAGGATGGTTGTATGAGTCTACACGTACAACTAATCCTCGATATGATCGTGTAGACTTGCTCGAATTAGTCTACTTCTCCAGTCAAGTTTCGTTTTCAATCTTTCTTCATCATGTCAGAGAACAACAATGATGTCTTCTCTTCGTCCGGTGTTTTTTTCATCATATCAAAAAACAATAGTGTTTGGTTGTGTGGTCTTTGTTCACAATCTGACAGCTCATCATGACAAGCTCTCCCCTAGAGCTGTCATGTGTCTTTATTGGGTACACTCGTACCTAGAAGGGGAACCGTTGTTTTGATCTACTTCGACAGAAGACTTTGTCAGTGATGATGTCACATTCTTTGAGTCTTCTATGTATTTCTCTCCTATAGGTGACATTTTGATCCCATCTAACTCTGGTGAGGAGGTATACAAGCCTCCTACTCCTACAACTGCACCACCTCCAGTACCTACACTTGCTCCTGTGGTTACCCCTGGACTGCAACCTAATACCATGACTCAGTTTTTGCCACGTGTGTTTACTCGGAGGTCTCACGCTATTCCTCTTTCTCATGGGCCTTCTCCGTCATCCAACATGCCCAAGTATGTAAAAAACACATTGTTTCTACTGATGGCACTACTAATTTGTCTATACAACAAGATTCTTTACAGGATGAGCATGTACCCTCTCAGGAGGGTAGTTTACAGGCTTACAAGGTGGCAGATAATCTAGATGTGCCCATTGCTCTGTGGAAGCAGAGACGTGGCGCCTCCTCCTCCCATACGGTGCTCTATCTCCAAGTGGTGGCGGTGGTGGCATTTCTCGCCGAATCCAGCGGCGGCGGTAGCATCTCTACCCACTAAGGCTCTTCTCCTACAATAGGATGCAGCAACCACCTTAAAGCTCCAATGGCGGCGGCGCCTCTACAAGATCTGGGTGTCGCTCCAGTCCATGCATCTCCCAGCAACGAGCTCCCCCGACTGCACGCACATCTGAAAGCGACGAGGGCTCCAGCGGCATCAGAACTCGCGTAAACAACCCTAGGAGGCACTAGCACCCCCCTAAATCCAAGCTTCCTCCTCCAAATCCAGGCGACAACGGCTCGTGTTTCATTCTTGTGAAGGTTCCCAATCAGGGGGGAGGGGTGTGACGCCAGCTCCCTCTCGGATCCGGGTTACCCGTTTACACATCATTCGTAATATCATGTTCGCTAAAGATCGCATTAGAGAATAGAAAATTTGGGGAAATTTTCACATTTAGGAATGACATTCACATTTAATTAATAATCCATAGAACTTCAATATGTCACCAATCTATTGCATAAATTTCCATAGCATTTAACATGTAAAAAACGAAACTGCAAAATGTACATGCATTCCAATTGTATCAGAAGAGAAAGAAAAACATATAATATCTTGAACAAAAACTATAACATGTGGTAGCAACAAAAACTTGCAGAGCAGCAGCAGCTTGGAATCAATCGGCAACAACAGCTTGGAGTAGAAGGTCTGTAACTGGGTCCTTTGTTGGAAAAAAGGGGGAAACGAAGATGTGGAAGAGAAGAAGGTTTGAGTGATACTTATAGGGAAATGGGGTATGTATGCGTGGAAGCATTTAGGGGAAACTGCACACGTGTTTGCAGAAATTTTATTATTAATATTATTTTATTATCATTCTCTTTTGAAATACCAAAGTCTTCACTATTATCACTATGCATCTCCAGTTTAGGCGAATAATGGCTCATTTCGACCGTCTCAGAGTGACGATCAAAATGAGTATAATATTCATATACTTCGGGTGGAAGATGAATCCCCGAAATTTCCGGGATACGGTCTTGGTTTATGGCCAAATCTTACGATTTTAAAATTTCAAACGACCTCCGATCGACGAACGGTTGATTCCGTTGGTCTTGTTTTGTCGAATCGGATTTTTAGGTGGTCTCGGTATATTTTGCGGTTTCCAAATTTATGTCGTGGCTTCTTCGGGCACGCGTTACGATGCAATCGATTTTTGATCGATTTCGCCCGAACGACTTTTGATTCACTATCAATTGATCGATTTATATTATTTAACATTGATTAATAACTTTATTTAGTTATACGGACCCTAATCGGGCTAGGTTCGGGTTTCTGCCCGGATGTTACAAGGGGGGGGGGGCTAAACAGGGTTAGGCCCCAAGTGGGCCAAAGAATTTGTTAGAAAATAGGAATGTGGAAGTAAAATGATAAACATAGCAAGAATAAAGAAATATGAAATATGGAACACATAGATTTTTAACGTGGAACCCTACTCCCTAAGGAACGGAATGAAACCATGCGAGAACGCCTCAAAGGGCTGATAGTCTATTGCTTTTCTCAATGGATACAGGAGGTCTGGGGTTCCTTATATAGACTCCATAGAGCCTCCAAGTCCCACAACTAATAGATGTGGGACTAAACACATGGATGGGGTAAATGGATCCTGGAGGTATCCATTTACCCATTTACAGCATAAGAGGCACACAACAAAATACTCCAACACTCCCCCTCAAGCTGGAGCATGCAATGCTCAGCTTGGAAAACAGAAAGAACTCAAGTCACGCTACATGACACTACAGACAATATCAACTCAACGCGCACAACTTTCGGCTTCTGTCGAGAACGTTGCTTCTCATGACGTGCATGTGAGGAGGACGAACGGGCTGGAGTGTGAGTCAACTGAATCTCCTCGTCGGAGAGCATGCGCTATGAACTGTGCCTGTCAGAGTCACTACAATTGAAAATGAGTCTCCTCTTCGGAGTACTCTGGCCCGCCACAACATGTGGATAACTACTCAATCTCTCAAAAGACCGAACTGAAAAAGCCGCGGAGTGCAATCCTCGTCGGAGTCCACGGTCGATGAAGAATGGAGTATGAAAGTCTCCTCGTCAGAGAACTGGGCTACTCCCATCTGACATAGAGAATGGTACTCTACTCTGGAGTCCCGATGATACCACATGAAAACCCTAGCCAACATAGCATAAGTGTTGACGCATACTTAGTTATTGTGTCTTTTGCTATTTTATTTCCTTGTTATCCTCTTTATGTAATTTACCCATAGGCTACTCTCCTATATAAGAGAGCCTAGGGCTATGGAATAAACAACTGATTCACGTTTCCCAACATGGTATCAGAGCGACGGTCCTAGACCGGAGTTCTCGAAACCTAACCCTAACCCTAACCCCACCCGCCGGCCTCTCTTCTTCTTCTCTCCTTCGAGTCGGCGCCGCCTAGCCGATCAGCCACCGGTTCCGCGCAGGCAACGCCGCATCGAGCATCGACTCCAGCACCTGTGCGCACGCATCTTGCGCCTGTGCACGCGCATCCTGCGCATCTCGAGCGGCTCTGCGTGCTTCACGCACGCCAGCGCATAGCCTCGCGCATAGCCTCACACGCTGTGCGTGCATCACCGCACGCATACGCGCACAAGTCTTGCGCCTTCACTAGCGCAGCACCGTGCGCACCATTCCAGTGCAACTGTGCGCACTATTACGTGCACAGTTGCGCGCTCCAGTGCGCGTGAGGCTCTCCAGTAGCGCACTCCAGCACGCGCGTGATACTCTAGGTGCGTGCGCGGGTGCCCCACGCACGTGCTTACGTGCCCTAGCTCCCAAAACCCTAGGGTACAGATCCGGATCTATATGGGGTTAGTTGCTTGAAGTCTACACACGCAACTAATCCCGGTTATGTCACTGTAGACAAAGATTATTTCTCTTTCAGTCGCTCCAGTCTTCCATTTCCAGTATGTCGGACAGCAAGGCAGAGATCCCGTCTATCGGCGCATTTCGTGGTCCAGCGCCTATTGTTAAAATGGATGGTACGAACTATGAACTGTGGGCGATGCAGTTCATGAGCATGATGAAGTCTACAGGTAAGAAGCACATTCTTACCGAGCCAGAGCCTGCAGAGAAGACTGGAGTTCATGCCTCGTGGGAGGCCGATGATGTATATGCCAAAGTATGGCTATCCGGTACATTGGCTATTGAAATTGCCAATGACATCTTACATCAACCCACGGCCAAAGACATGTGGGATATCCTGGCAGCAACGTATTCTCAGGCGAAGAATGAAACGAAGATCCTGCAGTTACAACATGACATATTCAGAATAAAGCAGAATGGCCGCCCTTTACATTCTCTCTATACATCATTGAGAGGGATGTTTGAGAAGCTCTACAGCTTCATGCCTCTTACCGCCACGCCAGAACAGCAGAAGACATATAGGAATGCGACGATGGTGGGTGTGTTTCTCGCTGCACTTGATCCAGAATATGAGGCAACACGTTCACAGATTTTGGCAGACTCGACTATTCCTCCCATGGAGGAGGCTTTTCACAGATTGAGTAGGATCACAGTACCTTCAGCAGCTGCGAGTCAGAATCCCTCAGCCATGGCGGCCAACAGAGGCCGTGGTTCTCATTACCAGGGCCGTGGACGTACTCCCCGTGGAAGGGGTGGCCGCACTAGGCCAACGTGCTCATACTGTCACCGAGTCGGACATACTGAAGATATATGCTACTCAAAGCATGGATTTCCTGCATCCGCACGAGCCGCTGAGCAGATAGAGCCCCCGTCTGCAGCTACTTTGGATCAGCGATTTGATGATCTGGTTGCCCGTCTTAGGGGCATTATACCACCGTCTGGCCCAGCACCGTCAACGGAGAATCATATTGAGGCTGCTGCCTCTGCTTCTGCCTCTACGAGTACTTCAGGTAGTACACTTGCTCTCCACAGTAGTAGATCGGATACATTACCATGGATCATGGACTCGGGCGCTACACATCACCTATGTGGCGACCAGAGTCTACTTACAGGATATACTCAGATTCCTCCAGGACGGACAGTAGTGATTGCAAATGGCACACATTCCCCTATCACGGGTCAAGGGGAGATTAGATTGACATCCTCTATGCAGCTCAAGAATGTTTTGCATGCACCGCATTTTTCCATGAATCTGTTGTCAATTAGTCAGATTACGAAGGATCTCCATTGTCGAGCTATTTTTGATTCATCTTCTTTGATTTTTCAGGACATCCGTACGGGCAACGTGATTGGTCATGGCTATGAGCAAGGAGGCCTTTATCGTCTGAACCATACCCCGTTTGCCGGAATCACAACCTCTCCCGCAGAACAAGTATCTCCTCTCCTGTGGCATCTGCGTTTTGGTCATTTACCGCTTCAGAAGTTGCGTCTAGTCCTACCCTATAGTCTCACACACCTGTCCAGTGTGAGGCGTGTCAGTTGGGAAAACATCACAGGTCATCTTTTCCCAATAGTAAAGGTCGGAGTAGTAACTCCAAGTTTGAGTTGTTTCATGTCGACGTCTGGGGTCCGAGTCGTGTTCCCGATCATCAGGGGCACAGGTTTTATATTGTATTTGTGGATGATTTTTCTAGAGCATCATGTGTATTTCTAATGAAAAATAAGTCTGAAGCCGGAGATATTATTATTCACTTTCTAAATGAGATTCAGAATGTTTTTTCCACAACAGTCAAAATTATGAGAACTGACAATGCCTTAGAGTTGTGCACCAACAGTCTAGCCAACTACTACTCCTCAAAAGGAATTGTTCACCAAACATCCTGTGCTCATACGTCTCAACAAAATGGGGTTGCAGAAAGAAAACATCGTCATCTTCTTGATGTTACAAGGTCACTTCTCATTCAGAGTCATGTTCCGTATTCCTACTGGGGTGATGCAGTCCTTACTGCATGTTATCTTATAAATCGTATGCCCTCGTCTGTCTTGAATGAACAGGTTCCTTTCTCACTTATATATCCTGACAAGGATCTGTTCACTCTTACCCCTCGTGTGTTTGGGTCTGTCGCATTTGTCCATCAGTTGTCGCCCAGTTCTGACAAGCTCTCTCCTAGGGTTGTCAAGTGCGTCTTTGTGGGGTACTCCAGAACTCAAAAGGGGTACAAGTGTTTTGACCCTGTGCGTCGGCGGTATATGATCAGTGCAGATGTTACATTCTTTGAATCTATCATATATTTTTCAAAATCCGGGAACATGCAGCCACCACCATTATCTCCTGATACCGTATTCATGGCACCACCAATATCACAACCGTCACCACCAACATCACAGCCGTCACCACCATTACCACCACCACCACCACAACCACCGCCACCAATAATATCCCCGTTACCATTCCATTACACCCGGCGGCCGAATCAAGCTCATGGCCCTGACCAATCAACTAGCTCGCCTATGGTATGTAATGAAAATATTAATGTTGATGGATCTGACGACATTTCTCAGCAGGATGCATTACAGGAGCAGGGTGCTACCACAGAGGATATGGATGTTCCAATCGCTCTACGCAAGCAGAAGAGAAGCTGTGCCAAGTATCCAGTATCAGCTGCGGTTTCGTTTGAGAGGCTATCTGGACCATTCAGGACGTTTGCTTTGGCACTTTCAGCTACAGATATTCCACGGAACCACCATGAGGCTTTGCAGGATTCTCGATGGCGGTTAGCAATGGAGGAAGAGATGGCGGCACTTCAGTCTAGAGGAACATGGAGCTTGGTTACTATACCACCGGATGTCAACCCGGTGAGTTGTAAGTGGGTATTTACAGTCAAACATAATGCAGATGGCTCCATTGACAGGTACAAGGCACGCCTAGTTGCAAGGGGATTCACACAGACGTATGGAGTAGATTATCTTGACACGTTCTCCCCGGTGGCTCGTCATTCCACTCTGCGGATCCTCTTATCAGTTGCAGTTACTAGAGACTGGCCACTCTATCAACTGGATGTGAAAAATGCCTTTCTGTATGGCGACCTGCAGGAGGAAGTCTACATGCAACAGCCACCAGGTTTTGCTGTTGAGGGGGAGTGTTACAAGGTTTGCAGATTACATAAGGCTATCTATGGCCTTAAGCAGAGCCCCAGAGCATGGTTCCAGAAGCTGTCAGACCTCTTTGAGAAACAAGGATATAAACGCTCCAATGCTGATCATTCCTTGTTTGTACAGAAGACGGCAAGAGGTATTGTTGTAATCATGGTTTATGTTGACGATATCTTGATTACAGGCGATGATGACCAGGGCATTAAGCAGGCAAAGGAAAGGCTGGGGACCGAGTTTGTCACCAAGGACTTGGGAGTCCTTAGATATTTTCTGGGGCTGGAGTTTGCCAGAAATCCATATGGATTAGTCATGTCACAGAGGAAGTATGTCACAGATCTACTGAGTGAGACAGGTATGCTAGGGTGTCGACCTGCTACGACACCAATGGACCCTAGCATGAAGCTGTATGATGATGACACAGAGGAGGTTGACAGGAGAAGATACAGAGAGCTGGTAGGCAAATTGTTATATGTCACGATCACTAGGCCAGATATATTATTTGCAGTGAGCCGTGTGAGCCAGTTCATGGAGCAGCCACGCCAGGTGCATATGGATGCAATACACATGATACTTAGATATCTCAAATCTTCTCCAGGTAAAGGTTTGCTATTCAAGAAAGGAAAGGGGATTTCTGTCTCAACATGTGCAGATGCAGACTATGCAGGATGTCCTAAGGATAGGAAGTCCACCTCAGGGTATGCTGTCTATGTTGGAGATGCCCTAGTCTCATGGAGGAGCAAGAAGCAAACTGTGGTAGCTAGATCCAGTGTTGAATCCGAATATAGGGCTATGACCCAGGCTACTACAGAGATGATGTGGGTGAAAGCGGTGCTGACAGATTTATGCTTAGACATACCACTTCCTATGAACTTGGAGTGTGATAATCAGGCTGCGTTGTTCATTGCAAACAATCCTGCATTCCATGAACGGACTAAGCATATTGAGGTGGATTGCCACTTCATACGTGATATGATTCAGAAAGGATTCGTTACCACATCCCATGTTACTTCAGAAAACCAGACTGCAGATATATTCACCAAGGCATTGTTACGTGGCCCATTTCAGAAGTGTGCTTCCAAGCTGAGCATGATTGACATCTATGCTCCATCTTGAGGGGGAGTGTTGACGCATACTTAGTTATTGTGTCTTTTGCTATTTTATTTCCTTGTTATCCTCTTTATGTAATTTACCCATAGGCTACTCTCCTATATAAGAGAGCCTAGGGCTATGGAATAAACAACTGATTCACGTTTCCCAACAATAAGGAATGGTGCTTTACTCTGGAGTTCCTATGGCTCACATGAAAACTCTGGCCAAAACAAAAAAAATGATGGGGACCATGACAATTGATGGCATACATGTGCTTATCTGAAAATTGAAGACTCGGAAATATGATCGTCGAGTCTGAACAACTATAGAGTGAAAAATCTAACTGGTCTGGAGAATCTGACATCTGAATTTGGAACAAGACATGTGACTCTACATAATACTCCACATTTCTCCCATACAGGTCGGAATGAAGACATCAAACAAGTTGGGAGAAGACAAGATAGATGGGGAAAAACCATATAAACCGTCATTTATATTTTTTTCGGCTTTTCTTGCAATTTTTTCCTTCCTTTTTCTCTGGATATTTCCAATTTATATATATAGTCGTGACACATTTTTAAGTCGTGTTTTTTTTCGTTCTCGGCTTCAATCATTTTTTTGCAATTTTTTTAAAGACATTCAACCATTTTTTTACGTTTTTCTCTTTCCTCCCCTTTTTTAATGAGGCCACCTTTTTTTAAGCCTCTCTCTTTTTTCGATATACCTCTTTTTTTTTCAAACCAATCCCCTTGGGTTAAACCAGCAGCCGAAGCAAAAAAAATTTAACGTAACGCATGGGCTCACTTAGGTTCCACATCGTGGGAACCCATTGGTTCCCTGAGCAACCCCCGATTTGGAGGGTTGCCACCCTCGCCGCGTGGAACAGGGTTTCCGTCGTGATATGCAATTGTGGAGGTCCTGCGTGCCTAGAGGCTCCTTACGGCTTGGACATGGGGGCGTCGCCGCCAACTATGGAGGGGAGATGTGCTCCGCCTAAGGACCACACGGGGAGGAGTCGCGTGTAGGCTTGGACCACTGCCGCCTCCTGGAAGATCTGGAGGATGGAGGAGAGCATGATGGGGGCTTGCGCACGTGGAGGACCTGTGAGATGCGCGCGTCGTCGCCTGCACGCCTTTTGAAGGGCTAGGGCATGCCCGCGATCGGAGAGGCGAAAGGGCTAGAGATGTGCCGCCTAGGGCCCCTGGGGAAGTCGCCTGAGGCTGAATGGGCTGCCTCCTCTAGGGTTCTCGGCGATGTCGACCTGGAGGAGGTGCGACACCGATGCCGCTGCCGCGTGGGATTGTCTCCCCCTTGGACTCCGCGCAGCTTGGGAGTTGTGTGCCATTGAAGTGACGAGGCAATGGCATGGATGGTTCCCGATGGGGCTCCCGCTGTTGACTGGAGAGTGGTTGCCTGGAAGCTTTTCAAAACGTGGAACCATGGATCGCCTACAAATGGGACTAGGGTTTCGGATGAAACCCATCTGAATGGAGGCGAGAATCTCCAGAGTAGCAAACAGAACAAAGGGTTTCATGGCTAGCCTGGATTTAGGGCTTCACTGAAACCAAGCAAGAATCAGATCTTCATGATAATCTAATCTCGAATCTTAAACAAAATAAAGAACATAAAAAATATCGAGAATCGAACCGCTCTGTAACCATGTTAGAAAATAGGAATGTGGAAGCGAAATGATAAACAGAGCATGAATAAAAAATATGAAACATGGAACACAGATTTTTTAACGTGGAACCCTACTCCCTAAGGAGCGGGATGAAACCACGGGAGAACGACTCAAAGGGTTGATAGTCTATTTCTTTTCTTAATGGATATAGGAGATCTGGGGCTCCTTATATAGCATCCACAGAGCCTCCAAATCCCACCACTGGTAGATGTGAGACTAAACACATGGATGGGGTAAATGGATCCTGGAGGTATCCATTTACCCATCTACAACATAAGAGGCGCGCAACCAAATACTCCAACAAGCTTAAAAAAAGAAAAAATGATGAGAGCAATTCTTTTGGGCTCGATTGTGGGCCATTGTAAAAAGGGGGAGAGAGTTATTTTGGGCCCAATATTTGGGTCGTGAATTTGTTTTGAAAAAGGTGTGTAAAAAAACCGTACGCAGAAAAAATGAATGAAATGACTATTAAAAGAAGAAGAAATAGCCGAGAAAAAAAGTATCGTAAAAAGAATCCATACGAAAAAGTGTTTTGTAAAACAAAAGCCGAAAAAAATTGTGAGATCGGCTTATAAGGTTTTTGTTCTCCCCATTTTCTTGTCTTCTCCCAACTTTGCCGATGTCTTTGTGTTTTGAAAAGTATGAAAGAAAAAGGGAATATTGTACAGAACTACATGCCAATTTAGATTCTCCAGATTCCAGGCCAGTCAGATTTCAGACTCTACAGAGATATTCAGCTTTAGACTCGACGTTCAGATCAGTTCGAAGTGTGCAGTATGATTCACACAAGTTTGCGATCGATATTTACGTGGTCCCCATCGTTGTTTTTGATCTCAAAGTTTTCATGTGATCTATAGGGACTGCAGAGTAGAGATCACATTCCCTATGTCATGTGGGCCAGGGTTTTCATGTGGTTTCATAGGGACTCCAGAGTAGAGATCCCATTCTCTGAGGTAGTATGGGAGAGACCAGTTCTCCGACAAGGAGACTTTTCAAACTCCATTCTCTAGCGATCGTGGACTCCGACGAGGATGTCTCCATGGCTCTTTCAATTCGTCCCTTCAGGGATGGAGCAATTGTCCACATAATTTAGTCTTCTACATGTGGCAAGCCAGAATACTCCGACGAGGAGACTCGATCAGTTTCTGTGACTCTGACAGGCGCAGTACACCACATGTTCTCCGATGAGGAGTCCCAGTTCGACTTACACTCCAGCCTGTTTGTTCCTCCTTACCTGCACGGCATGAGAAGCAACATCCTCGACAGCAACTGACAGTTGTGTTTGTGTTGAGTTGATATTGTCTGTAGTGTCTTGTATTGTGAGTTTGAGATTTCTTTCTGTCTGTCCAAGCTGAGCATTGCATGCTCCAGCTTCAGGGGGAGTGTTAGAGTATATACGTCACTTGGGTAGATGGGTAATTGCATTCCTCTAGGATCCAATTACCTCATCTAGTGGTTTAGTTCCACATTTCATATTTCTAACATTTATCCAAGTATAAATTTTTAGATTTCTCTTCTTTGTTACAAGCGATCAAAACATTGCAGTGAGGATCTATTGCAATTGGACTCCATGCTCCACGGCAAGTTCTACTTCATTAACCACTCAAAGAAAAATTGTGGTAAAGTCAACAAACCAAAATTGCTCAAACTTTGTGTTTCATCTGAAATACATGAAAAACCTCAGCTGGAAACTGTATATGAACCCATTGACAAGAGTTGGAGTTGCTTCAAGCTTATAACATTGCACCGGAGGAGAGATTTGAAAGATATTGAGACGGTTTCTCAGGGTCATTGTTACCGCAGGAGGAAGCCTTGTGGTCCACCAGATGCCCGAGTGTGAATGTCTCATGGCCCGCCGGACTTCCCAAGTAGAGTGTCGCACAGTTTCTCCCCCTTGCCCATGCCACAGGCGAAGGCCTCATGGCCCATCGGACCTTGAATGTGCAGGACTAGTGGTTCACCGAAATACCTAAGCAGAGAGTTGCACGGTTGCTCCACCTCGTCATTGCCAAAAGCGAAGGCCTCGTGGCCTAGTGGACTCCCAGCGTGAAAGCCTCGTGGTCCACCAGACTCCCCAAACACACAAGGATGTTCCACCTCACCACCACCAAGGGCCAAGGCATTTGTTCCAAAGTTGCACGGTTGTCCACCACTAGTTCACATCGTCGACCTCTACATGGTTGTGGTGGGGGTGAGGGGTTGGAGGAAGGGGGAAAATGGAGGCGATGCGGAGGGGGAAGGGGGAAATGGGAGGTCAAGAGGTGGCGAGGGTAGATGACAGGGGTTGAGGGAGGTGACGTGGGATGAGGAAGGGGGAGGGATAGGAGTTATTAAAAAAATAAAAAAAATTAATAATCGTATGATTCAACTAGCATTAGATTGACTCAAGGGCATGATTGAGTTAGCTGAGTAAAATAAGCGATGGTTCTACGTGCAAATGGGAGTGACTATCTAGGGTTCTATGAGTAATTTAGCATTATCAAGGGTTCATCGTGTCATTATGGGAGTATACATAATCTTGGGTTGTGTGTGTAAAAAAAGTCCCAAAAATAAATGAGCAGCATCAAGATACAGAAAAATAGGTACTTGAGGTGTACATTAATGCAGGTATCATAGATTCCAAAAACTCAAATAACGAAATGATAGTTAAATGAAGCTTTTGTTTCAGTCTACATTGCATGAACAAAAAAAAGTTGAAGGCATTTTGTTTGTGAAAAAAATATTGAAATGGGAAGCCATTGGTTCATAACCTTTCAGCTGTTGGTTGATAAAATCCTTTCCTACTTCTACAAACAACGGATCTGAAGGGTCCAGAAGAAATGTACAACACCAACGAGGATCCCCATTTATAGTATTCCTGCAAAACAACAGAAGCACTAGCTATTGACAACATAAGAGACAAAATATTTAAAATGTAACTATCTAGGACAATGATAAGGTGCAATTCATTGATGCTTTCTACTATGAAGTTTTAGTGCACTTTCTTCTGACAAACAACGTAACTACATTGCACTTGTAACAGAAAAAGTAACTGTTTGTGCTTCTTTAGTCATCCAAAAATCAGAATGGCGCCAACAGTCGGATATGTTGGAGGGATCTCTCAAATGGTACTTGACCAAATGGCATGCCATACAAGATAAAACGTATGATTATATAGGACAAAGGCGAAGATTTACATTGGTTTATATGCAAATAAATCCATATTATTATATATTGGGATATTTACATACATAACCCTGACTAGTTTTGTAATTACCTCAGGAGCCCTCGATAATCAAAAATTACACCCAGGACCCTGAATAAGTGCTCTGTTTTACACTCATAATCCTCTGTTATTTTAGTTAATTAACTCAACCAGAGGACTGAGTTAATCTAACCAATCCACGATCTAACTGCAGAAGTTAACCAAAAGAAAAAAAAATACCCCAACACTCCCCATTCCTCCTCTAGCACCCCCCCATCCCACCCCCCTCGCGACCACCTCCTCAAAGTTGTCTCATTTGTAGATGCAGAACGGTCCACCCCTCTGATCCACCGTGGCGGCCCGCTCGTCACGACGTATGCAGTCAAGCCCTTGGACCGGTGGTCCGGTGCCCCGTGTGGCTCAACACCCAGTTGATGTGCATCATGGTGTTCTTGTGCTTCGGCAGCCTGGGACGACTATCCGCAGAGTAGATTAAGGAGAACGCCACTGAACTGGAACGTCGCGGGCAGCGATTCCTCTAGGTGGTGTGGTCGCTGCCTCATGACGATCCTTCCCAGATAGGGATGCAAACGGACGGATATGGATACGGATATAGGTATTACCTTATCCTTATTCATTTTTGAAGACGAATACGGATGCGGATACGAATATGACGGATATTAAAACTATCTTATCATATCCTTAAAAACGGATATGGATGTAGTTGGAGTATGTGTTATGTGCGCCCATTGAGTTGTAACAGGGTAAATGGATCATGGAGAGGATCCATTTACCCCATCCAGTGTTTAGTCCCACATCGTCTAGTGGCGGGACTTGGAGGTTCTGGAGAGGCTATATAAGGAGCCCCAGACCTCCTGTACTCATTGAGAAAAAGGAATGAAGTATCCACCCCTTTGAGGGCTTCTCCCGTGGTTTCATCTCGCTCCTCACGAAGTAGGATTCCACGTAAAAATCCCGTTGTTCTTTCTTCTTATTATTTATCTTTTCCACGTTCTGCTTCCGCTTCCGATTTTCTAACATGGTATCAGAGCGGGTTCGATTCTCGATGATTTCAGGATTTGTAATTTTTTCCTTTCGAGATTCGATTGTATACGTGTTTAAAGATTATTTTCAATATTCGAGAGTTGTGATTCATCAAGGAGAATCTCCAGTTTATATTCTAGGGTTTCGATCGAAACCCTAATCATGCTTGTTCTTGAAGATCGTCAAAGGAAGTTTGTTGTGCATTTTGCTCGTGAAGTTGTGTTCATCATCAAGATGGGTCCAGGCGCAGATACAGAGGCCCTGCCACACCTTCCAGTTCGATGGCGGCGCATCCTTTGAAGTCGTGCCCTAATCTCAAGCCCCAGCCGCAACCCAGGCGCAGGCGCAGGCGGCGAATCCAACTCGCGCGCAGGTGACGTAGCCCTACGCACACTCGATGCGCGCTCTCTCGAATCAAGCCCAGGCGGGGCTCTTGCTTCATCCCAGGCGCCGTGAATAGTGGGATGTTCCCTCCTCCTCGCACAGCAGCCTTCAGCGGTCGTGATTCACGCACAGGCGGTGCACAGAGGATGCTCCTCTGGCGCGCGCACCTCTCGTGCGCCTCCAGGCTCCCATAAGTGAAGAAAGAAGCCCCGCGCGGTGCTCCCTTCCAGGCAATACTCCCAGGAGAGCCCAATCGGCGGTGGCGGCTCCTTCCGGGATCGATGCTCCCGATCCCCAGCGCATTCTCTTTCCTCCGCAGATCTGGCGCAGAGCTCCAGCCGCGAGTTCCATGGCGGCGATGCCTGCCCCTCCTCGCGCGAGTTCCATGGCAGCGCCTCCCTCCAGCCGGCGACGCGCCCCCGTGTCTTCTTCATGTGACGACATCCCCTGCGACGCCCTCCAGCAGATGGCGCGTGATGAAGAAACCCCTGTGGCGGCGCGTGAAGTGGGCCTCCCCATCGGGGGCGGCGCTTTGTTTCGGGAGTAGAGCGGTTCCCAACTGGGAACCCTAAAGGCCACGTGGGATTTTAAAAAAATAATAATAATAAATTGAAAGGAGGGGTCGGCGGGCTGCAGAAAAAAAAGGAGTTACTGTTAGGTCCAAGTGGACCGAGAGAGAGATGTAAGAAGAAAAAAGAAAGAGAGAGAGGCAGCGACTTTTGTGAAAAAAATTATATGAAGCAACTTTTGTGGGCCCAGTTTGGGCCGAGAGGTTTTATTCCGTAAAAAAATTGATTGCAACGGCTTAAAAAAATGACGAAAAGAGGTGCGTATAAATTGAAAAAGCCGTACGCAAATTGAAAAAAAATGTTTCGAAAAAAAAAATGAATGTTTTGAAAGCCGACAAATGTGTGATCGGCCTTAAAAAAATGATGAAAAGAGGTGCGTATAAACTGAAAAAGCCGTACGCAAATTGAAAAAAAATGTTTCGAAAAAAAATGAATGTTTTGAAAGCCGACAAATGTGTGATCGGCTAAGTGGTTTGTTTTTGTCCCCATCATTGTTGTCTTCTCCCAACTTGGTCGACATCCATGTTTTCCGACAAGTATGGGAGAAAGGGGGAGTATATGTAGAGTCACAGGTCTATTCATATTCTTCAGATTCAGATACAGATTTCCAGGCCAGTGCACATTGTTCAGACTCTACAGATTCAGTTTTATTCAGACTCGACAGATTGGTGAGAGTCCATATTCGAGGCACTCCATGATGAGAGGCCCAGTTTTTCGAGATTTCTAGAGAGAGACTCCAGTTTCAGACACGCACGAGTGTGCGGTCATTTTCAGATGAGCATATGTTGCCATCATTGTCAAAGGTCCCCATCATTCTTCTAGTTGTCAGGCCAGAGTTTTCATGTGAGCCATAGGGACTCCAGAGCAGAGGACCATTTCCTTGAGGGCAAGTATTTTCATGTGGTATCATAGGTACACCGGAGCAGTGCACCATTCTCTGAGCCAGATGGGAGAGACCCAGTTCTCCGACGAGGAGACTTCAGGCGCAGTTTCAGACTCGATGGTCAGATTCCGAGTCTTCAGTTGACTCACACTCCAGTTGTTCGTCCTCCTCACCTGCACGGCATGAGAAGCAACGTCCTCGACTGCAGCAATGTGCGCGTTGGGTTGATATTGTTCGTAGTGTCCTGTAGCGTTGAGTTGAGTTTATTTCTGTTTGTCCAAGCTGAGCATTTCATGCTCCAGCTTGAGGGGGAGTGTTGGAGTATGTGTTATGTTCGCCCATTGAGTTGTAACAGGGTAAATGGATCATGGAGAGGATCCATTTACCCCATCCAGTGTTTAGTCCCACATCGTCCAGTGGTGGGACTTGGAGGTTCTGGAGAGGCTATATAAGGAGCCCCAGACCTCCTGTACTCATTGAGAAAAAGGAATGAAGTATCCGCCCCTTTGAGGGCTTCTCCCGTGGTTTCATCCCGCTCCTCACGGAGTAGGGTTCCACGTAAAAATCCCGTTGTTCTTTCTTCTTATTATTTATCTTTTCCACGTTCCGCTTCCGCTTCTGATTTTCTAACAGATGTAAAATGGATATTGATAGCATACGTGTAATGTTAGAAATAATCTATAGAATTGACTTAAATATATAAGAATTGGATGGAAAACACATGATATAAATTTACTAAATGTGTTTGTATCATAAATATTATACAAATATGGTAAAAGAAGGTTTAGAATTATGTTATACAGGGTTAAAAATAAATCTATGACTATATTTATATACAAAAACGGATATACGGATACGGATATGGACTTTTGCAGATATCAAAACGATATCTATTTTAAAACGGATATGGATACGTATGTCAAAATCTGTATAAAACGAATACGATGACAGATCGGATACGGATATATCGGTAACCGTTTGCATCCCTTCCCAGATGTTCACGGCCCCCACGGTGGGCCACGTGGAGGACTTATTGTCGCACAGGTTCATCGAGAGGACGAGGGCAAGAGGGTTGGTGGTGGGGTCTTGGGCGTCGCAGCGTGCGGTGTTGTGCCAAGTGGCGATATGGGGCTTCGAGATGCACCTGGGTTGGAAATTGGTGCTGGAGATCGTGTAGGAAGGGTAGCGATGGAGGGATGACCAATGTACGTGGAGCAGAGGATGAATCATGGAAGGATATATCGATATCGGTAACGATATCGGTACCATGTCGATACTGATATATCGTCGATATATCGACGCCATATCGCCGACATCGGACCGAGATTGTGCATTTTTGGCCTGTCGATACCCGATATCGACTATATCGGCGATATATCGGTGACTTGTCGATACCGATATATCACCGATATATCGCCGATATATCGCGATATGACCATCCATGGGATGAATCGGATTGTGATGGTGGAGGTCCCGGGGATGGCGGTGGGGTGGAGGGGTACGTGGAGTGGTTGGTGGAGGTCGAGGAGGTGGAGAGGAAGGTAAGGGAGCTGATGGAGGGTGAAGTAGGGAGGGAGGTGAGGGAGAGGCTGAGGGAGGCGAGGGGGAGAGCGTTGGAGGGGTTGGGGGATGGATGCATGTCGAGGAGTGCCATGGACGAGCTTCTCAGGACGTGTCGTCAGAAGGGGGTGGAGGAGGAAGGGTGAGTGGTCTCATTTGTAAATAATAAGAACTTAAAGGGTAGAAAAGGTAAATAGTTGATGGATTCTATCATAGTTAACGGAAAATTGGATGGAAGTTAACACAGAGGGTATTGTGGAGATATTTCTAGAGTTTGTGTATTTTCCTGTTATGTTTATTTTCCTTGTTCCATCTTATGTAATTTACCCATAGGCTTTATCTATATAAGAGAGCCTAGGTTTCCTTGGAATAAATATCCTCTCATTCTCTTCTTCCAGCATGGTATCAAAGCCACCATCCTAAACCGTAGTCGCCCTCTCCTCTTCTCTCGTTGGTGCTGCCACCTTCTCTCTCTCATCTCGTCGGCGTTGCCACCTTCTTCTCGTCGCAGGCCCTGCTGCCCTCTCGCCGCCACCCCCTGGCTCCACCACCCTCTTCCGTTCGCCCCACCACCCTCTCCCGCCCCCCTCCTCTCTCTCCTTACCTATGGATTTGAGTGCATAGGTCTACATATGCACTCAAATCCTTGAATGTTTATGTAGACATCTCTTCCTTGATCTACAAACCCTAGTTCTCCGTCTCCGGCATCAATGTCAGAAAACAAAGTTGACATACCCTCCATAGGCGCGTTCAAAGGTTCAGCGCCCATAGTCAAGATGGATGGGACGAACTACGAGCTCTGGGCGATGCAGTTCATGAGTCTCATGAAGTCAAATGGTAAGAAGCACATTCTTACCGAAGATGAGCCGATAGAGAAGACTGGGGTTTATGCCTCATGGGAGGCTGATGATTCGTATGCCAAAGTCTGGCTTTCAGGCACACTGATGATGGAGATTGCTAATGATGTACTCCATCAGCCCAATGCTAAGGCAATGTGGGACATCCTTGCCGCGACATACTCGTAGATGAGAAATGAGACCAAGATTCTCCAACTACAACATGATATATTTACGGTCAAGTAGAATGGTCGCCCTTTGCATTCTTTATATACATTCTTGCGGGGGATGTTTGAGAAACTATGCAGCATCATTCCCCTTACGGTGACTTCTGAGCAAAGAAGACGTTCTGAAATGCTACAATGGTGGGGGTCTTGCTAGCAGCCCTTGACCCGGAATATGATGCGGCCCGCTCGTGGATCCTTGCATATGCTACTATCACTCCAATGGAGGAAGTGTATCGAAGACTTAGCAGAATTGCAGTATCGTCTACTGTTACTACTCCACCCCCTTCGGTGACGGCAACTTCTAGAGGCAGAGGAGCCTCTTTTTCTTTCTGTGGCCGTGGACCTCGTGGTCGAGGTGGCCGCTTTCGTCATCCATGCATCTTCTGTCATCGCACTACTCATACGGAGGATACATGCTATTCTAAGCATGGTTTTCCTGCATCGACCCGTGTAGCTGAGCATGCTGTGTCTCCACAACCATCTACTTCAGACCAGCGGTTTGAGGATCTTGTTGCCAGACTCCGAGATATCATACCTCCGGCCTCTACTGACTCTCCAGGAAGTCACTCGGACATAGCAGCTTCAGCTTCTGTCAGTACGTCAGCCCCTGCTAGCACATCATGTAGTGCTTTTCTTAAAAAACATTTACTTCATGTCATGGTTCTAAAGTTTCAGAATGGATTATGGACTCTGGTGCGAATTGTCGAGACAAAGATCAACTTACATCGTACAGGGAGGTTCCGCCAAGGAGATCTGTCGTGATTGCAGATGAGACCCATTCCCCCATCATTGGACAGAGGGAGATCACTTTAACACCCTCTATGTGTCTACAGAATGTCTTGCATGCTCCAGATTTTTCAACGAACTTACTATCTATCAGTCATATTACAAAGGATTTGCACTGTCGTGCTATTTTTTATCAATCGTCTCTTATTTTTCAGGACATTCTTACGGGCAGGGTGATTAGTTGTGGTTGTGAGCAGGATGGTCTCTACCAGTTGGTCTGAACCCCTTATGTTGGTGTCTCATCTCAGTCCAGTGGAACAATCTCTACCTTTACTTGGCATCTACGCTTTGGTCACCTCCCTCATCAGAAGTTGCGTCATATGATATATCTTGCCCCAAATTTCTCCATATCTTTTTTTCAGTGTGAAGCGTGTCAGTTGGGAAAGCATCGCGGATCTACTTTCCCTAGTCGTCAGTCTCGGAGCAGTAGCTCTCCATTTGAGTTATTGCATGTTGACATTTGGGGTCCGAGTCGTGTTCCTGATCACCAAGGACACATGTTTTACCTAGTCATGGTTGATGATTTCTCTAGATTGTCATGGGTGTTTTTGTTAAAGAATAAATCTGAAGCAGGGGATGCAATCAAAAATCTTATAAATGAAGTTAGGAATGTTTTTTCATCTACTGTGGAAATTGAGCGTACGGATAATGCCTTGGAGTTTTGCACCCGTGCTCTTTCACAATTCTTCTTGTCTCGCGGCATTATCCATCAAATGACTTGTGCTTACACGTCTCAACAAAATGGTGTTGCTGAGAGAAAACATCGTCATCTTCTTGATATCACTCGGACTTTACTTATCTAGAGTTGTGCTCGTTCTTTTTGGGGGTATGATGTGTTTATGACGTGTTATCTGGGGAATCGTATGCCATCATCTGTCTTAGGTGAGAAAGCTCTTCTTTTTGTTGTCTTTCCTGACAGGGAATTGTTCTCCCTAACTCCTCGTGTCTTTGGCTTTGTTGCTTTCGTTCATCAGCTTTCTCCAGGACTTGACAAGCTCTCACCTAGGGTTATCAAGTGTGTGTTTGTCGGGTACTCTCATACTCAAAAGGGTTACAGATGCTATGACCCTGTGAACATGAAATATTATGTCAGTGCCGATGTCACCTTCTTTGAGTTTGTTATGTATTTCTCACCTACAGGCGACAGGTTGACTTCCTCTACTACTGATGATGAGGTTTATGTGCCACCTCCTCCTCTGCGTCCGTCTGTTCCCATACCAATTCCTACTGCACCACCACCATTACCACCACCGCCTCCACTACCACCAGTGCCACCTTTACCGAGATTTTATACCCATCGTTCTGTCCTTGCTCACGGAAGTGGTCCTTCATCCACCACGCCCCAAGTTTGTCCAGCTGATATTACAAACGATGGGGTTGAAAATGTGCAAGTGCAGGGATCTTTGCAGGACAATAGCATACCGACGAGTACTGCTGATGATTTGGATGTACCCATTGCCTTACGGAAGCAGAAGCAGACTTATGCATCCAATCCACATGCTTCACAAGTTTCATTCCATCGCCTCACTGGTGATTTTCAGAGGTTTGTTGTGGCCTTATCTACAGTGGAGATACCACGGAATTATCAGGATGCATTGAAGGAGAGTTGTTGGCGTTCAGCCATGGAGGAGGAAATGGCTGCTCTACGAGCTCGCGATACATGGAGCTTGGTTGTTGCTCCCCCGGGAGCTTCTGTTGTCAGTTGTAAATGGGTATTTACTGTCAAATATCATGCAGATGGCAGCCTTGATCGTTACAAAGCAAGGCTAGTGGCATGTGGGTTCACTCAAACCTATGGCATAGATTATATGGACACTTTTTCTCCAGTTGCATGTCATTCCACTCTATGTGTCCTTTTAGTTGATGTGGTACGCGATTGGCCATTATTTCATCTTTGATGTTAAGAATGCATTTTTGTATGGGGATATGCAGGAAGAAGTCTACATGTAGCAGCCTCGGGGTTTGCTGCTGAGGGGGAGTGTCAGATAGTGTGTAGACTTCACAAGGCCATATATGGTCTTAAACAAAGCCCGTGGGTGTGGTTTCAGAAGCTTTCTGACCTAATTCAGAAGCAAGGGGTCAAAAGATCAAATGATGATCATTCTTTGTTTGTTCAGAAGACTCCCAGAGGTACTGTTGTTATCGTGGTATATGTTGATGATATACTTGTTACGGGAGATGATATGCAGGGAATAAAGATGGCAAAAGAATTTCTAGGCCATCCGTTTGTGACTAAGGATCTTGGTATCCTACGATATTTTCTGAGGTTAGGAATGCACAGGGTATTGTGATGACCTAAAGGAAGTATATTACAGACATGCTTGTTGAGACGGGCATGATCGGTTGTTGACCCTCGACTACTCCCATGGATCCTAGCAAGAAATTATATGAAGATGATACAGAGGAGGTTGACAGGAGAAGATATAGAGAAATGGTGGGAAAGCTTCTCTATATTACTATCACTAGACCTGACATCACTTTTGTAGTAAGTTGGGTGAGTCAGTTCATGGAACAGCCCACACAAGTACACATGGATGCCATATAAATGATACTGAGATATCTAAAGTCGTCTCCAGGTGCAGGACTTTTGTTCAGGAAAGAAACAAATATTTTTGTTTATGCATGTGCTGATGCAGATTATGGAGGATGCCCTAAGGATCGGAAGTCTACTTCAGGTTTTGTTGTGTTTGTTGGCAGCTCGTTGGTTTCTTGGAAAAGCAAGAAACAGACAGTGGTGGCTAGATCTAGTGATGAATCTGAGTACAGGGCCATGGTACAGGCAAGTTCAGAGATGATGTTGGTTCGAGCTGTATTAGAAGATCTGCATATAGATGTACTTTTGCCCATGCAATTACAATGTGACAATCAAGCAGCATTATTTATTGCTAATAATCATGTGTTTCGTGAAAGAACAAAACATATTGAAGTAGGTTGCCACTATACTAGAGATATGATTCAAAAAGGCTTGATTTCTACTTCCCATGTCAGTTCAGGAGAGCAGACTGCAGATATCTTTACCAAACCATTGCTCAGAGGGTCATTCTAGAAGTGTTCTTCCAAGCTAAGCATGATTGACATCTATGCTCCATCTTGAGGGGGAGTGTGGAGATATTTCTAGAGTTTATGTATTTTTCTGTTATGTTTATTTTCCTTGTTCCATCTTATTTAATTTACCCATAGGCTTTCTCTATATAAGAGAGCCTAGGGTTCCTTGGAATAAATATCCTCTCATTCTCTTCTTCCAACAACTATGTTATGTAAGAGTTAAATACTATTGAGAGTCCTAGGTGTAATTCGTGATTATCGAGGGTTCTTAGGTTATAACCAAACTACTCAAGGTTGTGGATATAAATATCCCTTATATTTTTGCACTAGCATGTGTTAGGTATAAAGACCCAGAATAATATTAAATATGGTAAGAGTGATTCACGATCTTGCTATATATATGAACAAAGAAGAAACCAAGTGTTTTTATCATGTTAAATGGAGTTGGCTATGTGGATTCATGACCTTCAAACAACTATTCATACAAAAATCAGTTGAATAGTTTCTCTTGAACCCTTTTTAAAATTTCTTCGATCCCTTGGACACAGTGCTCAATGAAAATTCTCACCCCTACCCTTCCAAATCAAGGCATGCCTTCTCTACACATGGTCAAACCACCTTGAGGCCCTTAGAGACCCCTATCCCTCCTTATCTTGCAAAATTTTTCCCTCTGAAGATGGACAATATTTGGGCCATGGCTTCAACACGAGGGATAAGGTTTGACCCCCTATCCTTCCATTGTCAACCTCTCTTGCCATAAAAATACAAATAGCTACCACTTATCTAACAATTTAAGTAACATATTTAACTTATATCATGTATCCCTTCTTATCCAACCTAATGAAGAATAGCAAATAAATACCACTTATTCCTCCTTATCTCACAAAATCCTATCTCTGCAGATGAATAGAAATGAGGGATACAATAGCTTAATCTCTCCTTATCTTGTATCATGTATCCCATTGCCGAACGACCCCTGAATGTGTTTGTGTCATTTTATCATTGTTGGAGAAAAATAAGAGAGATGTTTATTCATGTAACCCTAGGCTCTCTTATATAAGGGGAGAGACCTATGCGTAAATTACATAAGATAGACAAAAGAAATAAAATGACTGGAAAAGATACATAGGAATGTAGAAATATCTCAACACTCCCCCTCAAGATGGAACAAAGATATCAATCATGCTAAGCTTGGATGAACACTTCTGAAATGCCCCCCTGAGTAACGCATTGGCAAAGATATCTGTTGTTTGCTCTCCTGAACTAACATGAGAGGTAGAAATCAGACCCTTCTGGATCATATCTCTAATGTAATGGCAGCCTACCTCAATATGTTTCGTTCTCTCATGGAATGCATGGTTGTTGGCAATGAAAAGAGCAGCAGCCTGATTGTCACATTGGAGGTGGATGGGCACCTCTATAGTCAGATCAGTAAGAACATATCTAACCTACATCATCTCTGTGCTAGTATGTGTCATAGCCCTGTATTCTGATTCAACATTCGATCTAGCAACCACAGTCTGCTTCTTGCTCTTCCATGAAACCAGAGAATCCCCTACAAACACAGCAAAGCTTGAGGTAGACTTTCTATCCTTTGGACATCCGACATAATCTGCATCTGCACATGCTGTAACTGAGAGGGATGTGCCCTTGCTGAAAAGAAGTCTTGTACCAGGTGAAGTCTTCAGGTATCTCATAATCATATGGATTGCATCCATATGTGCCTATCTAGGCTGCTCCATAAACTGACTTACTTTGCTTACAACAAAGGATATATCAGGCCTGGTGATGGTCACATATAGTAGCTTGCCAACCAGCTCCCTGTACTTCCTCTTGTCGACCTACTCAGTGTTATCATCTTATAGCTATAGCTCGGGTCAGTAGGAGTGGTGGCAGGTCTGCAATCTGTCATGCCTGTCTCTGAAAGAAGATTTGCAACATACATCCTCTGGGTAATCACGACACCTCGCTGGTTTCTGGCAAACTCCAGCCCAATGAAGTAGCGTAGATGTCCAAGATCCTTGGTCACAAACTGCTGACCTAGGAAGTCCTTGGCACCCTGAATGCCCTGCTTGTCATCCCCTGTAACAATAATGTCATCAACATACACAAGAATGACAATAGTACCTTTCTGAGACTTTTGCACAAACAAGGAATGATCGGCAGTCGATCGCACAAACCCCTATTGCACTATCAAGTCTGAGAGCATCTAGAACCATGCTCTTGGACTCTGCTTAAGGTCATAAATAGTTTTGTGTAGCCTGCAAACCTTCTGATTCTCCCCCTCAGCACCAAACCCTGGTGGCGGCGGCATGTAGACCTCCTCCTGTAGATCACCGTAAAGGAATGCATTATTCATATCAAGCTGATACAGGGGCCAATCTCGTGTCACAGCAACGGAAAGAAGAATACGCAGAGTAGAATGCATGGCCACAGGAAAGCAAGTATCCTGGCAGTCCATCCCATATGTCTGGGTGAACCCACGTACCACAAGTCCCGCCATATAGCAATCCACACTGCCATCCGCGCGGTGTTTCACAGTGAACATCCATTTGCATCCCACAACAGATGCATCAACTCCACGTACCACGGGACTGTAGCGCGGCCATCTCCTCCTCCATAGCCAAGCGCCAGCGACTATCCCTTGATGCCTCCTCATAGTTCCGTGGAATGTCCACGGCAGATAGGGTTGGTACAAACTGTTGAAAATCCCCTGTTAGATGATGAAAAGAGACCTGAGAAGCAAGGGGATAGGAAGCACAAGATCGCTTCTGCTTGCGAACTGCAATAGGAATATCCAGGTCAGATTGAACGTCTTCTATCTGTGCTATGTTCCTGCAATGATTCCAGCACAGATATATCTCCAGACCCATCGTTAGATGATATGTTATCAAAACAAACCTAGGGCTCCGTGGATGATGGGTGATGGCAAGCAGCAGAAGCAGTCCGACGAGTGTAGAATTTTGGTAAAGATGGAATAAGTGGCGCATGTGACTAGGTAGTATGAGGTAGTGAAGGAGGTGGTGGTGGTGGAGCAGAAGGAGGCGGTGGAGGTGGGGGAGTTGGTACCACAGGCACGAGAGGAGGTGGAATGTAGACTTCATCGTCTGAGTCTGATGAAGCCAACCTATCACATGTAGGAGAGAAGTACATCACAGAATCAAAAAAAGTGACATCAACACTAATATAGTATTTTCTACGCAAAGGGTCATAACACATGCATCCCCTCTGAGTCCTTGAGTACCCAACAAACACACATTTGACAACTTTAGGAGCGAGCTCTGGTGAACAAAAGCAATAGATCCGAACACACGCGGAGTGAGTGAGAATAACTCCTTCTCATGGAAAGCTATGGAGAAAGGAATTTTCTCATCCAAGACTGACGATGGCATACGATTCATCAAATAGCATGCTCTGAGAACTGCATCACTCCAAAACGAATGTGGCGCACGACTTTGAATAAGAAGAGTCCGAGTAACATCAAGAAAATGATGATGCTTTCTTTCAGCAACACCATTTTGCTGAAAGGTGTAGGGACAAGGTGTTTGATGAATAATCCAATTAGATGAAAGAAAATGAGATATATCACGAGTACAAAATTCCAAAGCATTATCAGTTTGCACAAATTTCGCAGATGTAGAGAAAACATTATGTACTTCAGTAATAAAGGTTTTGATCACATCCCCTGCTTCCGATTTATTTTTCAAAAGAAACACCCATGACAATCGTGAAAAATCATCTACAACAACAAGATAAAATCTGTCCCTGGTGATCAGGCTTACAACTCGGACCCCAAATGTCAATATGAAATAACTCAAAAAGGGAGCTACTGCTCCGACTCTGATGACTGGGAAAGGCAGACTAATGATGCTTTCCCAATTGACAAGCTTCGCACTGAAAGGAATAACTAGGTGAAATCCGCGGCAGCATATGACACATCTTCTAAAAATGGAGATGACCAAAACGAAGGCGCCAAGTAAACAGAGAGACTGATCCCGATGAATGAGATGAGAAGATATGCCTGCGTAGGGAGTCCGAACCAGACGATAAAGGCCACCCTGCTCACGGCCACACCCAATCACTTTGCCTGTAAGGATGTCCTGAAAAACAAGAGACCATGGGTCAAAAATAGCTCGGCAGTGCAAATCCTTGGTAATCTGACTAATAGAAAGAAAATTCATAGAGAAATATGGAGCATGTAGCACATTCTGCAAACCCATCGAAGGCGTTAACGTGATCTCCCATTGTCCTGAGATCTGGGAATGAGTCCCATCAGCTATCACAATTGTTCTCCCTGGCGGAACCTGCTTGTATAACATAAGCTGATGTTTGTCTCCACATAGATGATGTCTCGCACCGGAGTCCATAATCCATTCTGTAATGTCAGATCCATGACAGGATGTAAAAGCATAAGTACCTGAGGTGCTAGCTATAGCAGAGGTACTGGCAGAAGCGGAGGCTGCCACATCTGAATAATCTCCTGAAGATGGTGAAACAGAAGGGGGTATAATATCTCTTAGTATGGCCATGAGGTGATCAAACCTCTGATCTAAAGTAGAAGCAGCAGGAGACTCGATCTGCTCTAAACCGCGGGCTGATGCTGGGAACCCATGCTTGGAATAGCATGTTTCCTCGGTATAACCTGGGCGATGACAGAAAGTGCAGGGCTGACGCGTGCGACCTCTACCACGAGATCCGCGTCCACGGAATGAAGAATGGCCTCCTCTTCCTCGAGAAGCTGCCATGACCGAGGAAGTCTAACTAGAGGCAAGGGAAGGAATAGTAATCCTATTGAGCCCGCAGCATGATTCCTCCATGGGAGGGATGGTGGCATCCGCTAGAATCTGGGAACGAGCAGCATAATATTCAGGGTCAAGGGCTGCTAGGAATACCCTAACCATGGTAACATTCCTATGGAGGAATCGTGCTGCAGGCTCAATAGGATTACTTGTAACATCCGGTTTCCAAGAAAATCCGAAGTCGACCCGAACTCGTCCGATTTTGGATCCAATGAACCCAAAAACGTTGTTGGTCAATGCCAAACAACCTAAAACGGTCAATTTATTATGAATCAAAAGTCGTTCGGGTGAAATCGACCAAAAATCGGTCGCATCGTAGCGCGCGCCGTGAAAAAGCCGCAACGCAAATTCGGGAACCGCGAAACGAACCGAGACCATCATGAGATCCGATTCAACGATACAAGACTAACGGAATCGACCGTTCGTCAATCGGAGGTCGTTTGATATTTTTAAATCGTAAAATTTAACCTTAAACAAAATCCGTATCCGAAAATTTCGGGTATTCAAAACTCGACCGAAAGTATATCAATATTATACTTATATTGATCGTCGTTCCGAGACGGTCAAAACGAGGTATTGCACGTCAAAATCTGACACTCGGAGTGCGAATACGGATGATTTCGGGTTTCTAAATAAAAGAAAAGCAATTGGTTTTAAAAAAAAAAATTAATTAAAGTAAACAGACGGCTACTGCTGTATAATAAAAAAAAAAGTGTGTCTGCTATAAATTTCAAGCAAATTAGCATAGCCATTTGGCTATTACCCTCTCTCCACTTGGCAATCAACTAAGTCCTCTTTCTCTTATATATATACACCCTTTCTCCTCTTTCTCCCAACGAGAGAAACCCTAAAACACCTCTCGGTTAGGATTGTTGGAGCTATTTTCCAGCCCTTCTCCAAGCATCTCTCATCAGCCTTGGAAGCCTGTTGAAGGTGCTGATCTCCTTCCAAATAACCAGCCATTTGCATGCATCTTATCTCCAATTTGGAGATCTAACCAGGTACAATTCCCCTCTTTATTCCTCTTTCCTCTCTCTTTGGCTTTATAAACATCATTCCAACATCAAGGACCATTATTATTTTATCTTTTTTTCCTTCCAATACTCCCTCTTATCTTTCTCTATGGTCCAACGATAGAAACCCATTTCTAAAGACTTGTTGTTGATCTCTCTTTCCTGGAACTGCAATCCAGGCTCCTGCCAAGAAGATTTCTGCTCCAAATTGAAGCCAAACAATTGCTACAGCCCAGGGGCTGTTGTTCTCTACTCCCAATTTTCCAGCAATTGCATGTAATTAGATCTCAATTGTTAGAAGATCTAATAAGGTACACTCCCTTTTCCCCTCCTACTTGCTGCCAATCCATGTATCTTTGTTCAAATTGAAATGCTTTTAAGCACCATTTGACCTTTGATTTTTGGGAAATTATCGATGGTTAGGTCTAATTCTAGTTTGAATCTTTTTCCTGTCTCATTTATTTTTAGGTGGTTCTTTTTAGTTTTAAAGATAAATTAGGAAGATAAAAGATATCCAGACATTTTTCTCTGAATATATGTGAGGATAGGTGTTAATCAGGGATTGAATATATGGACTAATTTGGTGATGTTAATTGTTAGGACTGTTAAATCTAATCCTGGACCAATTTCTGTTGGTCTGGAATATTTACTATAAGCAAAATATAAATCTTCATTTTGGTACAAACTAAATCTCATGGCTGCCATACTTATAGTCCTTCATGCCATTGATCATATATGTGTCAAATCATTTAGTTCGGAATCGGGTAAAACATTAGGTGCATGTTCGAAGTTATGCCGTAATTCTTGGTGGGTTCCAGTGAAAGGGAGGAAATCATACAAGTTTGACATTTTAATATCGGTATATAGAGTGTCTCAAATAGATCTTGTATTCTATCATGAGATTGAATCTGATTTAAAGACATGAAGTCTTCTATATAATTGATTATATAACTATTACTTAACTATTTGAACAAGATGTAACTATTGTCATATTTCATAATCACCTTTCTATGTTTAAGTATGCAATTTGATCGGTTGATTGATTATAAGACAATAGTCTCCTCAATTGTTTAGTGAACTGTGCATATCCCTGTTTTCATAATATCAGACCCATATACTTAAAACACACAATCTTTTAATCATAATCGAATTATCTTATTCAGAGTTTTAATGGCTCCCAACCCTATGATTTCTTATCCTTGTCTCTTCTTTCGGGTAACCTTCCTCCATTCTAGTATGAAATGTTTATGACAACACTTAACATGAAATACCCAAACCTTCTCACTACTCAACTTTTAACAGACATTTCTGCAACTATTCTCTCAGGTGATATCATTGCCATGTTATTTCCGCTAAATTGTTGTTGTAAGGAGTATCAAAGGGTTCAGTTAATTGGTATTTGAACCTTGATAAAGATCTGAATTATTGTACCATATCATCATCTAGTCTCATATTATTTATCCGGAGAGTTTTAGCCATTATTTTCATGTTGAAAAATCAAATAGGGGTAAATAGTGAATACTAGCCTGAGAGTCTATTAATTGTTGAGCATCGAGATTGGGGCATTGTGCAATACAAAGATTACATTAAATTTAATAACTCTTAATACTCATGCAAGAAGTACTTTGATCCATAAAGTTGATTACACTGGATGATGTGAATTGAATTTGTAATTAAGTATATTACATGGTTGATGGGGAATCAATAATGACCTAATAAGTTATGGTGCCAGTCATGATGATCTTTACACATGATTGTGCGAGAGCGCGGTGACTCTCAACTGGGCGGGAGATAGGAAGCCCAGTTAGGGCAGCGGCCGCTTAATGCGTGGGTCTAGGATCCCAGTCTTTCTTCGGTTTTTACGCGAGCTCGCAGTGTTTTTACGCCTCGTTGGGATCCCTACTTTAGACCAATCCGTTGACCCTGTCTTTTAGGATACCCAGGCGGGGGATCCTTGATTTTCAGTTTTTACGTACGAGCTCGTCCGCCCGTACTAGTCGGGCTGTTTTTTTTGAGCGACTTTTCTAGGGAGTCTCTCTCACCCGTCTCAGTGGCGTAGTTGGGGAGTAGACCTATCCCTCTATTGGACCGCGCTTCCAATTAGAGGGCGAGACGGAAGAGCCATTTGCAGGCTTCTTCACCGCTTGAGTTACTTCGCCAAGCAGACTTGGCGATTCTATATCTAGATCATCCATATCTACATCTACAACATCTGGAGCTATATCTGAAACATTGAAGTTAAGAAGTGGAGAAATTATGATCAAAAGACCATTCTCTCTACCCAAGAAATTAAATAAATAGATCTCTACAATCTCAACTTTTCCATTTTCACTTACCAACATGATCTCTGAAGAAAATGATATATGCATTTACGCTCATACACTCATGAATACGTAACTACTATATAAATATGTCACATGTGGGAAATACTGGGTTTTGGGACACACATTTGAAATGCTTACAAGTAGTCTGAAAAGCCTTTTTACTTACGCAAGTAGATGTAAACTTTACTTTCCACCTTTCTACTTGCCTGCTTTTGTACATATTAAATGTCTAGATAAATTTTTATATAAGTTTTTAGGAGGTACCAGCAATGGCTGACGCCTCTTCTTTCCTAACATGTTTGGCAGGCAAACAGCCTGCAGCTCAGTAGATATACATGCTTCCAGGAGATAGAGTTTATACCCGACGGTATGAATTACTTTGTCTAAGTTTTTGTTCAGATGTTGTAAATGCTATCTCTTTTGTATCACACTTTGGGATATATGTTGTAAATGGAAGATCATTGTACATGTTGAAAACTGATATGAATATTAATGAAAAGAATTTTGGTGCCATACTGTCTCTTGTACTTGTGGTCACGTGTGATGGAAATGAATGTCAAATTTGCGCGAAAAATTTTCCCTGTATTTATGCGACTTGTGTGATTAAATGTGAATGATATATTGCGAAATGCGCGTAAACGGGTACCCGGATCCTGAGGGGTTCACAGTTTGGTATCAGAGCAGTGGTACCCCGATACGCACATTCGTAGTATTTCAATTCCGATCGCATTAAGTTCTCGAATAGCGACAGTCTTCCGACTTGTCGTGAGTCCGAGAAGGGAAATATGACATTCATATTCAATAACCACAGATGTCACCAAGTTCATTAATTTTCATATTATATCCCAAGAAGAGAAAAGCATTTATGATAAGTATCTGTCTATGGTATTCTTATGACTAGTTATGGTTCTCATACAGAGCCATGGCATCCCGACCAGGCCAGGAGACAACTGACCAACTAGCGCACATACTGACTGCTCTTATCGAGCTTTCCACATTTTATTTGATTCTGGAGCGACACACATTTTCCTTGCTTCGAGGCTACTTGCTTCTTTAGGTAGAGTCGCAGAGACTCTCTCTTCTCCATATCACATTCGAGGGCCAGGTGGCCAGTTGTTTATTATTTCACTGATAGTCAGGCACTTGCCCGTACTGATTGGCGGTCACGAGATGATCGCAGATTGTCTACTTCTGCAGCTTGATGAGTTCGACTTGATTTTAGGCATGGATTGGTTATCCGCTCATCATGCACTTATTGATTGCTTTAGGAAGACAGTTGTCTTCAGGATTCCAGATCTAACCGAGTTTACTTTTGAGGGTACTATATATGACTCCACCATGGAGTACATTTCAGTGTTGCGAGCCCAGCGACTTGTTGATCAGGGTTGTGATTTATACCTTGCATTTGTTCGGGAGGTATCTGACCAGGAGCCGATGACACAGGCCATCCGAGTAGTATCAGAATACCCAGATGTATTCCCTGATGAGCTACCAGGATCACCTCCTGAGAGAGAGATTGAGTTCGAGATCACATTGTTATCAGATATGCAACCGTCTCGATGGCTCCTTACCGTATGGCACCAGCTGAGTTGAGAGAGCTGAAGGTGCAGTTATAGGAGTTACTTGCTTTGGGATTCGTGAGGCCGAGCACTTCACATTGGGGTGCTCCGGTTATATTTGTCAAGAAGAATGATGGATCCATGAGACTATGCATCGATTACAGGAAGTTGAACAAGAGAACGGTAAAGAACCGTTATCCCTTGCCACGTATCGATGATTTGTTTGACAAACTCCAGGGATCTTCGGTTTTCTCGAAGATCGATCTTCGCTCAGGCTACCATCAGCTGAGGATTCGCGAGTCGGATATTCCGAAGACAGCCTTCAGGACTCGCTATGGACACTATGAGTTTGTGGTGATGCCGTTTGGGCTCACCAATGCACCTGCGGCTTTCATGGATATGATGAACCGTATCTTCCGTCCATACTTGGACAAGTTTGTAGTGGTGTTCATCGATGATGTGCTCATCTATTCACGAAATGAATAGGATCATGCGAATGATCTACGAATTGTTTTGGATACATTGAGGGAGCACAAGCTATATGCCAAGTTGAGCAAGTGTGAGTTCTGGTTATCCCAGGTCTCATTTCTCGGGCATATCATTTCTGGAGCAGGCATTGCAGTTGATCCTGCGAAGATAGATGCAGTTATGTCTTGGGAGCAGCCCAAGACAGTCACTCAGATTCGGAGCTTCCTCGGATTAGCGGGCTATTACAGACGCTTTGTCAGTGGATTTTCACGCATCGTCCGTCCATTGACACGATTGACGCAGAAGGGAGTTCCATTCATTTGGGACGATTCATGTGAGCAGGCCTTCCAGACGCTGAAGGAGAGGTTGACTACAGCACCTATTCTTGCTCTTCCTTCAGGCACTCAGGACTATGCAGTTTACACAGATGCATCTGGAGAAGGTCTAGGAGCAGTGTTGATGCAGAGAGGACAGGTGATTGCTTACGCATCACGACAGTTGAGACCGCATGAGCGGAATTACCCCACACATGACTTGGAGTTGGCGGCAGTTGTCTTCGCCTTGAAGATCTAACGCCACTATCTATATGGGGTGAACTTCGAGATTTTCACTGACCACAAGAGTCTGAAGTACATCTTTGATCAGAAGGAGCTGAACATGAGACAGCGCAGATGGCTCGAACTGCTGAAGGATTATGATTGCACGATCTCTTACCATCCCGGTAAGGGAAACGTGGTGGCTGATGCACTTAGCCGGAGAGCGCATGCTGATGGTACGGCGAACTGGCTATACACGTGGGATACGCTTGTTGCTTTGACCGATTGGCATCCTCAGGAGAGCGCATCCATTTCTACCGCCGTGCCTACACGATACAGCAGTCTTTGGGATCGTATTGTAGATGGACAGAAGACCGATCCTTGGATCCGAGATAGATACATGCGCGCCATCAAGGATGAATTTGATGATTTTGTCGTGACAGAATCTATTTTATGGAAAGCAGGACGGGTCGTTGTACCCAATGACGAGCAGCTTCGCAGAGACATTTTGGACGAGGCACACAGTTCACGGTTATCTATCCATCCAGGCAGTACGAAGATGTACCGTGATCTGCGTCGACATTTCTGGTGGGATGAATGAAGCGCGATGTGGCGTTACATGTTAGCAGATGCATGACCTGTCAAATGGTCAAGGCTGAGCACATGAGACCACTAGGATTACTGCAGTCTCTCCCCATTCCCGAGTGGAAGTGGGAGAGCATTTCTATGGATTTTGTCACGGGGTTGCCAAAGACACCAGGTGGCCATGATTCTATTTGGGTCGTTGTTGATAGGTTGACCAAGTCAGCCCATTTCATACCTGTCAACACGACTTACACTCCATCCAGATTGGCCAAGCTCTATGTGCAGAACATTATCAGGCTGCATGGTATACCACGAGAGGTGGTGTCTGACAGGGATTCGAGATTTACATCTCATTATTGGCATCAGTTCATGTCAGCACTACAGACAGAGCTGAAAATGAGTTCTGCATATCATCCACAGACTGACGGTCAGAGTGAGCGCACCATTCAGACGCTTGAGGATCTACTTCGCGCATGCACTTTGGAGTGGAAAGGGTCCTGGAAGGACCATTTGCCTTTGGTGGAATTCACGTACAACAACAGCTATCACTCCAGTATCGGCATGGCACCATTCGAAGCCCTATACGGGCGGAGATGCCTCACGCCCCTCAGTTGGCGTGAGGTAGGTGATCATGCTTTATATTTCGTAGATCTCTTGGAGGAGACTGCGAGAGCTGTTGATCTTGTGCGACGGAGGCTTCTGACGGCACAGAGCCGCCAGAAGAGTTATGCAGACCGTCGGAGAAGAGATTTGGAATTTCAGGTATCCAATCTTCTTCTCTTCCTTTATTATAAAATTAACTTAACCTCATATTAATGACATTCCTATCAATTATAGGTTGGAGATTGGGTATTTTTGCGAGTATCTCCCATGAAGGGAGTGCAGAGATTCGGTGTTCGTGGCAAGTTGGCGCCACGATATGTTGGACCTTTCGAGATTCTGGCTAGAGTGGGGAAGGTTGCTTACCGAGTAGCTCTTCCTCCACGTCTTTCAGCTATTCATGATGTTTTCCATATATCCGATCTGAGGAAGTATGTCCATGACCCTCGCCACATTATCAGTTACGAGAATCTCGATGTAGAGTCGGATCTGACTTATGAAGAGAAGCCTGTCCAGATACTTGACCGTGCCGTGAAGAAGCTTCGCAGCAAAGAGATTTCATTGGTCAAGGTTTTGTAGCACCGACACGGCGTCAAGGAAGAGACATGGGAGACTGAAGCCGACATGCGGGCACGATACCCGCAGCTATTCTGATGTAATCATCAAAACAAGCTTTTGTAATTAGATACATTATAAATATATGGCTTGTTTTCTCTTTGAGGTTTTTATGGGTTCAAAACCCTTTGAGGTTTTTATGACCATATTAAATCCAAACAAGATACCTATTAACCTTGACTCGAGTCTCGAGGACGAGACTCCCTTTGAGATTTTTATATTTGTAACATCCGGTTTCCAAGAAAATCCGAAGTCGACCCGAACTCGTCCGATTTTGGATCCAATGAACCCAAAAACGTTGTTGGTCAATGCCAAACAACCTAAAACGGTCAATTTATTATGAATCAAAAGTCGTTCGGGTGAAATCGACCAAAAATCGGTCGCATCGTAGCGCGCGCCGTGAAAAAGCCGCAACGCAAATTCGGGAACCGCGAAACGAACCGAGACCATCATGAGATCCGATTCAACGATACAAGACTAACGGAATCGACCGTTCGTCAATCGGAGGTCGTTTGATATTTTTAAATCGTAAAATTTAACCTTAAACAAAATCCGTATCCGAAAATTTCGGGTATTCAAAACTCGACCGAAAGTATATCAATATTATACTCATATTGATCGTCGTTCCGAGACGGCCAAAACGAGGTATTGCACGTCAAAATCTGACACTCGGAGTGCGAATACGGATGATTTCGGGTTTCTAAATAAAAGAAAAGCAATTGGTTTAAAAAAAAATTTAATTAAAGTAAACAGACGGCTACTGCTGTATAATAAAAAAAAAAGTGTGTCTGCTATAAATTTCAAGCAAATTAGCATAGCCATTTGGCTATTACCCTCTCTCCACTTGGCAATCAACTAAGTCCTCTTTCTCTTATATATATACACCCTTTCTCCTCTTTCTCCCAACGAGAGAAACCCTAAAACACCTCTCGGTTAGGATTGCTGGAGCTATTTTCCAGCCCTTCTCCAAGCATCTCTCATCAGCCTTGGAAGCCTGTTGAAGGTGCTGATCTCCTTCCAAATAACCAGCCATTTGCATGCATCTTATCTCCAATTTGGAGATCTAACCAGGTACAATTCCCCTCTTTATTCCTCTTTCCTCTCTCTTTGGCTTTATAAACATCATTCCAACATCAAGGACCATTATTATTTTATCCTTTTTTCCTTCCAATACTCCCTCTTATCTTTCTCTATGGTCCAACGATAGAAACCCATTTCTAAAGACTTGTTGTTGATCTCTCTTTCCTGGAACTGCAATCCAGGCTCCTGCCAAGAAGATTTCTGCTCCAAATTGAAGCCAAACAATTGCTACAGCCCAGGGGTTGTTGTTCTCTACTCCCAATTTTCCAGCAATTGCATGTAATTAGATCTCAATTGTTAGAAGATCTAATAAGGTACACTCCCTTTTCCCCTCCTACTTGCTGCCAATCCATGTATCTTTGTTCAAATTGAAATGCTTTTAAGCACCATTTGACCTTTGATTTTTGGGAAATTATCGATGGTTAGGTCTAATTCTAGTTTGAATCTTTTTCCTGTCTCATTTATTTTTAGGTGGTTCTTTTTAGTTTTAAAGATAAATTAGGAAGATAAAAGATATCCAGACATTTTTCTCTGAATATATGTGAGGATAGGTGTTAATCAGGGATTGAATATATGGACTAATTTGGTGATGTTAATTGTTAGGACTGTTATATCTAATCCTGGACCAATTTCTGTTGGTCTGGAATATTTACTATAAGCAAAATATAAATCTTCATTTTGGTACAAACTAAATCTCATGGCTGCCATACTTATAGTCCTCCATGCCATTGATCATATATGTGTCAAATCATTTAGTTCGGAATCGGGTAAAACATTAGGTGCATGTTCGAAGTTATGCCGTAATTCTTGGTGGGTTCCAGTGAAAGGGAGGAAATCATACAAGTTTGACATTTTAATATCGGTATATAGAGTGTCTCAAATAGATCTTGTATTCTATCATGAGATTGAATCTGATTTAAAGACATGAAGTCTTCTATATAATTGATTATATAACTATTACTTAACTATTTGAACAAGATGTAACTATTGTCATATTTCATAATCACCTTTCTATGTTTAAGTATGCAATTTGATCCGTTGATTGATTATAAGACAATAGTCTCCTCAATTGTTTAGTGAACTGTGCATATCCCTGTTTTCATAATATCAGACCCATATACTTAAAACACACAATCTTTTAATCATAATCGAATTATCTTATTCAGAGTTTTAATGGCTCCCAACCCTATGATTTCTTATCCTTGTCTCTTCTTTCGGGTAACCTTCCTCCATTCTAGTATGAAATGTTTATGACAACACTTAACATGAAATACCCAAACCTTCTCACTACTCAACTTTTAACAGACATTTCTGCAACTATTCTCTCAGGTGATATCATTGCCATATTATTTCCACTAAATTGTTGTTGTAAGGAGTATCAAAGGGTTCAGTTAATTGGTATTTGAACCTTGATAAAGATCTGAATTATTGTACCATATCATCATCTAGTCTCATATTATTTATCCGGAGAGTTTTAGCCATTATTTTCATGTTGAAAAATCAAATAGGGGTAAATAGTGAATACTAGCCTGAGAGTCTATTAATTGTTGAGCATCGAGATTGGGGCATTGTGCAATACAAAGATTACATTAAATTTAATAACTCTTAATACTCATGCAAGAAGTACTTTGATCCATAAAGTTGATTACACTGGATGATGTGAATTGAATTTGTAATTAAGTATATTACATGGTTGATGGGGAATCAATAATGACCTAATAAGTTATGGTGCCAGTCATGATGATCTTTACACATGATTGTGCGAGAGCGCGGTGACTCTCAACTGGGCGGGAGATAGGAAGCCCAGTTAGGGCAGCGGCCGCTTAATGCGTGGGTCTAGGATCCCAGTCTTTCTTCGGTTTTTACGCGAGCTCGCAGTGTTTTTACGCCTCGTTGGGATCCCTACTTTAGACCAATCCGTTGACCCTGTCTTTTAGGATACCCAGGCGGGGGATCCTTGGTTTTCAGTTTTTACGTACGAGCTCGTCCGCCCGTACTAGTCGGGCTGTTTTTTTTGAGCGACTTTTCTAGGGAGTCTCTCTCACCCGTCTCAGTGGCGTAGTTGGGGAGTAGACCTATCCCTCTATTGGACCGCGCTTCCAATTAGAGGGCGAGACGGAAGAGCCATTTGCAGGCTTCTTCACCGCTTGAGTTACTTCGCCAAGCAGACTTGGCGATTCTATATCTAGATCATCCATATCTACATCTACAACATCTGGAGCTATATCTGAAACATTGAAGTTAAGAAGTGGAGAAATTATGATCAAAAGACCATTCTCTCTACCCAAGAAATTAAATAAATAGATCTCTACAATCTCAACTTTTCCATTTTCACTTACCAACATGATCTCTGAAGAAAATGATATATGCATTTACGCTCATACACTCATGAATACGTAACTACTATATAAATATGTCACATGTGGGAAATACTGGGTTTTGGGACACACATTTGAAATGCTTACAAGTAGTCTGAAAAGCCTTTTTACTTACGCAAGTAGATGTAAACTTTACTTTCCACCTTTCTACTTGCCTGCTTTTGTACATATTAAATGTCTAGATAAATTTTTATATAAGTTTTTAGGAGGTACCAGCAATGGCTGACGCCTCTTCTTTCCTAACATGTTTGGCAGGCAAACAACCTGCAGCTCAGTAGATATACATGCTTCCAGGAGATAGAGTTTATACCCGACGGTACGAATTACTTTGTCTAAGTTTTTGTTCAGATGTTGTAAATGCTATCTCTTTTGTATCACACTTTGGGATATATGTTGTAAATGGAAGATCATTGTACATGTTGAAAACTGATATGAATATTAATGAAAAGAATTTTGGTGCCATACTGTCTCTTGTACTTGTGGTCACGTGTGATGGAAATGAATGTCAAATTTGCGCGAAAAATTTTCCCTGTATTTATGCGACTTGTGTGATTAAATGTGAATGATATATTGCGAAATGCGCGTAAACGGGTACCCGGATCCTGAGGGGTTCACATTACTATTCCTTCCCTTGCCTCTAGAGTTGCCGTTAGAGGCATGAAACTGTGGAGCTTCTCAAACATCCCACGCAAGGATATATACAGTGAATGCAGAGGGCGCCCGTTCTGCTAGATAGTGAATGTCATGTTGAAGTTGGAGGATCTTCGTTCCGTTCCTCGCTTAAGAAAATGTTGCTGTGAGGATATCCCACATCTCCTTAGCAGTAGGCTGATGTTTCTCTCAAAAAAAAAGCAGTAGGCTGATGTAACACATCATTGGCGATCTCAATCGTCAATGTTCCAGAGAGCCAAACTTTGGCATAAGCATCGTCTGCCTCCCACGAGGCATTTACCCCAGTCTTCTCCACCGGCTCTTCCTCAGTAAGAATATGTTTCTTACATTTGACTTCATCAGGCTCATAAACTGCATGGCCTAGAGCTCATAATTTTTCCCGTCCATTTTGATAATAAGCGTTGGACCTCTGAATGCGCATGTGGCAGGTACATCGGCTTTGTTTTCAGACATCTTGCCGGATGTATAAGACTCGGGGGTTGTAGACCAACGAATCAATGTCTACACAAACATACGTGGATTTGAATGCATATGTAGACTTATGCGCTCAAATCCAATAACCAAGCAGAGGCCCCGATGCCGAAGCACTTAGATGCAGCACACGGACAGAGTTCGCAAGCAAAGGAACTGTGCGCGAGCATTGCGCTAGGCGACAGAGCACGCGCGGGGGCGCAGCGCTCGAGGCGGGGACGTGCGAGAGGGGTGGCGCTATGGTGTTGCGGCGTTGCGACGCAAGTGAGGGGGCGGCACTGCATCGCAAGTGAGGGGGCGGTGCTGCGACGCGAGTGGGCGGCCCTGTTGCACGCGAGGGCGACGTGCACAGAGTCGGCAAGGGCGGCGCGCGGAGAGGGGGCGGCAGGTAGGGTTAGGGTTTCGGATACGAGAGCTCCGGTCTAGGACCGCCGCTCTAATACCATGTTGGAGAAAAAAAAGAGAGATGTTTATTCCTGTAACCCTAGTCTCTCTTATATAGGGGAGAGACCTATGTGTAAATTACATAAGATAGACAAAACAAATAAAATGACTAGAAAAGACACATAGGAATGTAGAAATATCTCAACAATCATTTTTTAGCAATGTACCCCAAGTAATTGAACTCAACTATGATTGTTTGGACATGTGCAAAGAATGCAATCCAATGCTTTGGTTGGTGCAAAAATAAATGAATGACTTGTTTATTCAAGTCAGTAGAGCTCCTTTATATAAAGGAGAAACCTGAAAGGGTAAAATATCATAGGGGAAATACATAGAAAAGGAAATAACATATGAAAGAAAGTACATGAATAATATTTCCGCTCAAGTTGAAGCATAGATGTCTATCATCGACAAGTTGGATGAACATTTCTGCATTGGCTCCCTAGCTAGAGCCTTAGTGAATATATATGTGGTTTGCTCCATTGAGCTAATATGAGATATAGCATGGCCTCAATTTCAGCGAAATTTGGTCGAATTTCTGTCGAATATCGATATCCAGTCGGAATCGAAATTTGACCGAAATGGCCGAAATGACCGAAATATGGGGTCCCGATACAGAAAATGACCGAAATTTCGGTCGAAATTTGATCGAAATTCGACCGAAATTCCGTTTCGATCGGTCACCGAAATGGTAACCGAAACCGACATTTAGGGCCTTGAGATATAGAGATAAAGCCCTTCTATATCAAGTCTCTGATTTAGTAGTACTACCTCAATGTAATTGGTTCTCCATTGGAATGATGGATAGTGGAACTTAATTGTCAGATAGCAACTTCATAGGAAGAGGTGTGTCAGTGGCTAGGTCAGTCAGAACAAACCCAGCCCATATCAACTCAGTACTACCTTACATCACGGCTCTGTATTCAGATGCAATACTTCATCTAGCAACAACAATTTGTTTCTTGTTTTCTATGAGATCAATGAGTTCCTAATAAATATTGAGTCCTATGTTGACTTCCTATCTTTAGATTATCTTACATAGTCAGCGCCTGCACATGCTCAGATCTCAAGAGATGTCTCATTGCTGAAGAGTAAACATGTACTTGGTGACAACTTCAAGTACCTTAATATCATGGATACTGCATCCATATGTGCCTAACGACACTCCATAAAATTACTGACTTTTCTTACGACAAGGGAAATGTTTGGTAATAGTCAGTGTTCAAGAAATCGATCACACAGGCCACATATGTGGTTGCATATGCCCGTGTGGCATGCGGACCGAGCCGATTTATGAATCGGTGCATTATGCACCCTAAGCGCATGTGTGGCCCACCTATACCCCGCATACTGCTCCAACAGCTTGGAGTCTCAGCTTCCAGCGACTCCAACACTACAATCCTCTCATTCGAGTGCTTACCTTCGTAGCTCTGCATCTTCCTTCATTCAGTTGTATGCCATTATGTATATATAATGTTTTATGTTTTGCTCATGTATTGTTTTCAGAGTATATGCAATGCATTGTCTAATATTTTAATATAAGTCAATTGAAGTTTCGCTCATGTATTGCAAATCTGCATTTATGTGTATTGAAGTTTTGTTATTATGAATCATCTAATATGTAAAGTTTTTATAGATAAATGTTTCTTATGATTAAATGTTAGGCAATTAATGGCATCTACTCAACTATCTAACATAAATCATTTTTCTTAGATATTTTTAAATCTACTTTAATACATAAATTCAGTAGTAAATGCTATTTATACATATTTATTTATTTTAAAATTTAAAATTAGAAAACTGCACAGAACTGCATGTACCCTGCATAGGCCCTCGCATACCGCTTATTTAGTATTTGGCGACTTGTCCGAACGTATACCATACCGCTTTCCTGAACCTTAGTGTTAGTCGCATAGAGGAACTTCCTAAGGAGCTCTGTGTATATAATCTTGTCATCAAAGATTTTCATGTCGAGATCAATAGGCATAGTAGCAAGTTCAGTAACATATTTTCTCTAAGCCATCACTAGTCCTCTTTAGTTCCTAGCAAATTCAAGCCCAAGAAAGCACTGCACTTATCCAAGGTCCTTGGTGAGAAACTATTGTCCAAGAAACGCTTTCGTCTTATTAATCTATTGCAGGTCATCTCCAGTAATAATAATGTTATCAACATATACTAAAATAGCGATATCGTGATGTCTTGTGTACAAAGAATGAGAAGTTTGTATTCGATCTTTTGAAGCTCTACTACTCTATCATGACTGAAAGCTTCTGGAACCATGCTCTCAAGCTTTTCTTAAAACCCTAAATAGCCTTATGGCACTCCCTCTTAACAGCAGACTCAGGTGGCTGTTGGATATATATTTCATATTGTGTCTCAATTAAGAAAGGCATTCTTAACATCAAGTTGAGAGAGCATTTGGTCTCTCACAACTACAACAGAAAAAGGATCCGAGGGGGGTGTAACGGGCCACAAGAGAGAGTGTCTGGTAGTCCACCCCATAAGACTGAGTGAGTCCATGTCCCACAAGTTTCTCCTTGTAGCAGTCATGTCTTCTGCTCTATGGTTCGTTATAAAGACATGTTTGCAACCTACCATTGATGCCTTTTGCGGGGGCAAAAGTAACCAAGCATTGTGTGCCTCTTGACTGTAATCCAACCATTTCTACATCTATAGTTTTTTTTATGAGGGTGAGTCCCCGCGTTGGGGATCACCGTAAAAAATATCATTAACCAAAAATTTAGGTTACATTAGCACGAAAGCCAGAAATCGTAGAGCGCATAACAATGGTTTGCAACATTTATGGCAAAGAATCTCTTGTTGTTAAAGACAAGTTCGTTTCTGCCCAACCAAATTGCCCAAAGGGCCGCAAAAGGTTTGGCACAATCATCCGTGGAGTTGTTGCCAACCGTCTGGATTGCACCCCAGAACGTTGCAGCGTTGCACACCGGCATCCATGAAATACCCACCACTCTCCAAACCTGTTCAGACGTCGTATACTTGAAGAAAAGGTGCTCGACATCTTCCTCCAAGCCATCGCACCTATCGCAGCTAGCATCTACTCCCCCTAGCAGCCTTCTCCTGACCTTGTCGCACACCCGTCCCCTCCTCAAGCACCACAAGAACATCTTGACCCTGCAGGGGACCTTCGACGCTCAAACCACGTGCATGTTGCGGCAGAGCTCCTCATCCACGTCAACAGAAGACTGCCTCAAGGCCAGATAAGCTTTCGTAACAAAGAAATTTGCTCCCCCCAAAGGAAATTGTCTCTTCCCCTCGATAGGTCACCCAGAGGAGGGATGGTAGCCTGCAACTCCAAATAATCCTCCAATCTTTAAGCAGAGAGATCCGCCGGGAAAGATGGGGTCCAGGACCCCGAAGAAGCCGCCTGAGCCAGAGAACTGTCCTTCGAAACTGAGAGAGCAAATAGCCTGGGGTATCTGCCCTACAATGCACCCTCGTCGGTCCAGCCATCCCGCCAGAACCTGTACAGCATGCCATTGCCAACCTGCGGACTGAGGTTAGGCGCAATGCTCGGAAGGACCGCCTGTATGCCCGCCCACAACGGAGATTCAAATCTAATTTTTCCTGCAATCAAACTTGCTTCAACCCCATAAATCCTCCTTATCAGTCTGACGACCAGAGAGTTCGTCGACCCCCAAATACGTGTAATCCATTTTGCATTTAGAGCCTTATTCATGCATTCGACATCTCGTATGCCAAGTCCATCGTCCTCACACATCTTTGTCACTTCCACCCAACCAAGTGCACATCGCGTCCTTGATGCGTCCCATCTGACCAGAAGAAGGTTCTCATCAAGGTCTCGATACTCTTCCGAACCCTAACCGGCAGAAGTCTAGTGGAGTGGAAAAATATGGGAATAGCCGAGAGAACGTGTTTTAACAGGATCAGTGCCCCCCCCTCCGGACAAAGTGACTGCCTTCCATCCCGCCAGGCGCTGCTCCATTCTCCGAACAACATTGTCCCAGTCTGCCTTTTTTAGCTTCCTCGCAACCAACGGCAGACCCAAGTATCGTATAGAGAGCACACCCAACGGGCACTCCGTCGACTCTGCAAGTCTGACCCTCTCGTCATCGCTCATCCCGAAGGTGATCACCGCAGACTTCTATTTATTAATGTCGAGGCCCAAAATGCAGGAGAAGATTCGTACCAATTGTGTCACGGGTATCATTCTACTCCTCCGTCCCACCGAGTAAGATAATCGTGTCGTCCGCGTACTGTAGAAGGGGGACAGAGATGTCATCCTTGCGGAAGCCCCCACACCACCCACCCTCGACGGTCCGCCTGAAGAGCACGCTCAACACATCGCCACGATGACGAAGAGCATAGGGGCCAACGGGCACCCGTGCCGCACCCCGCGTTGCGGCTGGAAGAAGCCCCCCTCTGGTCTACCGTTCACCAAAACAGAAAAAGAGGAGGTAGTGACACACCGCTTCATCCAATCAATCCACAAAGCCGGAAAGCCGCGCCGACGTAGGGACACCGACAAAAATCTCCAATCGACGTTGTCGTAAGCCCTGGAATAGTCAGTCTTCCACAGAGCCCCTCTTGAGTTCGTCCTCCTCCACTCGAGACAAATCTCCGAGGCCATCACTAGGCTATCTGCCATCTGCCTCCCGGGTATGAAAGCCGTCAGACCCTCCAGCACGACAAAGCCCATGACCTCTTTAAGGCGGTTCACCAGGACCTTAGCGATAACAAGGTAGATTGCATTTGAGAGTGCTATAAATCTATAATCCTCCACACGAACGGGGGTGTCCTTCTTTGGTAGTAGGACCAACAGTGCCCGATTCACCTTCTCGAACCCTCTATTACCTTGTCTAAACTCCCTAAGGAGTTCCACTAACTCCTCCTTCACAAGGTCCCAGAATTCACGATAGAACAGAACAGGGAAGTCGTCCAGGCCCGGGGCCCCATCCGCATTTAGGCCCCAAATCGCACTCCTTGTTTCCACCTCAGAGAACGGTGCCAAGAGATCGTCAGCTTGCGCGTCCGTGAGAGCTTCAACCCCTCTCCCACCCAACCCCAGCCACGCCCGTCCATCTTTCTCGACGCCTCGACGAAGTAGCCTCGCAAGGCACTCCCAACTGCCGCCCCCTCGAGAAATGAACCCCCCCACCCCACTTCAATCTCCTGCAATCGGTTCCTTCTCCGCCGACCCGAGGCGGCAGCATGAAAGAATCTAGTGTTGGCGTCCCTTCTTTTTTTTTTGAGGCTCAAAGAAAAGGGGGAGGCACTCGTTGGTGCTCGCCCCAATAATATATTAGCTAAAACAGAAAAGGCGAGAGATACTTACAGGGGGGAGATGGAAAGGAAAGATGCAGAAGGAGATTAGCAATACAAAAGAGGTATTCGGCAAACAAATGCCGTAACAGAATTAAGAACACCAGTCGGTTATAAGTCTATTAGCCAAAATGGTAACGTTCTCCCTATAGAATCGCATGCCCGAGAAGATAGCCTCATTCCTTGCACGCCAAATGGACCAAAGCCGCGCGATGGGGCCCAAAACATCAGCTCTGTCCCTCGACCTGTTGGACCAAAGGATGTCGCAAGAGTCTTCAATATTGTCCGCACGAGCCCAAGCGACGTCCCAGACACCAGCAACCAATATACATCAAAAGAACAGGTGATCGGCAGTTTCGTCGACATCACCGCAAAGGTGGCAAGTGGCGTTAGTCTGGGGAAAGAACTTGACGCACCGATCCCAAGTCATCAAACGTCAATGATATTCTTCACTCCCGATCGCTTTTCTGGGCGCCCCAGGCCCCTGATGTTCCAGGATAGGATCTTCATTGGGAAACTCGAGAGGTCTTCGAGGGTAGGATCAGCCCCAGAAATTTAGCCACTTCCCTATGTTGGGAAAATGAGAAAACTTGTTTATTCCATCCGCCCTAGGCTCTCTTATATAGGAGAGCAGCCTATGGGTAAAATACATAAAGAGTCAAACAGAAAATAAAAATGCAAGAAAGGTACAGAAGTGAATAATATATCTCTACACTCCCCCTCAAGGTGGAGCATAGATATCAATCATGCTCAGCTTGGACGAACACTTCTGGAACGGCCCTCGAAGTAATGCCTTGGTAAAAATGTCTGCAGTTTGATCCTCTGAGCTAACATGGGAAGTAACAATAAACCCCTTCTGAATCATATCACGTATGAAGTGGCAATCAACCTCAATGTGCTTGGTCCGTTCACGAAATGCTGGATTATTTGCAATGAATAGAACCGCCTGATTGTCACATTCCAGAGCCATAGGAAGCGGGACTTCTATATATAAATCTGCAACCACAGCCTTTACCCACATCATTTCTGTACTGACATGGGCCATAGCCCTATATTCAAACTCAGCACTGGACCTTGCTACAACCATTTGCTTTTTGCTTCTCCATGAGACTAGAGAATCTCCAACATACACAGCAAACCCAGTGGTGGACTTCCTATCCTTCGGGCACCCTGCGTAATCTGCATCTGCACAAGCTGAGATAGTAACCTCCTTGCCTTTCTTGAACAGCGGACCTGTACCTGGAGATGACTTAAGGTACCTGAGTATCATATGTATAGCATCCATGTGCACCTGACGTGGTTGCTCCATAAACTGGCTCACTCGACTTACAGCAAAGGAGATATCGGGCCTGGTAATAGTAATATAGAGAAGTTTGCCCGCTAGTTCTCTGTATCTTCGCTTATCCACCTCATCAGTGTCATCATCATATAATTTCATACTGGGATCCATAGGTGTAGTGGCAGGTCGGCAACCAAGCATTCCTGTTTCACTCAATAGGTCCGTGACATATTTCCTCTGGGTCATTACCAACCCATGAGGATTTCTGGCAAACTCCAATCCCAGAAAATATCTAAAAACCCCAAGGTCCTTGGTGACGAAATCACGACCCAGCATTTCTTTTGCCCCCTGGATTCCCTGTTCATCATCACCTGTAATCCGGATATCATCTACATACACCATAATTGCAATAATACCTCTGGATGTTTTCTGTATAAACAGGGAATGATCTGCATTGGAACGTTTATACCCCTGTTTCTCAAACAAGTCTGAGAGCTTCTGGAACCAAGCTCTGGGGCTCTGCTTAAGGCCATAGATAGCCTTATGAAGTCTGCACACCTTAGGACACTCCCCCTCAACAGCAAAACCAGGTGGTTGTTGCATGTATACTTCCTCCTGTAAGTCACCGTATAGGAATGCATTCTTCACATCTAACTGGTATAGCGGCCAGTCTCGAGTAACTGCAATAGAAAGGAGGATCCGTAGGGTGGAATGTCGAGCAACCGACGAGAATGTATCAAGATAATACACCCCATATGTCTGTGGGAAGCCACGAGCAACAACGCGAGCCTTGTATCTGTCAATACTGCCATATGCATTCTGCTTAACTGTAAAGACCCACTTGCAGCTAACTGTAGACACATCAGCAAGAGCAGGAACAAGGTTCCAGGTGCCTCTAGATAGAAGAGTTGTCATTTCTTCCTCCATGGCCAAACGCCATCGATTATCCTTCAGTGCATCTTGATAATTCCGTGGAATCTCCACTGCTGACAATGCAATGACAAAGTTCATGAATTCTCCAGTGAGACGGTCAAATAACACAGACGATGCTATAGGATATGATGCGCAGCTCTGCTTCTACTTTCGTAGAGCAATAGGTACATCTAAATCATCTGTCTCCTCAGCTGGTCACTGTAACACATCCTGCTCAGGAAAATCATCAGATCCATCAATAGTAATATTTTCAGAACATACCTCAGGCGAGCTAGATGATGAGTGGTGACCATGAGCAGGAGCAGGCCTACGGGTATAGTGGAATGGCAATGGTGAAACAGGCACAATGACAGGAGGTGTAGGAGATGATAGCGTATCTGGTGGTGGTGGTGGCATGTATATAGCATCAGTAGTGTCAGAGGGAACCAGCTGATCACCTGTAGACGAGAAGTACATAACAGATTCGAAAAAGGTGACATCAGCACTGACAAAATACCTCCTGCGCAATGGATCATAACACCTGTACTCCTTCTGTGTTCTGGAGTACCCGACGAAGACACACTTGACAGCCCTAGGAGAGAGCTTGTCAATCCCGGGAGACAACTGGTGAACAAAGGCTAGCGATCCAAACACACGAGGGGTAAGGGAGAACAATTCTTTGTCAGGAAAAATAAGAGAGAAAGGAATCTTCTCACCAAAGACAGATGACGGCATTCGATTAATGAGATAGCATGTCGTAAGAACAGCATCACCCCAGAACGAATGAGGGGCATGACTCTGTATAAGAAGCGACCTGGTGACATCGAGTAAATGACGATGTTTCCTTTCAGCAACCCCATTCTGTTGAGAAGTATAGGCACAGGATGTTTGGTGGATAATCCCTTGAGATGAAGAATAACTGGATAGGGTATGAGTACAAAATTCTAGGGCATTATCACTTCTCACAATCTTAACAGAGGCAGAAAAAACATTATGAACTTCATTAATGAAATTGGTGATAATATTCCCCGCTTCAGATTTATTCTTTAATAGAAATACCCATGACACACGAGAGAAATCATCCACAATAACTATATAAAACATGTGTCCCTGGTTGTGAACCCCTCAGGATCCGGGTACCCGTTTACGCGCATTTCGCAATAACTCATTCACGTTTAATCGCACAAGTCGCATAAATACAGGGAAAATTTTTTTATTTCCGCGCAACTATGACATTCATTCTCAACACATGACCACAAGTAAAAGAGACAATATGGCACCAAAATTCTTTTCATTAATATTCATATCAGTTTTCAACATGTACAATGATCTTCCATTTACAACATATATCCCAAAGTGTGATACAAAAGAGATAACATTTACAACATCTGAACAAAAACTGAGACAAAGTAATTCATACCGTCGGGTATAAACTCTATCTCCTGGAAGCATGTATATCTACTGAGCTGCAGGCTGTTTGCCTGCCAAACATGTTAGGAAAGAAGAGGCGTCAGCCATTGCTGGTACCTCCTAAAAACTTATATAAAAATTTATCTAGACATTTAATATGTACAAAAGCAAGCAAGTAGAAAGGTGGTATAAGTAAAATCTACATCTACTTGCGTAAGTAAAAAGGGGTTTCGAGTTGTGTGTAATACATTTCTAATGACTTCCCCAGAACCCAGCATTTTCCCACATATGACACATTTATTTTGTAGTCGAATATTCATGATTATAAGAGTATAAACATATATATCATTTTCTAGCAATCTCAATTTTTGATCATAATCTCTCCAAATCTTTACTTCAATTTATTCAGATATAACTTCAGATGATGTAGATATAGATATAGATGATCTAGATGTAGAATCGCCATGTCTGTTGGCGAAGTAACTCAAGCGGTGAAGAAGCCTACAAATGGCTCTTCCGTCTCGCCCTCTAATTGGAAGCGCGGTCCAATAGAAGGATAGGTCTACTCCCCAACTACGCCACTGAGACGGGTGAGAGAGACTCCCTAGAAAAGTCGCTCTAGAAAACTGCCCGACTAGTACGGGCGGACGAGCTCGTACGTAAAACTGAAAAAAAACAAGGATCCCCCGCCTGGGTATCCTAAAGACAGGGTCAGCGGAACTGGTCTAAAGTCTGGATCCCAACGAGGCGTAAAAGCACTGCGAGCTCGCGTAAAAACCGTATAAAAGACTGGAATCCTAGACCCGCGCACTTGGCGGCCGCTGCCCAAACTGGGCTCCCTTTCCTCCGCCCAGGTGAGAGTCACCGCGCTCTCGCACGATCATGTGTAGAAGTCATCATGATCGGCATATTGATCTTATATTAGTGACTCAGTATTTTTCCTATTGCTTGACTTATTCATTCCTTCTCAATCTTTTTTTTTTACCATACAGATCTAGATCTTTTGTCGAAAGTGATCTTTATAGTTAGGAGAGTGTAACTAAAGAGTAATTCATGAAGATGATCCGGTCCTTATAGTCACATGTTATCATTTCCCAAAAGCAAATTATCTATTATATGTACATAAATCCAACATTTATTCTTGGAAGATATTTTAAATCTCTTTTCAAAGAGAGCTAAGTCACAAGTAGGAATGAATCATTGAGTTCACTAAGACTTGTATTTATTAGGATGAATCAGTGTAATAGATGTAGATCCCTACATAATATGTTTAAACCAACTGACGACCTAAATCAATGTCATCGACTTCTCCTGAACTAAATCTAAACCCACTATTGTATCCATATGCGTTGTATAAAATCAAGGAAGATGCATGTCACCATATCAGGTTTGTCTAGAGTCAAGCAGATACAAATGTAAAGTTACCTTAACAGGTATGCATATCATTCCTATGGTAAGACTATACATTTTGTTATACAAAAATATTAATATTACTATATTATGAAGGTAATTGCAGGTCCAGACATATAAGAATAGGACTGTAATGTCTCAAAAGGTTGAGTTAGATTAATAACTTGGACACTTATCTACATTTTTTTTCATTATGTCACTAATACATGGAAATATCCTAAAACAGAATAAGTATATTTTATCGAGATGGACACTACAATTTATTTCCACTATATTTGTTCCCATGATTAGGTCTCTTCGTTTCTAAAACTTTTTATTATTCTTTGATCAAATTTTTTTTTTTAAATGAGAAAGAAACTTATTTTCGTAACTACAACAAATACTGACAGTAAGGCCTTTCTATTTTTCAAACTTAAGGATCAGTTGAGCCTATCACTTCCATAATAATAGTTCTACATGTATAGCTTTCTAATGCATGAGGACCAGTTTCAACAATGCACGTATTCCTTTTTAATACATGAGGATTGTCTTCAACATTGCTTGTATACAGCAGACAGGAGGATACCATATTTAAAAAGTTTCCATTATCCAAGGTCCTTTTATAATTAGAACTTAAAATTCCGTAATTAAGACATAGTCCTAACATATAATAATAACTTTTAACTAAATCAATTACCTCATATACAACAGCTGACCACTTCATGTAACAACATTTACAAAATTCTCTTGCATTTAAATTTAAATTTAGTGGTCAGGACTCAAATTCACCAGTTTTCTCTAGAATTTCCTATTTATGGTTAATTATATCTTCCAGGATCCTCTTACAAAATCTAAAAATATTCTCTTGATAACTTTAGTTCTCACATGTCAGGCTATACATTTGAATCCAACTCGAGTATCAATTAGAGAAATAAAGTGGCTATATTGCTCATGCTTTTCAGAAAAAAGAAGGGAAATTATGTACATGCAGGGCAGCAAAAGGAATTAGGGAAGGACTGTACCTTGAAAATTTCTAAGGGGGAGATCTACTTGCATGCCAAGTTTGGTGTTTGGAGAAGCTTCAAGGCTCCTACGGAAGTTTGTATCTCTAGCCTTTATTGGGCAGCAATTTGGAGTAGAAAACAGAGCAAGAATCTGGAGGAAAATAGAAGAGAAGGGAGAGTCACGGCTGAAATTGGGCTTCTATTTATAGGGAGTAGTGAAGCATCGTTGCTTTCCAAATGGAGTCTCTACCGAGACAAGTGGGGATTGATTAGAAGTGTCAAGTGGAGCAAGTAAAAAGAGACAAGTGGGGACTGCTGGAAATCCAGCAGTTACTGTTCTTAAATAAAATTTTACTATTTTTTTTTAAACCCAAAAAAAACTCTTTATTTGAGATACTAATGTTGACCGTATTCGCACCACGAATGTCGGAATTCGATGCACAATATATCGATTTGATCGTCTAAAAATGACGGTCAATATGAGTATAATATTGCTATACTTCCGATCGGGTTTTGAGAACCCGAAATTTTCGGATACGGATTTTGTTTAAGGTTAAATTTTACGATTTTAAAAATATCAAACGACCTCCGATTGACGAACGGTCGATTCCGTTGGTCTTGTATCGTCGAATCGGATCTAATGACGGTCTCGGTTCGTTTTGCGGTTTCCGAATTTGCGTCACGGCTTTTCACGGCGCGCGTTACGGTGTGACCGATTTTCGGTCGATTTCGCCCGAACAACTTTTGATTCATGATCAATTGGTCGTTTTAGGTTGTTTAGTATTGACCGACAACGTTTTTGGGTTCATTAGACCCAAAATCGGACGACTTCGGGTTTGATTGGAAACCGGATGCTACAAATATAAAAACCTCAAAGGGAGTCTCGTCCTCGAGACTCGAGTCAAGGTCATTAAGTATCTTGTTGGGATTTTATATGTCCATAAAAACCTCAAAGGGTTTTGAACCCATAAAAACCTCAAAGAGAAAACAAGCCATATATTTATAATGTATCTAATTACAAAAGCTTGTTTTGATGATTACCTCAGAATAGCTGCGGGTATCGTGCCCGCATGTCGGCTTCAGTCTCCCATGTCGCCTCTTTGACGCCGTGTCGGTGCCACAAAACCTTGACCAATGAAATCTCTTTGCTGCGAAGCTTCTTCACAGCATGATCAAGTATCTGGACTGGCTTCTCCTCATAAGTCAGATCTGGCTCTACGTCAAGATTCTCGTAACTGATGACGTGCCGAGGGTCGTGGACATATTTCCTCTGGTTGGATACATGGAAGACATCATGGATAGCTGATAGATGTGGAGGAAGGGCTACTCGGTATGCCACTTTCCCCACTCTAGCCAGAATCTCAAAAGGTCCAACATATCGCGGCGCCAACTTGCCGCGAACACCGAATCTCTGTACTCCCTTCATGGGAGATACTCGCAAAAATACCCAATCTCCAACCTATAATTGATAGGAATGTCATTAGTATGGGATTAAGTTGAACACATAGATATCATAATTGAGTGGATGAGAAGAAAATAATTAGATTACCTGAAATTCTAAGTCTCTCCTCCGACGGTCTGCATAACTCTTCTGGCGGCTCTGTGTCGTCAGAAGCCTCCGTCTCACAAGATCAACAGCTCTCGCAGTCTCCTCCAAGAGATCCACGGAATATAAAGCATGATCACCTACCTCACGCCAACTGAGAGGTGTGAGGCATCTCCGCCTGTATAGGGCTTCGAATGGTGACATGCCAATACTGGAGTGATAGCTGTTGTTGTACGTGAATTCCACCAAGGGCAAATCGTCCTTCCAGGACCCTTTCCACTCCAAAGTGCATGCGCGAAGTAGATCCTCGAGCGTCTGAATGGTGCGCTCACTCTGCCCGTCTGTCTGCGGATGATAAGCAGAACTCATCTTCAGCTCTGTCTGTAGTGCTGACATGAACTGATGCCAATAATGAGATGTAAATCTCGAATCCCTGTCAGACACCACCTCTCGTGGTATACCATGCAGCCTGATAATGTTCTGCACATAGAGCTTGGCCAATCTGGATGGAGTGTAAGTTGTGTTGACAGGTATAAAATGGGCTGACTTGGTCAACCTATCAACAACGACCCATATAGAATCATGGCCACCTGGTGTCTTCGGCAGACCCGTGACAAAATCCATAGAAATGCTCTCCCACTTCCACTCGGGAATGGGGAGAGACTGCAGTAATCCTGGTGGTCTCCTGTGCTCAGCCTTGACCATCTGACAGGTCATGCATCTGCTAACATGTAGCGCCACATCACGCTTCATCCCATCCCACCAGAAATGTCGACGCAGGTCACGGTACATCTTTGTGCTACCTGGATGGATAGATAACCGTGAACTGTGTGCCTCGTCCAAAATGTCTCTGCGAAGCTGCTCGTCATTGGGTACAACGACCCGTCCTGCCTTCCATAAAATAGACTCCATCACAACAAAGTCGTCAAATTCGTCCTTGACGGCGCGCATGTATCTATCATGAATCCAAGGATCGGTCTTCTGGCCTTCTATAATACGATCCCAAAGACTGTTGTATCGTGGAGGCACGGCGGTAGAAATGGATGCGCTCTCCTGAGGATGCCAATCGGTCAAAGCTGCAAGCGTATCCCACGTGTATAGCCAGTTCGCCGTACCATCAGCATGCGCTCTCCTGCTAAGTGCATCAGCCACCACGTTTCCCTTACCGGGATGGTAAGAGATCGTGCAATCATAATCCTTCAGCAACTCGAGCCATCTGCGCTGTCTCATGTTCAACTCCTTCTGATCAAAGATGTACTTTAGGCTCTTGTGATCCGTGAAAATCTCGAAGTTCACCCCATATAGATAGTGGCGCCAGATCTTCAAGGCGAAGACAACTGCCGCCAACTCTAAGTCATGTGTGGGGTAGTTCCGCTCGTGCTGTCTCAACTGCCGTGATGCGTAAGCAATCACCTGTCCTCTCTGCATCAAGACTGCTCCCAGACCTTCTCCAGATGCATCTGTGTAAACTGCATAGTCCTGAGTGCCTGAAGGAAGAGCAAGAATAGGCGCTTTAGTCAACCTCTCCTTCAGTGTCTGGAAGGCCTGCTCACATGAATCGTCCCAAATGAATGGAACTCCCTTCTGCGTCAATCGTGTCAATGGACGGACGATGCGTGAAAATCCGCTGACAAAGCGTCTGTAATAGCCCGCTAATCCGAGGAAGCTCCGAATCTGAGTGACTGTCTTGGGCTGCTCCCAAGACATAACTGCATCTATCTTCGCAGGATCAACTGCAATGCCTGCTCCAGAAATGATATGCCCGAGAAATGAGACCTGGGATAACCAGAACTCGCACTTGCTCAACTTGGCATATAGTTTGTGTTCCCGCAATGTATCTAAGACAACCCGTAGATCATTCGCATGATCCCATTCATTCCGTGAATAGATGAGCACATCATCGATGAACACCACTACAAACTTGTCCAAATATGGACGGAAGATACGGTTCATCATATCCATGAAAGCCGCAGGTGCATTGGTGAGCCCAAACGGCATCACCACAAACTCATAGTGTCCATAGCGAGTCCTGAAGGCTGTCTTCGGAATATCCGACTCGCGAATCCTCAGCTGATGGTAGCCTGAGCGAAGGTCGATCTTCGAGAAAACTGAAGATCCCTGGAGCTGGTCAAACAAATCATCGATACGTGGCAAGGGATAACGGTTCTTCACCGTTCTCTTGTTCAGCTGCCGGTAATCGATGCACAGTCTCATGGATCCATCCTTCTTCTTGACAAATAGAACCGGAGCACCCCAAGGTGAAGTGCTCGGCCTCACGAATCCCAAGTCAAGCAACTCCTGCAACTGTACCTTCAGCTCCCTCAACTCGGCTGGTGCCATACGATATGGTGCCATAGAGATCGGCTGTATATCTGGCAACAATGTGATCTCGAACTCGATCTCCCTCTCAGGAGGTAGCCCTGGTAGCTCATCAGAAAATACGTCAGGGTATTCTGATACTACTCTGATATCCTGTATCATCGGCTCCTGATCAGACACCTCCCGAACAAAAGCAAGATATGAATCGCAACCCTGGTCAACAAGTCGCTGGGCCCACAACACTTAAATATACTCCATGGTGGAATCATGTGTAGTACCCTCAAAAGTGAACTCGGGTAGATCTGGAATCCTGAAGACAACCGTCTTCCTAAAGCAATCAACAAGTGCATGATGAGCGGATAGCCAATCCATGCCTAAAATCAAGTCGAACTCATCAAGCTGTAGGAGTAGACAGTCTGCGATCATCTCATGACCGCCAATCAGTATGGGCAAGTGCCTGACTATCAGAGATATGACAAATAACTGGCCACCTGGCCCTCGGATGTGATATGGAGACGATAGCGTCTCTGCAACTCTATCTAAAGAAACAAGCAACCTCGAAGCAAGGAAAGAGTGTGTTGCGCCGGAATCGAATAAAACATGGAAAGGTTGGCCCAAGACTGAGACCATACCTTTCACCACAGTAGCCGCTGAACGTGCCTGCTCCTCAGTAACGGCATGTAACTGTCCCTGCTTGGCTGATGCAGCACTAGATCCCGCCACACTCTGCGTCTGTCTCTGCTGCTGTCGCCTAAAATTGGAGTTCCCACCACGGAAACTCCCTGAACGTTGTGTCTGAGGCTGTGACTGCGAAGGCTGTGGCTGAGGCTCGCCAGAAGCCTGTGGGCACTGTGCTCGGTAATGTCCCCACTCATGTCATCGATAGCATCTGACTGGCCTGGTAGGTGGAGTAGCTGTGCCTGTGCTCCTAGCTGGTCCGACTGATAGTCGGTCTACTCGCTGCGACCCAGATGGTCGAGCGGACTCTGTGCCACGTCCGGCAAGTGCTCCTCCTAGAGTAGTCGATGGAGAAGAGCGAGCGCTGCCTGTGAGGGACGAACCTGTGGGTCGGAATCGTCTGTCTGACCTCTGCTGCTGAAACGGTCGACGTATCGGTCCAAAAGATCGTCGCGGTCTAGGCACGGCTCCAGACGAGCTCCCGAAACGTCTTCCCCTGATGTCCTCGAACTTCTCCGCAGCATCGGTAGCCTCGGAGATAGAAGTAATGTGTAGTCCTGCCAGCTTCTCCTGCACCTCCTCTCGCATGCCACCAATGAACTTTTCCAGATTCTCCTCTGGAAATGCGCCAGCCGCTCGTGTATGTCGTGACAGCTCTGTGTATCTGATAAAATAATCCCTGGCTGTCATCTGTCCCTGACGAAGCTCTGCAAACAGTCGGCGCTGGGACTCCTTCCACTTCGCAGAAAAGAAGTGGCCTCGGAACTTCGTCTCGAAATCGTTCCAAGTAGGCTCTCGGCCTAACTCGGACACTACGGCCTCCCACCATCGCTCGGCGAAGTCTGTCAGTGAATACTCTATGAAAGATAGCCATGTGTCTCGTGGCGCATGAATTTCCCTGAGCACCTTCATCACTCTCTTCAGCCATTGCTCAGCATCATCTGGTGGACCTGTGCCCTCGAACAAGGGTATGTTGGCCCGCTGGTAGGACGTGAAAACCGACTGGTGCCTGTGAATGGCAGAATACTCGTGTGCATCCTCACCAGCAAAGTCAACAGGGTCCTGCTCCCTGTCCAAGTCTGCATCCTCCTCAGCTCCATGCTCTGGAATGTCCTCTAGTGGATCGTCAGGATGAGGCTGCTCCACCTCAACGGACTGGTGCTGGTCCTGTCGTATTCCATCCTGGGATGGATGGTACGTGAAGTCTGACAGATCCTCAAACCTCATCTCTATGTCCGTCTGCCTGTCAGCAATCTCAGTCTGCTGGGCCAATATCTGCTCCTGCTGGCCTCTCATAGCAGCCTGCTGCTGCTGAAGATCAGTAAGTGCGCTTAGTATGCGTGCCAGCTGATCAGAAGTATCCTGACCTAGTCGAGATGCCATGGCTCTGCATGAGAACCATAATTAGTCATAAGGATGCCTTAGACAGATATTTATCATAAATGCTTTTCTCTTTTTGGGATATAATATGAAAATTAATGAACTTGGTGACATCTGTGGTTATTGAATATGAATGTCATATTTCCCTTCTCGAACTCACGACAAGTCAGAAGATTGTCGCAATTCGAGAACTTAATGCGATCGGAATTGAAATACTGCGAATGTGCGTATCGGGGTACCACTGCTCTGATACCAAACTGTGAACCCCTCAGGATCCGGGTACCCGTTTACGCGCATTTCGCAATAACTCATTCACGTTTAATCGCACAAGTCGCATAAATACAGGGAAAATTTTTTTATTTCCGCGCAACTATGACATTCATTCTCAACACATGACCACAAGTAAAAGAGACAATATGGCACCAAAATTCTTTTCATTAATATTCATATCAGTTTTCAACATGTACAATGATCTTCCATTTACAACATATATCCCAAAGTGTGATACAAAAGAGATAACATTTACAACATCTGAACAAAAACTGAGACAAAGTAATTCATACCGTCGGGTATAAACTCTATCTCCTGGAAGCATGTATATCTACTGAGCTGCAGGCTGTTTGCCTGCCAAACATGTTAGGAAAGAAGAGGCGTCAGCCATTGCTGGTACCTCCTAAAAACTTATATAAAAATTTATCTAGACATTTAATATGTACAAAAGCAAGCAAGTAGAAAGGCGGTATAAGTAAAATCTACATCTACTTGCGTAAGTAAAAAGGGGTTTCGAGTTGTGTGTAATACATTTCTAATGACTTCCCCAGAACCCAGCATTTTCCCACATATGACACATTTATTTTGTAGTCGAATATTCATGATTATAAGAGTATAAACATATATATCATTTTCTAGCAATCTCAATTTTTGATCATAATCTCTCCAAATCTTTACTTCAATTTATTCAGATATAACTTCAGATGATGTAGATATAGATATAGATGATCTAGATGTAGAATCGCCATGTCTGTTGGCGAAGTAACTCAAGCGGTGAAGAAGCCTACAAATGGCTCTTCCGTCTCGCCCTCTAATTGGAAGCGCGGTCCAATAGAAGGATAGGTCTACTCCCCAACTACGCCACTGAGACGGGTGAGAGAGACTCCCTAGAAAAGTCGCTCTAGAAAACTGCCCGACTAGTACGGGCGGACGAGCTCGTACGTAAAACTGAAAAAAAACAAGGATCCCCCGCCTGGGTATCCTAAAGACAGGGTCAGCGGAACTGGTCTAAAGTCTGGATCCCAACGAGGCGTAAAAACACAGCGAGCTCGCGTAAAAACCGTATAAAAGACTGGAATCCTAGACCCGCGCACTTGGCGGCCGCTGCCCAAACTGGGCTCCCTTTCCTCCGCCCAGGTGAGAGTCACCGCGCTCTCGCACGATCATGTGTAGAAGTCATCATGATCGGCATATTGATCTTATATTAGTGACTCAGTATTTTTCCTATTGCTTGACTTATTCATTCCTTCTCAATCTTTTTTTTTGACCATACAGATCTAGATCTTTTGTCGAAAGTGATCTTTATAGTTAGGAGAGTGTAACTAAAGAGTAATTCATGAAGATGATCTGGTCCTTATAGTCACATGTTATCATTTCCCAAAAGCAAATTATCTATTATATGTACATAAATCCAACATTTATTCTTGGAAGATATTTTAAATCTCTTTTCAAAGAGAGCTAAGTCACAAGTAGGAATGAATCATTGAGTTCACTAAGACTTGTATTTATTAGGATGAATCAGTGTAATAGATGTAGATCCCTACATAATATGTTTAAACCAACTGACGACCTAAATCAATGTCATCGACTTCTCCTGAACTAAATCTAAACCCACTATTGTATCCATATGCGTTGTATAACATCAAGGAAGATGCATGTCACCATATCAGGTTTGTCTAGAGTCAAGCAGATACAAATGTAAAGTTACCTTAACAGGTATGCATATCATTCCTATGGTAAGACTATACATTTTGTTATACAAAAATATTAATATTACTATATTATGAAGGTAATTGCAGGTCCAGACATATAAGAATAGGACTGTAATGTCTCAAAAGGTTGAGTTAGATTAATAACTTGGACACTTATCTACATTTTTTTTCATTATGTCACTAATACATGGAAATATCCTAAAACAGAATAAGTATATTTTATCGAGATGGACACTACAATTTATTTCCACTATATTTGTTCCCATGATTAGGTCTCTTCGTTTCTAAAACTTTTTATTATTCTTTGATCAAATTTTTTTTTTTTAAATGAGAAAGAAACTTATTTTCGTAACTACAACAAATACTGACAGTAAGGCCTTTCTATTTTTCAAACTTAAGGATCAGTTGAGCCTATCACTTCCATAATAATAGTTCTACATGTATAGCTTTCTAATGCATGAGGACCAGTTTCAACAATGCACGTATTCCTTTTTAATACATGAGGATTGTCTTCAACATTGCTTGTATACAGCAGACAGGAGGATACCATATTTAAAAAGTTTCCATTATCCAAGGTCCTTTTATAATTAGAACTTAAAATTCCGTAATTAAGACATAGTCCTAACATATAATAATAACTTTTAACTAAATCAATTACCTCATATACAACAGCTGACCACTTCATGTAACAACATTTACAAAATTCTCTTGCATTTAAATTTAAATTTAGTGGTCAGGACTCAAATTCACCAGTTTTCTCTAGAATTTCCTATTTATGGTTAATTATATCTTCCAGGATCCTCTTACAAAATCTAAAAATATTCTCTTGATAACTTTAGTTCTCACATGTCAGGCTATACATTTGAATCCAACTCGAGTATCAATTAGAGAAATAAAGTGGCTATATTGCTCATGCTTTTCAGAAAAAAGAAGGGAAATTATGTACATGCAGGGCAGCAAAAGGAATTAGGGAAGGACTGTACCTTGAAAATTTCTAAGGGGGAGATCTACTTGCATGCCAAGTTTGGTGTTTGGAGAAGCTTCAAGGCTCCTACGGAAGTTTGTATCTCTAGCCTTTATTGGGCAGCAATTTGGAGTAGAAAACAGAGCAAGAATCTGGAGGAAAATAGAAGAGAAGGGAGAGTCACGGCTGAAATTGGGCTTCTATTTATAGGGAGTAGTGAAGCATCGTTGCTTTCCAAATGGAGTCTCTACCGAGACAAGTGGGGATTGATTAGAAGTGTCAAGTGGAGCAAGTAAAAAGAGACAAGTGGGGACTGCTGGAAATCCAGCAGTTACTGTTCTTAAATAAAATTTTACTATTTTTTTTTAAACCCAAAAAAAACTCTTTATTTGAGATACTAATGTTGACCGTATTCGCACCACGAATGTCGGAATTCGATGCACAATATATCGATTTGATCGTCTAAAAATGACGGTCAATATGAGTATAATATTGCTATACTTCCGATCGGGTTTTGAGAACCCGAAATTTTTGGATACGGATTTTGTTTAAGGTTAAATTTTACGATTTTAAAAATATCAAACGACCTCCGATTGACGAACGGTCGATTCCGTTGGTCTTGTATCGTCGAATCGGATCTAATGACGGTCTCGGTTCGTTTTGCGGTTTCCGAATTTGCGTCGCGGCTTTTCACGGCGCGCGTTACGGTGTGACCGATTTTCGGTCGATTTCTCCCGAACGACTTTTGATTCATGATCAATTGGTCGTTTTAGGTTGTTTAGTATTGACCGACAACGTTTTTGGGTTCATTAGACCCAAAATCGGACGACTTCGGGTTTGATTGGAAACCGGATGCTACACTGGTGATCAGGAACACGACTAGGACCCCAGATATCGACATGAAATAACTCAAACTTAGAGGTACTACTCCGACATTGATGACTGGGAAAAGTAGACCGATGATGCTTTCCCAACTGACAAGCCTCACATTGAATGGACGTGTGAGGTGAAACCTAAGGTAACACATGACGCAGTTTCTGAAGTGGTAAATGTCCAAAACGCAGGTGCCACAATAATGGGGAGATGGGTCCAGCAGGTAGAGTTGATGTTACAACATAAGGAGTCCGATTAAGGCGATAGAGGCCGCCTTGCTCATAGCCACGCCCAATCACGTTGCCCGTAAGGATGTCCTGAAAAATAAGAGAGGATGGATCAAAAATTGCTCGACAATGTAAATCCTTTGTAAGTTGGCTAATGGACAACAAATTCATCGCAAAATCAGGTGCATGTAACACGTTTTTGAGATGCATGGATGGTGTCAATCTAATCTCCCCCTGACCACTAATCGGGGAATGTGTTCCATTAGCAATAACCACTATACGGCCTGAAGAAACCTATCTGTATCTTGTAAGTAGACCCTGATCACCACACAGATGATGTGTGGCACCAGAGTCCATAATCCACTCTAAAGTATCTGATCCACTACTACTAGTGAATGCATAGGTGCTACCTGATTTACTAGTAGATGCAGATGCAGAAGCGGCAACGTCGGCGTGACTCTCAGAAGTAGGTGATGATGCAGCGGGACCAGATGGTGGAATGATGCCCCTCGGACGGGCTAAAAGATCATCAATCGTTGATCCCTAGACAATGTAGTTGGGGGCTCGATCTGTTCAGTGACTCGTGCAGAAGCCGGCAATCCATGCTTAGAATAGCATGTCTTCGGTATGTCAAGAACGATGGCAAAAAGTACATGATGGCCGAACGCGGCCTCCTCTGTCGCGAGGTCCACGGCTACGGAACTGATGATGACCTCCAAGACCTCGACTGGCTGCCATGGCTGAGGCTGTTGGATTCGTAGCAGACGAGGGAACAGTGATACCACTCAGCCTATGAAAAGCTTCCTCCATAGTAGGAATAGTAGAATCCGCCAAGATCTGGGAACGTGTTGCTTCGTACTCAGGATCAAGGGCAGCAAGAAAAACACCCACCGTAGTAGCATTCCGATAGGTCTTCTGTTGCTCTGGAGTGGTTGTAAGAGGCATGAAGCTATAGAGCTTCTCAAACATTCCACGTAACGATGTGTACAATGAGTGGAGAAGCCGTCCATTCTGCTTGATTGTAAAAATGTCATGCTGAAGTGGCAGAATCTTCGTCTCATTCTTTGCCTATGAATAGGTAGCAGCCAGAATGTCCCACATTGCTTTCGTAGTGGGCTGATGGAGAATATCGTTAGCAATCTCAATTGCTAATGTTCTTGAAAGCCAGACTTTGGCATATGCATCATCTGCCTCCCAAGAGGCATTAACCCCTGTCTTATCAGCAGGCTCCTCCTCAGTAAGAATGTGCTTCTTACCGGTTGACTTCATCATGCTCATGAACTGCATGGCCCACAGTTCATAGTTTGAACCATCCATCTTCACAATAGGCGTTGGACCTCTGAAGGCACCTGTAGATGAAATATCTGCCTTGCTTTCTGACATTATGATATAGGAAGACTAGGGGAGTAGACTGAATAGATGATTTTGTCTACACAGACATGAGCGGGTTTAGTTGCATGTGTAGACGCAAGCAACCAAACCCATCAATTTGGAAACGCGTACGCGAAACGAGGCTGGAGTCGAACGTTGGCCTAGGGCTGCATGTACACGGAGATTACGCATGTAGATGTGCACGCAAATGCGTGTGCAGGCAAGGTTTGAAAAAACTAAAGGCGGAACGAGGCGTTTTCCCTGGAAGCGAGGCGAGGCGTAGCCTCGAGGCGGTCGAGGCGTAAGCCTCAGTTTTGTATAGAAAAATAATTATAAAATATATAATACATATATTTATTGATGAAATAATATAATCTGATAAACATATAGTATATAACAATGTAATATATGATGATATTATGAAGATAAGAACATGAAAAAAGGATATGTCAATGACTCAATGCCATAAACCTTTCTAAATTTCTACCTAATAAAAAGAAAATCATTGTCTATAACTTATAACTATCACTAAAAAATTATCTAAAAGGGATTGGCTATAGTTGTCATTATAAATATCCAAGTTGTTGATATGAATCATATGATTTGAATCCTAACTATATGTTCTACTATACCCAGATGAAGAACGGTTGTATGCATCCCCCCTGTTGCACCATACCCTACCAGAACGGGGGTCTCACTGCCCGGTCAGCGAGCCTGGGGGGGCTAGGGGGGGCCCAGGTTGGCTAAGGATGTAATAGTAAGCGTTCACTAAAATAATTTGGCATGTTAATGGTAAATATGAATATGAAAGAGGTCAAATTCAAGCATATGGATATGAAAGAGGCCACATTTAAGCATACATTTTGCATAAATTAATAGTTAGACATAATTAATAGTAAATATGAAGCAGTTTGCTGAAATAGTTACACATAATTAATAGTAAATGTGGAGTTATGGGTACGAAAGAAACATCAGATTTAGGCATTTAACTTGTATAATCATTATCCTAAACAAGTATATATTTATAAGCTTCTCAAACCACCATGTAACTATTAAAATCATACAAGAAATCTTCAAAAAAAACAAAAACGCCTCGGAAAACGCCTCGACCGCCTCGAGGCGGAACGCCTCGAGGCTACGCCTCAGCCACTCGAGGCGCACGCCTCACTGGACAAGGCCGAGGCGTACGCCTCGAGGCTAAAAAGGCCCGCCTCGCCTCGAGGCGTACGCCTCGACCGCCTCGAGGCGCGCCTTTTAATACCATGTGTGCAGGATCACGTCAAGGGCACGCATAGGCGCACAGACGCATTGGCACGCAGATGCGCGAGTGCGTGCGAGTGCTGCACGAGTGTTGCGCGAGTGCTGTGTACAGATGTGTGCACTGGTGATGCAGGAGACAATGCACAGATGCGCGGTTGTCCCTATGCGCAGGCACGCACAGCGCGTGCGTAGGAGTGGTGGCGCACTATGCGAGAGATGGCGCACCGATGCGAGAGATGGTGCACAGATGCACAGGAACGATCTGCGCGCAGGCATGCATAGCGCGTGCGTAGGAAAGGCGGCGCACCGGAGATCACCGCCGCTGCGTGCGCAGGACCGAGGCGGCACGAGGCAACGTGAGGCGTGGGGCTTGAGGGTGGAGGCTAGGGTTAGGGTTTTGGCTCGAGAACTCCGGTCTAGGACCGTCGCTCTGATACCATGTTGGGAAAATGAGAAAACTTGTTTATTCCATCTGCCCTAGGCTCTCTTATATAGGAAAGCAACCTATTGGTAAAATACATAAAGAGTCCAACAGAAAATAAAAATGCAAGAAAGGTACAGAAGTGAATAATATATCTCTACACCCTATCCACTAGGTCAAATTTGTTTCGCAGGACCGTGTTAGGCGCCACCGAGGTTGGTGTGCCACCAAAGTTAAAAACACACTCCTCCGCCCAAGCCAGCGCCTCTGCCCGCCTTTTTCTCCTCGACATCTTGTTGGGAGTCTTACGCGAATAGCACGCGCCAAATCTAGAGCCTCGCCCCTCTGAACCAAGAATACGAGCCTCCCATTCGTCTAAAGGCCCCTATTGGATGCTCTCACCTTCGGTCGAAAGCTGGAACCCCTGCCGCCGCGGGCTTGTCCGGTCCCCCCCAGACCATCAATCCGTCCCTCCTCCCTCACTTCCGTAGGAGGCCGAACGCAGACGGATGACCCTTCGCCAACGGTGCTGGCTACCACACCGTCGACGTCGCTAGGCCCCGGGCCATCAAGGTTTCTATTTCCTTGTGCAGTGTACAAACGCTCCGATATCGGGTCCGGAGCAGCATGCGGAGACCGTCTGCCTACCGGTTGAGGATCCGCTTCTGAAATCGGATCTTCTGTTCGGCCAGAAACCTGCCCGAGAGAGCCCGCAACTCCCTCATTACTTGCGCCCGACCAGGTACCCCTCGTCACTGGAAAGCTCGAAATACGAAAAGATACGGAACGCAAACGTCTCCTCGGAATTTCCACATGCACCGAACCAAAGAAGATTTCTCGCGGGAGACGAGGCTTCTCCCCAGAAAGAAGTGACCGCTCCTCTCCCCTATGATGCAGCTCCCTCGAATCCTACGACCGTTCGTCTACCCCGCGAGCCACCCCCCACCCGAAGCATGCGCCCTCATAGCTCCCCCGCCGGGCTAGTTCTCAGGCGAAGGCACGCGCTCCCCCAGCACTGGAGCAGACGGAGCCCGCATCCTTTGAGTATTGTCGGCCCAGTGCCTTTTTTGGGGGGGGGCAGCTCCGAGGTCATTCGTTGCCGGCACCAGCCCGATCGCGATCTCTGTTCCCGCAAACTTAACCTTCTACTAGCCCAGCCTTTCCATGTTGAAACTCCGTACTCTGAGGACGGGGTCAGGTGGCTCCCCCATGCGCAACCTGAAGCTTCTACTTCAACAACTTGAGCTAGTGGACCCATCATCAAAGAAAGCCCGCCCTTCCCCCGATCCACGAGAGGGACTTCTACATCTATAGTTAGATGCCATTGACTAGCCTATATCGCTTCCCGGTACATGTGTGGAATTGTAACAATAAAGAATTTTACCACAAACTTTCTGAAGTCCTCTAATAGACATCCCAATGAGACGTGTCCTTAATGAGCACGCTAGCCCCAGACCCTCTTACGGATCCACACCATGTATAATAACTTCCTGATTAGTTGCATTATCCTCCTACATAGTCTCCTGACGTACAAAAGTATCAACAGTGCCATTGATGAAAACCAAGTGTTCAGAATTAACATGAGGCGTGTCGGATGTTAGGGAAGCCACAAAGGCAAGGGATCGAGTAGTGATGGGTCGACGAACATACACACGAAGCAAAGTCTGCCATAGGAGGCATAGTAGGAGAAGGAGGTAGAGGCGGTATATAAAGCTCTATATCAGACTGAGAAGATGTCATCATGTCACATGTGGGAAAGAAATACATAACAAACTCAAAGAAAGTGACGTCAACACTGATCTAGTACTTTCTTTTAACAGTATCAAAGCGTGGGTACACTTTTTGGGTCCAAAAGCAGTCAATGAAGGTGCATTTAATTATTCTGGGAAAGAGCTTGTCATGGTAAGGAGTCAAATGATGGACAAAGGCCACACAACCAGAAACGTTAAGTGTTAAAGAAATATGTCCTTTTTTAGAATTCTAACACAGAAGTTGGCATACGATTGATGAGTGTGGAAAGGATTGAAATGAGAAGTTGCATTCATTGTAACCCTAGAGCTCTCTTATAAAGGAGAAAAGCTCGAAGGGGAAATAACATAAAGAGATGGAAGAAATATAAACTTACAAAGTAAAGATAAAGATATATAATTATCTCAACATTCCCCCTTAAGCTGGAGCATATATGTGTATCATGTCGGCAATCTGATCACCTGAAGCAACATGAGAAGTGAAAATAAGCCCCTTCTGGATTAAATCACGTGTGTAATAGAAGTCAACCTCAATGTGCTTTGTTCTTTCATGGAAGGCATGATTATTAGCTATGAATAGAGCAACTTGATTATCACATTTGAGGATCATAGGAAGAGGCACCTCAACAGTTAGGTCAGTCAGAACGGACTTGACCCACATCATTTCCATGATCCCTTGAGCCATGGCCCTATACTCTAATTCAGCATTGGATCTATCTACGGTTGTCTGTTTCTTACTCTTCCATAAAACTAGCGAGCTGCCCACAAACAAAGTGAAGCCTGAAGTAGACTTCCTATCCTTGGGACACCCAGCATAATTTGCATCCGCACATCCAAAAACAGTGAGAGTTGTATCTCTCCAGTATAGAAGTCCTACACCTAAAGAAGACTTCAGAAACCTCAAAATCATATTGACAGCATCCATGTGAGCATGCCTAGGTTGCTCCATAAACTGGTTGCCATGTTGACAGCAAACGATATATCAGGCCTGGTAATAGTAACATACAGCAACTTCCCTACCAGCTCTCTGTATTGTCTCTTATCCACTTCCGCGGAGTCATCGTCATATAGCCTAGCATTGGGATCCATTGGAGTAGTAGCAGGTCTACATCTCGTCATGCCAGTCTCAGATAGAAGATCAATGACATATTTCCTTTACGTCATTACCATACACTGTTGATTTCTTGTAAATTCTAGGCCAAGAAAATAACGCAGCTTGCCAAGGTCCTTGGCGACAAACTGTTGTCCAAGGAAATCCTAGGCTGCCTGAATACTCTGGTCATCACTGCCTATAACAACAATATCATCAACATAAATCAAAAATAAAAAGAGAATGATCTGCAGTAGATCTGGCAAATCCCTGTTGTGCAATAAATCTCAAATCTTCTAAAACCAAGCCCTTGGACTCTACTTAAGGTCATATGTGGCCTTGTTGAGTTTACATACCATACTGAGCTCCCCTCAGTAGCAAACACCGGTGGTTGCGCATATAAGCTTCCTCCTGCAGATCTCCATACAAGAATGCATTCTTGACATCTTATTGGAAAAGCGGCCGGTCTTGAACCACAGCAACAGCAATGAAATCTGTAGTATAGAGTGACGCGCAACTGGAGAAAAGGTGTCATGATAATCCACCTCATAGGTTTGGGTGAACCCACGAGCAACCTATCTGGCCTTATATCTGTCCACCGAACCGTCTGCACGGTATTTCACTGTAAACACCCATTTATTGCCAATAACAGATGTACCTAGAAGAGCCAATACTACACTCCATGAACCACGAGACTGTAATGCTAGCATCTCTTCCTCCATCGCTAGACGCCACTGACTACTCAGCAATGCTTCCTGATAAGATCGTGGTATGTCCACAGCAACCAAACCCACAACAAACCTCTGAAAGTCCCCGGAGAGTCGTGCTAGGAAACATGGGAAGCAAGAGGATGCATAGTGCATGCATGCCTCTTCTTCCGTAGAGCAATAGGAACATCCGAGTCTGCAGTATCCTCAGAAGGTGTATCATCTAAGGCATCCTGCACCTCAAGCTGCACACACAAATCACCGGTGCCATTAGTACAACTCAAATGTTCAGAACAAACCTTAGGCGGACTGGATGATGGAGGAGGCACATGAGTACGAGGTCGGCGCTGGTAAACCTGTGAAAAAAGAGTAGACGTGGCAGGAGGTGGAGGAGGTGGTGGGGGTGACGGTGGAGGAGAGGGTAGAGGTGATGGTGGTGGTGTAGTGGGCATGGAGTAGGCGAAATCGGAGATAGAGGCATATAGACCTCTTATTCATTCTCTAAAGGAATGAGCTTGTCACCTGTAGGAGAGAAATATATAATGGACTCAAAGAAGGTGACAGCCGCACTAACATAGTACCTTCATCGAACAGGGTCAAAGCAACGATATCCCTTTTAGGTCTTGTAATACCCAACAAACACACATTTGACAGCTCTAGGAGAGAGCTTATCAAGATCCGGAGACATCTGATGAACAAAACTACAAAAGCAACCGATCCGAAAACACGAGGCATGAGAGAGAAAAGGTCTGTCTCGGGAAATGCAATCGAGAATGGGATCTTCTCCCCCAAAACTGATGAGGGCATATGATTCAAAGGTAACACGTAGTTAGAACAGCTTCCCCCCAATATGAATGAGGAGCACGGCTCTGGATCAAAAGAGTCATGGTAACATCCAAAAGATGACAGTGTTTCCGTTCAGCCACCTCATTCTGTTGAGAAGTGTATGCACAAGATGTCTGATGTACAATGCAATAGGATCTAAGAAACTGAGAAAGTTGAGTACTGTAAAATTCAAGTGCATTGTCTGAACGTATAAACTTGACATTTGCAGAAAACACATTTCTTATTTCATTAATAAAGGATTGAATAACATGACCAGCATCAGACTTGTTCTTAAGAAGAAACAAAATACGACAATATGGAGAACTCATTGATTGCAATAAGATAAAACCTATGCCCCTGATGATCTGGGACACTACTAGGGCCCTAAATATCAAAATGAATCAACTCAAAAAGACTATGACTACTTCGACCCTGACGACTCCGGAATGTGGACCGATGATGTTTCTCAAGCTGGCAGGGCTCGCACTGAAAAGTAGAGCAAGGAGAAATCTGAGGAAGAACGTGGCACATCTTTTGCAGAGGAAGATGACCAAATCGAAGATGCCACATACAGGGAGAAAAAGATCCAGTGTGAAGAGAAGAAGCACCAGCATAAAGAGATTATACTAGTCTGTAAAGGCCTCCTTGCTCATTGTCAGATCCAATCACCCTGCCCGTAAGAATGTCCTGAAACACAAGAGCAGAAGGGTCAAATATGGTACGACAATGTAAATCCTTGGTGATTTGAATATGGATAGTAAATTCATAGAAAATTCAGGAGCGTAGAGAACATTCTGAAACCGCATTACAAGAGTCAATTGCACCTACCCCTAACCAGTAATGGGAGAATGTGTCACATATGCTATCACAATTGACCTACCTTATTGAGTGGGGCTATAAGTACTAAACTGTCCTCTCTCACCACAGAGATGATGGGAAGCTCCTGAATCCATAATCCATTCCAACAAATCTGCCTTGTAACAACTAGTAAAAGCATATGCTATACCTGATGTGGATGCAGAAGTTGAGGCTGCTACCTCTGGTGATCCTGAATGAGAGCTAGTTTACCCAGGGGCAGGTATAATCTCCGTGAGCTACGCTACTAATTCATCAAATCCCTGATCAGATGCAGGTGAAGAACTGCCAACTTGTTGGGTCTGTTCTACCACACGTATTGAAGCTGGAAACCCATGCTTAGAATAGCATGTTTCCTCATAGTGACCTGGCATGTGGCAGTAAGTACAAGGCTGACGGGGATCGACTACCCCCTCCCTGCCATGGGTTCCTCCACCACGATGTTGTTTAGGGATCCCCCTACCACGAGATGCCGCCATGGCTGAAGATGTCTGAGGCAGTTGAGTTAGAAGATATGGAGAGCCTGCTCAACCTGCGATATGCCTCCTCCATTGGAGGCATTGTGGCATCAGTAAGAATCTGTGCTCTAGCAGCATCATACTCAGAGTCGAGTGTCGATGTGAAGATGTCATGCTGAAGTTGCAGAATCTTCGACTCGTTCTTTGACGGAGATTATGTAGCGGCAAGAATGTCCTACATAGCATTTGCAGTGGGCTGACTCAGTATGTCGTTGGCTATCTCCATGGACACAGTCCCAGAAAGCCACACACATGCATACGCATCGTCTGCCTCCCATGAGGCATTAACCCCAGTCTTGTCACCAAGCTCCTCTTGTGTGAAGATATGCTTCTTGCCATTACACTGCATTAGGCTCATGAACTGCATGACCCATAGTTCATAGTTCGTTCCATCCATCTTCACGATGGGTGTTGGACCTTTGAAGGCACCCAGGGATAGAATATCTGCTTTGTTTCCTGACATGACGACAACAATCTTTAAGACTAGGTTTGCAAACTGGAATAACTATGTCTACACAGATAGATAGGAAGACGGTTCTGGGTGTAGACTCATACCTCAAAGTTTTCCATCCACTGACTGCTTCCTTAGGGTGGTTTTAGAGGATCAAAAATCACACCCTAAGAACCAAATCAGACTTTGCAAGACCCACGAGAAAGGGGTGTGGCAGCCCTTCCAGAACCAGGTTGGCGGCGGCGGCCCCCGTGTTGATCAGCTACGACCGGGGGCTGTTGTAGCTGCTGCAGCTGCTTTGGCGGCGGCCGGTGGTGGCTATAGCCGCTGCTACTGTTTCTTGGCGGTGGCGGCGGTTGTGGCTGCCATTGTTGTGCTTCTATCGGTGACAGTGGCACTTGCGTGAGGACGCGTTAAGGTTTTAGGTGGGGTGGAGATTCTAGGGTACATGCTCCGGTCTAGGACCGGCGCTTTGATACCATGTGGAAAGGATTGAAATGTGTGGAAGGTGTGAAAAGAAAAGTTGTATTCGACGTAGCCCTAGAACCATCTTATATAGGAGAAGGGCTTTAGGGAGAAATTACATAAAGAAGACGGGAAAACTAGAGAAATATAAATAAATACAAACATATATAGAATTCTCTCAACACTCCACCTCAAGCTAGATCATATATGTCTATCATGCTCATCTTGGAACAACAACGGTGGAAAGGACCCCTCGCGAGAGCCTTGGTAAACATGTCTGCAATCTGTTCTCCTGAAGCAACATGGGAGGTGGAAATAAACCCCTTTTGGTCAAGTCACGCGTATAATGACAATCAAATTCGATGTGCTTTGTGCTCTCATGGAAGGCTAGATTATTAGTTATGAATAGAGCTACTTGATTATCACATTTGAGGCACATTGGAAGAGGCACCACAATTGCAAGATCAGTCAGAACGGACTTGACCCACATCATCTATGTGCTCCCTTGGTCCATAGCCCTATATTTTGATTCAGCGCTGGATCGAGAAACTACAGTTTGTCTCTTACTCTTCCATGAGACCAATGAGCTACCAACGAATACAATGAAGCTTGAAGTGGACTTCCTATCTTTGAGACACCCAGCATAATCTGTCTACACATCCAGTAACTGAGAGTGGCATGTCTCTTCTGAAAAGTAGACATGTACCTGGAGAAGATTTCAGGTAACTTAAGATCATACAAACTGCATCCATATGAACTTGTCTAGGTTGCTCCGTGAACTGGCTAACTCTGCTCACAGAAAGTGATATGTCAGGCCAGGTAATAGCAACATATAACAACATTCCTACCAGCTCCCTATACCGTCTCTTATCTATCTCCTCAGAGTCATCACCATAGAGTCTAGCATTAGGATCCATTGGTGTAGTAGCAGGTCTGCTTCCTGTCATACCTGTCTCAGCCAGAAGATCAGTAACATACTTCATTTGCGTCATAATCATACCCTGCTGACTACGTGCAAACTCCAAGCCAAGAAAATAACGTAACTTGCCAAGATCCTTGGCCACAAACTGTCGTCCAAGGAAATCCTTAGCTGCCTGAATACCATGTTCATCGCTACCAATAACAACAATGTCATCAAAATAAACCAGAACAACAACCGTACCTCCCTGAGTTCTCTTGACAAAAGAGAATGATCTGCAGTAGATCTAACAAAAGCATTTTGTTCAATCAACTCTAAGAGCCTTTGAAAGCAAGCCCTCGAACTCTGCTTGAGGCCATATATGGCCTTGTGAAGCCGACACACCATACTAGACTCCCCCTCAGCAGCAAACCCCGGTGGCTGCTGCATGTAAACTTCTTCCTGTAGATCACCATACAAGAAAGCATTTTTCACATCCAACTAGAAAAGCGACCAGTCACGTGCCACAGCAACTGCAATAAGAATCTGCAACGTGGAGTGACGTGCAACTAGTGAAAAAGTATCATGATAGTCCATCCTATACGTTTGAGTGAACCCATGAGCAACCAACCTGCCCTTATATCTGTCGATTGTACCATGAGCACGGTGTTTCACAGTGAACACAGACTTGCTGCCAACAATAGACGCACCTGGAGGAGCATGCACAACACTCCACGTACCTCAAGATTGTAAAGAGGTCATCTCCTCTTCCATAGCTAGACGCCACTGACTACTCTGCAGTGCCTCCTGATAAGAACGTGGTATCTCCACTGATGGCAGCCCCAGAACGAACTTCTGAAAGTCCTTGGAAAGGCGATCCAATGACACATGGGAAGCAAGAGGATGCATAGTGCATGCATGCTTCTGCTTCCGTAGAGCAATTGCATGCTTCTGCTTCCGTAGAGCAATAGGCACATTTAGATTTTCAGTACTCACAGGAGATGTAGCATCTTGGTCATCCTGCACCTCACGTTGTACAAGCAAATCACCATTGCCATTAGAAGAACTCAAATGTTCGGAACATACCTCGGGCGTGCTGGATGATTCGCGAGGCACATGAGCACGAGGTCGACGCTGATAAACCTAGGGAAAGAATGGAGGTGGAGGAGGTGGCGGCGGTGGTGGAGGAGGAGGTGCTGATGATGGTAGAGTAGAGATCAGAGGCCAAAGCATATAGACCTCTTCTCCATCTTCAGAAGAAATGAGCTTGTCACCTGTAGGAGAGAAGTACATAATACACTCAAAAAAGGTTACATCAGCACTAACATGGTACCTTCGACGAACAGGGTCGAAGCAACGATATCTCTTTTGGGTCATGGAATACCCAACAAACACGCATTTGATAGCTCTAGGAGAGAGCATGTCAAGACCAGGGGACATTTGATGAACGAAAGCCACTAAACCAAATACCCGAGGTATGAGAGAGAAAAGATCCGTCTCCGGAAATGCAATCAAGAACGGGATCTTTTATCCCAGAACTGAAGAGGGCATACGATTAACAAGGTAACAAGCAGTTAGACCCGCATCCCTAAGTATGAATGAGGAGCACGGCTCTGAATCAAAAGAGTCCTTGTAATGTCCAGAAGATGGCGATGTTTTCTTTCAGCCACCCCATTCTGTTGGGAAGTATACGCACAAGATGTTTGATGGACAATACCATGAGATGCAAGAAATGTGGCAAGTTGGTTAGTACAAAACTCCAAGGCACTGTCAGAACGTATATACTTGATCTTTGCTGAAAAAATATCCTTTATTTCATTAATGAAGGACTGAATAACAGGACCAGCATCATACTTGTTTTTAAGAAGAAAAACCTAGGACAACCTTGAAAACTCATCAACAGCAATGAGATAAAATCTATGCCCCTGATGATCAGGGACACAACTAGGACCCCAAATATCAAAATGAACTAACTCAAGCAGACTATGATTACTTCGATCTTGACGACTCTGGAACGTAGACCGATGATGCTTCCCAAGCTGGCAGGCCTTGCACTGAAAGGTAGAGCGAGGGGAAATCTGTGGAAGAACGTGTCACAGCATTTGCAGAGGAAGATGACCAAAACAAAGATGCCATATGTAAGGAGACGCATACCCAATGCGAATGGAAGAAGCACCTGCATAAGAAGATTGCACTAGTCAGTAGAGACCTCCTTGCTCACGGCCAGAACTAATCACCCTGCCTGTTAGAATGTCCTGAAACACAAGAGCAGATGGATCAACAATAGCACGAAAATGCAAGTCCTTGGTGATTTGACTAATAGATACTAAATTCATTGAAAACTCATGAGCATAAAGAACATTCTGAAGTCTCATTGGATGAGTTAGATGCAATTCCCCCTGACTAGTAATGGGAGAATGTGTTCCGTCTGGTATCACAACAGATCGTCCGGGATGGGTTGGACTGAAAGCACTAAACTGGCGCCTATCACCACAGAGGTGATGGGATGCACCTGAGTCCATAATCCATTCTGACAAATCTTCCCTGTAACAACTAATGAAGGCATATGTTATGCCTGATGAAGATGCAGCAGCAGAGGCAGCTTCCTCTGAGGATCCTGAAGGAGAGCTGGATAGACCAGGAGTAGGCAAGATCTCCTGAGTCTGGCCACAAGTTCGTCAAATCTCTGATCAGCAACATGAGAAGGACTCCCAACCTATTGAGTCTGTTCTGCAACTCTAGCGGAAGCAGGAAACCCATGTACAGAATAGCAGGTTTCCTCAGAGTGGTCAGTCCTGTGGCAGAAGGTGCACGGCTGACGAGGTCGGCCACCGCCTCCTCTGCCACGGTTAGATCCTCCCCTACCACGATACGGAATAGGATTCAGCCTACCATGAGATGCAGCCATGGCCGATGATGTCTGAGACTGCACATTACCACCAGAGGATATAGATAGCCTACTCAATCTGCGATATGCCTCCTCTATTGGAGGTATGGTAGCATCTGTAAGAATCTGGGCGCGAGCTGAGTCATATTCAGGATCAAGGGCCGCTAGAAAGGCTCCAATCATCACAGAGTCTCTGTAAGCCTTGAGCAGCTATAGCATAGCAGTCTAGGGAATGTAGCCGTGTAGCTTCTCAAACATGCACCTCAAAGAAGTGTAGAGGGTATGGAGACGTCGACCATTCTGCTTCGACGTAAAGATATCATGCTGGAGCTGCAGTATCTTCGACTCATTCTTCGCTGCAGAGTATGTTGCAGCGAGAATGTCCCACATAGCCTTTGCAGTAGGATGGCTCAGTATATCATTTGCTATCACTGTAGATACAGTCCCAGATAGCCATACATGTGCATAGGCATCGTCTGCCTCCCATGAAGCATTTATCCCAGTCTTGTCACTTGGCTCCTCCACTGTGAGGATGTGCTTCTTGCCATTATATTGCATCATACTCATGAACTGCATAGCCCACAGTTCATAGTTTGATCCATCCATCTTGACGATGGGGGAGGGAACTTTGAAGGCCCCCGTGGATGGAACATCAGCTTTGTTGTCAACCATGATGATAGCTATCACCAAGACTGGGACTGCAACAAATAAGACTTGCGTCTACACTGACATATGGGAAGATGGTTGTCGGTGTAGACTCATACCACAACCTCTTCCATTCATTGAAGGCGCCTTTGGGTGACTAGGGAGTTTTTAGATGATCACGCCACACCCCAGAAGCCCAAGAGTGGACCTAAACCAAGATGAGTGACAGCAGCAAGGGCAGGAGAAGCCCACAAGGTGTGGCGGCTTGCAAGGAGCGACGACCCGCAAGAGGCCTGCGAGAGGCGGCGACGGTCCGAGAGGGGCGGCAGCCCGCGAGGGGCATGCGAGGGGCGGCGACCCATGAAGGAGTGGTGGCTCGCGAGGGGGGCAATGGCCCGTACAGCCACACACGAGCGGGGTCAGCAGCTACACGCAAAGAGAGGCGGCACGGTTTATGGTGGGGAGGGGCTAGGGTTAGGTCACGGGCTCCGGTCTAGGACCGTCACTCCGATACCATGTGGAAGGTCTGAAAAGAAAAGTTGTATTACACATAGCCCTAGAACCCTCTAATATAGGAGAAAGGATCTAGGGAGAAATTACATAAAGAAGACGAGAAAACTAGATAAATATAAATAAAGACAAAGATATAGAATTCTCAACAAAATGAAAAGTTGCATTCATCGTAATCCTAGAGCTATCTTATATAGGAGAAAAGCTCTGAGGAAAAATTACATAAAGAGACAAAATAAATAGAAAATTACAAAGTAAAGATAAAGAGATATAATTATCTCAACAATGAGGTAACATAGTGAGGACATCTCCCTAATATGAGTGAGGACTGAGGAGCATGACTATGTATTAGAAGAGTCCTACTAACATCTAAGAAATAATGGTGTTTCAGTTCAGCAACACCGTTCTGCCGGGAAGTATATGCACAAGACGTCTGGTGTAGGATCCAAGAGACTTGAAAACATGAGATAACTAACCAATAAAAATTTCCAAAGCATTGTCAAAGAGAACATATTTAACAGTAGAAGAAAAAATATTCTTTATTTCCATATAAAAGTATTCATAATAGACCTGCAGACTTACAAGGAAGATCCAAGAAAGTTTATAATTATCATCAACGACCACAAAATAGAACATGTGACCATGATGATTGTTGGAGTATTTGATATATGTGTCACATGTATGAGAGATGGGTAAATGGATCTCTTCAGGATCCATTTACCCCATCCAACAGTTTAGTCCCACATCTACCAGTGGTGGGACTTGGAGGCTTTGTGGATGCTATATAAGAAGCACCAGACCTCCTATATCATATGAGAAAGTCAATAGACAAACACGGCCCTTTGAGGCCTTCTCCCGTAGTTTCATCCCGCTCTTCACGGAGTAGGGTTCCACGTAAATCTTTGTGTTCTTCCAGTTTCATATTTCTAGATTATGTTATGTTTTATCATTCCGCTTCCGCTTCCGTTTTCTAACATGGTATCAGAGCGGGTCGATTCTCGAGGTGTTTAAGTTCTTTGTTATTGTTCGAGATTCGAGTTTATTATTGGAGATTTTTTTATATGGTTCAAGATTCTAGGGTTTCCTGTTTGAAACCCTAAAATTCATGACGGTGCATATTGTTCACCAAGTTTCCAGAGATCGGCAGCGCTTCTTGTTGTGATGAGCTCTCGTCTCGAGAGATCGGGAAAGATATTCCCGACTGGAGTTCTTTCCGTGATATTGCCAAATCTAGGGTTTTTGTATTCGAAGAGGCAGCGGCACGTGCATACGCATCCCCCAGGCTCCAGGCGGCATCCTTCACGCTCCAGCATCACATGTGTGCCCCCAGGTGCGCACAGACGTCGCACCCCAGCCCCGCGCGAATCCCAGCGCGATTCCCAGATCTCCACCACAAACCCATGGTGGTATCTCCTTTGTCCTCGCGCCTCTCATCGAGAGCTCCAGGCAGCTCTCTCTCCTACGGCGAGCCCAGATCTTCCCACCCTCCTGCGGCGACTCCAGGCGGCTCCATCAGCGCAGGCAGCGCACCAGAGCGCGCATCTCCCTCGCATCCTCCCTGCCTATCGCGCGGTTACCCAAACCCAGGCGGAGCTTCCTGACGCGCGAGGTCCTTCGATTCTCCAGGCGGTCTTCGAATCTCCAGGCGTGCAGTCCAGGCGTGCAGGTGGTCGCGCAAGCATCTCCCAGGCTTGCATCCCCCGTGTGCGCAAGCCCCAGCGGAATCACCCTCTCTCCCTCCATTGCATCCAGGCAGAGCTCGGGCTCCCCCGCGCACCACTCCGCGCATCTTCTTCAGGCGCATCTCCAGATTCGAGCAGCGATGGCAGATCACCCCATCGAAGGGGGCGGCGCTCAACGAGGATCCCCAATCGGTAAAGGCGTGTTCGTGAGGGAACCCTAAGGCCACTGTGTTTATTTTATAAAAAAAATGTGCTCCTATAGTAAGGCCCACTTGGGCATTAAAAATACGAGGGGGCGGGAGAGAAAAAGGCCAAAGTGGGCCGCGTATTTTGTTTCCACAAAAAAGGGGAAAAAGATAAAGGCGCGTACAAGAAAAAGACGTACGCAAAATTTAAAAAAATGAATGAAAAGCCGTAAAAAAATGTAGAAATGTCTTAAAAAATAAAAAAATAACAACAACAACAAAGCCTTTTCCCACAATTAAGTAGGGTCGGCTACATTAATTCTTCGCCTCCATTCAGATCTATCTTCAGTCAATCTCGGGCTTATATCCACAAAACTAGGATCCCTTCGTATGGTCTCTTTCCAACACTTCTTGGGCCGTCCTCGCCCTCTCTTAGCCGGCTCAACATCTCAACCCTCACATCTCCTAACTGGTGCATCAGTTGATCTTCTTTGCAAATGTCCAAACCATCTTAAGCGATTTTCTCGCATCTTATCCTCGATCGGAGCTACACCAACTTTCTTTCTGATTACATCATTCTGAATCCGATCGTTACGTGTGTGTCCACACATCCACCTTAACATTTTCATTTCTGCTACATTCATTCTTTGCACATGTTTATGGTTCACAGGCCAACATTCGGATCCATAAAGCATAGCAAGTCTCACGGCTGCTTTGTAAAACTTTCCTTTAATTTTTAAAGGAATTTTCTTATCACAGAGAACAACCAGAGGGCTCCCCTCCACTTTAGCCAGCCGCCATTTATTCTATTAGTAACATCTCCATCAATTCCCCCATCATGTTGCAGAATATATCCCAGATATCTAAAGGAATCTCTCTTCTGAATGTTATCGTCACCAATCTTCACCTCGATTCCTTCACCATTGCTTCCATCAAAGGTGCACTCCATATATTCCGTCTTGGCCCTACTTATACGAAAGCCTTTAGTCTCCAACTCATGTCTCCAGACCTCAAGCTTCTCATTTACTCCATCTCTAGTCTCGTCAATTAACACAATATCATCAGTAAATAACATACACCAAGGTAACTCATCCTGAATGTGACTTGTCAACTCGTCCATAATCAAAGTAAAAAGAAATGGACTCAAAGTAGAATCTTGATGTAAACCAGAGTTGATGTTAAAATATCCAGTCTTCCCAGACGGGGTCCTTACACAAGATAAAGCCCCATCATACATGTCCTTTACGAGGTTAATGTATGTATAGGACAGGTACTTGTCTCTTCTCCAACACTCTCCACACTATCTCTCGTGGGACAGAATCATAAGCCTTCTCCAAATCAATAAAGATCATGTGGAGAATCTTCCTTTTAGCTCTATAAATCTCCATTGTTATCCTCAGCAAATGGATGGCTTCAATCGTTGAGCGACCTGGCATGAATCCGAATTGGTTTCTTTTACGTTGGAAACTTGCCTCAACCTTCTTTCGATCACACATTTGTAAATTTTAATAGTGTGACTCATCATCTTGATACCTTTTATAATTTGAACAATTTGAATGTCTCCTTTATTCTTATAAAGAGGCACCACGATACTCCTTTAATCTTCAGGCATTTTCTTGCTTCGCCAAATAACATTGAATAGATTCGTAAGCCAAGTCAAACCCGCTCACCTAAAACTCTCCATACTTCTACGAGGATGTCATCCGGTTCTACACCTTTCCCGGGTCTCATACCTTCAAAGCCTCTTCTACTTCCTTTCTTTGTATCCGTCTATAGCTTGCACGATTCAAGTAACTTTCACTACAAGCTAGATCACCCAAAGTGATCTCTCTATTTCCTTCCCCAATGAAAAGTTTACGGAAGTACTGGTCCCACCTAGTCTTTATATCCTTCTAAGTAACAATCGCATGACCTTCCTCGTCCTTAATGCATCTTACTTGAGAAAGGTCTTTGGTCTTTCTTTCTCTTGCTTTGGCCAACCTGAATATATCCTTCTGTCCCTCCTTAGAGTCAAGATTTTTATACAAAACTTCATAAGCTTTGACTTAGCTTCGCTTACGGCCTTCTGGTATAGACCTTGTCTCCAGGAAGCATGTATAGCTACTGAGCTGCTACTAAACTGCAGGCTGTTTGCCTGCCAAACACGTTAGGAAAGAAGAGGCGTCAGCAATTGCTGGTACCTCCCAAAAACTTATAAAAATAACTAGACATTTAATATGTGCAAAAGCAAGCAAGTAGAAAGGTGGAAAGTAAAGTTTACATCTACTTGTGTAAGTAAAAAGGTTTTTCAGGTTATTTGTAAGCATCTCAAATGTTTGTCCCATAACCCAGCATTTCCCACATGTGACCTATTTATATAGTAGTTGAGTATTCATGAGTGTATGAGTGTAAGCACATATATCATTTTCTTCAGAGATCACGTTGGTGAGTGATAATGGAAAAGTTAAGATTGGAAGATCTCTTAATTTATTTAAATTCTTAGATAGAGAGAATAGTCATTTCCTACTAATCCTAACTTTTAATCGTAACTTCTCCAATTCTTAACTTCAATGTTTCAGATATAACTCCAGATGATGTAGATGTAGATATGTATGATCTAGATATAGAATCGCCAAGTCTGTTGGCGAAGTAAAACTCAAGCGGTGAAGAAGCCTACAAATGGCTCTTCCGTCTCGCCCTCTAGTTGGAAGGGCGCTCCAATAGAGGGATAGGTCTACTCCCCAACTATGCCACTGAGATGGGTAAGAGAGACTCCCTAGAAAAGTCGCTCTAGAAACCTGCCTAACTAGTACAGGCGAACGAGCTCGTACGTAAAACAGAAAACCAAGGATCCACCGCCTAGGTATCCTAAAGATAGGGTCAACGGAACTGGTCTAAAGTCAGGATCCCAACGAGGCATAAAAACATTGCGAGCTCGCGTAAAAACCGTGTAAAAGACTGGGATCCTAGACCCGCACACTTGGCGGCCGCTGCCCTAACTGGGCTTCCTATTCTCCCGCCCAGGTAAGGGTCACCGCGCCCTCGCATGGTCAAGTATAAGGGTCACCATGACCAGCACTATTAGTTATCAGTCATTCCTGACACCATTATGTAGATGCACTTATTACCTTACAATTAAGCCAATATCTTTGTGAATATACACTCATCAATCTTAGATGGATTGATTAATACTTATTAAAGTTCCGATAATCATAGAAGTTCAAATTGATATATCAAGTTCGAGAAATAAATAAACTCAGAATTTTGTGTTTTTAAATATTAATCCATCTCCGTTTCCAAGTAACTCATTTCTAAGATCTGGCTCTTTTATGGAGTGATGAAAAGAATCCTTATTCGTGATGTCTCTTTTTATCACCCATACTAGGACATCTTGAAGGTGCACTCTTATTTAAGAAGTAATAGAGAATTATAATTTGCCATAAATGTTTAAGTTTAAAGTTTGACAACCACTTCATTTCTCCAAATCACCAAGAATATCACTATTTAGTTGAGATTTTAATAAGAATAGAGTACATAACCGAAAATCTTAAACTTTTATATTAACATTTTTGTTGGAAATTTAAGCATAGCAGAATATGGAATAGAACAGAATACAGATATTAGATTTTAAATTTCATATCAATCAGAAACCTAATAACTTAACTTCCCGGTCTGTCAAACACCAACCAACAATTTGACATTTCATTATTTAATTAAGATAGGGAAGTATAATTCAATAACAACTCAAGGGAACCAGATGGTAGTATACATCAATTATATATTTGCACCATTATCTATGTTGTGTCATAATGTGGATATTGCTTAAAATTTTAACGCTTCATATTGCCGATACCCGTAGCTTAACATTTGAAATATTTTCTAGGGATCGAACCCTTTTCTAAGAAAATGTACCTAAGAGATTTTTTTTTTTGATACAATCTTTTCATGATGAAATCATCCTTTATTTTATTTTCATTGAAAGCAAAAAAAATTCAAAATTTTGATTCTTTACTGTTTGAAAATATATTGAATATAGAAGTAAGGTTTGAGGAAGTTCTGTATTTTATTGAGATATATCCTCAAGATAAGCAATCTGGTTTACTTCCAACAAAATAAAATTTGTTATTCAATTTATTGTAAAAGAAAATTTCAAGATGATGACACAGTATTTCAGTGTATATATATATATATATCTAAAATGTTGCAGAGGTTCCTGTCATTCAAGTTATTTACTCCTTACTATATTTTTGATGATATTAATTATTGATCAAAACAAGAGCACATACAGTTATTTACAGAGACATGCTTAAAAATCAGTTGAGCATGCATGCTGTGATTCATACCCCTTTGGAAATTCTAATCAAAGAAAGAAAAACATAAACTCTCACAACATAAAGAATGTTGTGAGAATTTCATAAAGGGAGGCAATGGAGGTTAAGATCATGCATGGCAGCAAAGTAGAAGGACAAAGGGGAGTGTACCTTGATCCTTTAAGGAGAAAAGGACACAATTAGCAAAAGAATTTGCTGCTTGAAACTATTCCAGGTCTTCAAGGTACTCCAGGAGTTCTTGAACAGCAACTTGTTGCTGGCTGAAATGTCAACAATAAGAGAAAAAGAGGAAGGAATTTGGGTCTTCTTCTTACGGCTGGATTTTGGAGAATTGGGGGAAGAAAAAGAGGTATCGGCTGGAAATTGGGAGTGAGAAGTGGAGGATTTATGGAAAAAGAATGTAGAAAAGAAAGGAAAGAAGGCTCCCCATTTTGGGGTTTCAAAAATCCAAGTGTCACCTTTAAAATATCCTCATCCATGACATCAGCAGGCTGACATCAGTCTGCTGATGTCATGAATCCCCCCTCCTTTTACTGCTGGCATTTTTTTGCAAACAGTAGCAGTCTGCTACTATACAACATTTATTTTATACATATATTTAAACAACAATCGAACAGAGTGCTGTTATGCAGATATTAATTATTTTTTTATAGTTTTTTTTCCAATTTCTCTCCCTTTTTAAAGTCGTCCGTAATCACGCCTCGAGTCTCTGATTGTGACGAATAATGGCTCATTTTGACCATCTCAAAATGATGATCAATATGAGTATAATATTCATATACTTTCGATCGTGTTTGGATACCCCAAATTTTCGAATACGGATTTTGTTTAAGGTTAAATTTTACGATTTAAAAATATCAAACGACCTCCGATTGACGAACGGTCAATTCCGTTGGTCTTGTATCGTCGAATCGGATCTCATGATGGTCTCAGTTCGTTTTGCGGTTTCCGAATTTGCGTCGCGGTTTTTTCGCGGCGCGTATTACGAAGCGACCGATTTTTGGTCGATTTCGCCCGAACAACTTTTGATTCTCGATCAATTGATCGTTCTATTTTATCTAATATTGTTAGATAACTTAATTGCGTTAATCGGACCCAAATCGAGTCGAGTTCGGGTTTACGCGGATCCCGGATGTTACAATTATAAAAACCTCAAAGGGAGTCTCGTCCTCGAGACTCGAGTTAAGGTTATTAGGTGTCTTGTTTGAATCTCATATGACCATAAAAACCTCAAAGGGTTTTGAACCTATAAAAACCTCAAAGAGAAAACAAGCTATATTTGAACAAATATTTTATTACAAAAGCTTGCTTCGGTTATTACCTCAGAAAAGCTACGGGTATCGTGCCCGCATGTCGGCTTCGGTCTCCCATGTCGCCTCTTTAACGCCGTGTCGGTGCCACAAAACCTTGACCAATGAAATCTCTTTGCTGCGAAGCTTCTTCACAGCATGATCAAGTATCTGAACTGGCTTCTCCTCATAAGTCAGATCTGGCTCCACGTCTAAATTCTCGTAACTGATGATGTGCTGAGGGTCGTGCACATATTTTCTCAAGTTGGATACATGGAAGACGTCGTGAATAGCTGATAGATGTGGAGGAAGGGCTACTCGGTATGCAACCTTCCCTACACGAGCAAGAATCTCGAACGGTCCAATATATCGTGGCGCCAACTTGCCACGAACACCGAATCTCTGCACTCCCTTCATGGGAGATACTCGCAAAAATACACAATCTCCAACCTATAATTGATAGGAATGTCATTAATATGAGGTTAAGTTAATTTTGTAATAAAGGAAGAGAAGAAGATTGGATACCTGGAATTCCAAATCTCTTCTCCGACGGTCTGCATAACTCTTCTGGCGACTCAGTGTCGTCAGAAGCCTCTGTCTCACAAGATCAACAGCTCTTGTAGTCTCCTCCAAGAGATCCACGGAATATAAAGCATGATCACCTACCTCATGCCAACTGAGAGGTGTGAGGCATCTCCGCCCGTATAGGGCTTCGAATGGTGTCATGCCAATACTGGAGTGATAGCTGTTGTTGTACGTGAATTCCACCAAGGGCAAATGGTCCTTCCAGGACCCTTTCCACTCCAAAGTGCATGCGCGAAGTAGATCCTCAAGCGTCTGAATAGTGCGCTCACTCTGCTCGTCTGTCTGCGGATGATAAGCAGAGCTCATCTTCAGCTCTGTTTGTAGTGCTGACATGAACTGATGCCAATAATGAGATGTAAATCTCGAATCCCTGTCAGGCACCACCTCTCGTGGTATACCATGCAGTCTGATGATGTTCTGCACATAGAGCTTGGCCAATCTGGAAGGAGTGTAAGTCGTATTGACAGGTATGAAATGGGCTGACTTGGTCAACCTATCAACAACGACCCAAATGGAATCATGGCCACCCGGTGTCTTCGGCAATCCTGTGACAAAATCCATAGAAATACTCTCCCACGTCCACTCGGGAATGGGGAGAGACTGCAGTAATCCTGGCGGTCTCCTGTGCTCAGCCTTGACCATCTGACAGGTCATGCATCTGCTGACATGTTGCGCCACATCGCGCTTCATCCCATCCCACCAGAAATGTCGACGCAGATCACGGTACATCTTCGTACTTCCTGGATGGATAGATAATCGTGAATTGTGTGCCTCATCCAGAATATCTCTGCGAAGCTGCTTGTCATGGGGTACAACGACCCGTCCTGCCATCCATAAAATAGACTCTGCCACGACAAAATCATCAAATTCATCCTTGACAACGCGCATGTATCTATCTCGGATCCAAGGATCGGCCTTCTGGCACTCTACACTACGATCCCAAAGGCTGTTGTATCGAGGAGGCACGGCGGTAGAAATGGATGCGCTCCCTTGAGGATGCCAATCGCTCAAAGCTGCAAGCGTATCCCACGTGTATAGCCAGTTCGTCGTACTCTCTGCATGCGCTCTCCTACTAAGTGCATCAGCCACCACGTTTCCCTTACCGGGATGGTAAGAGATTGTGCAATCATAATCCTTCAGCAATTCAAGCCATCTGCGCTGTCTCATGTTCAGTTCCTTCTGATCAAAGATGTACTTTAAACTCTTGTGATCTGTGAAAATCTCGAAGTTCACCCCATAAAGATAGTGGCGCCAGATCTTCAAGGCGAAGACAACTGCCGCCAACTCCAAGTCATGTGTGGGGTAGTTCCGCTCGTGCGGTCTCAACTGCCGTGATGCGTAAGCAATCACCTGTCCTCTCTGCATCAACACTGCTCCTAGACCTTCTCTAGATGCATCTGTGTATACTGCATAGTCCTGAGTGCCTGAAGGAAGAGCAAGAATAGGCGTTGTAGTCAACCTCTCCTTCAGTGTCTGGAAGGCCTGCTCACATGAATCGTTCCAAATGAATGGAACTCCCTTCTGCGTCAATCGTATCAATGGACGGACGATGCGTGAAAATCCGCTGACGAAGCGTCTGTAATAACCTGCTAATCCGAGGAAGCTCCGAATCTGAGTAACCGTCTTGGGCTGCTCCCAAGACATAACTGCATCTATCTTCGCAGGATCAACTGCAATGCCTGCTCCAGAAATGATATGCCCGAGAAATGAGACCTGGGATAACCAGATCTCACACTTGCTCAACTTGGCATATAGCTTGTGCTCTCGCAATGTATCCAAGACAGTCCGTAGATCATTCGCATGATCCCATTCATTCCGTGAATAGATGAGCACATCATCGATGAACACCACTACAAAATTGTCCAAGTATGGACGGAACATACGGTTCATCATATCCATGAAAGCCGCAGGTGCATTGGTGAGCCCAAACGGCATCACCACAAACTCTCCATAGCGAGTCCTGAAGGATGTCTTCAAAATATCCGACTCGCGAATCCTCAGCTGATGGTAGCCTGAGCGAAGATCGATCTTCGAGAAAACCGAAGATCCCTGGAGCTGGTCGAACAAATCATCGATGCGCGGCAATGGATAACTGTTTTTCACCGTTCTCTTGTTCAGCTGCCTGTAATCGATGCACAGTCTCATAGATCCATCCTTCTTCTTGACAAATAGAACCGGAGCACCCCAAGGTGAAGTGCTTGGCCTCACGAATCCCAAATCAAGTAACTCCTGCAACTGCACCTTCAGCTCCCTCAACTCAGCTGGTGCCATGCGACATGGTGCAATAGAGATCGGCTGTGTATCTGACATCAATGTGATCTCGAACTCGATCTCTCTCTCTGGAGGTAATCCTGGTAGCTCATCAGGAAATACGTTAGGGTATTCTGATACTACTCGGATGTCTTATATCATCGGCTCCTGATCAGATACTTCCCGAACAAACGCAATGTATGAATCGCAACCCTGATCAACAAGTCGCTGAACTCACAACACTGAAATGTACTCCACGGTGGAGTCACGTATAATACCCTCAAAAGTAAACTCGGGTAGATCTGGAATCCTGAAGACAATCGTCTTCCTAAAGCAATCAATAAGTACATGATGAGTGGATAACCAATACATGCCCAAAATCAAGTCAAACTCTTCAAGCTGTAAGAGTAGACAATCTGCGATCATCTCGTGACCGCCAATCAGTACAAGCACGTGAGTCATCAGTAAAATAATGAACATCTGGCCACTTGGCCCTCGGATGTGATATGGAGAAGAGAGAGTCTTTGCTACTCTATCTAAAGAAGCTAGTAGCCTCGAAGCGAGAAAAACAGAATCAAATAAACGTGGAAAGCTCGATAAGAGCAGTCAGTATGTGTGCTAGCTGGGTTAGTCATCTCCTGGTCTGGTCGGGATGACATGGTTCTGCATGAGGACCATAATTAGTCATAAGGATGCCCTAGACAGATATTTATCATAAATGTTTTTCTCTTCTTGGGATATAAGATGAAAATAAATGAACATGGTGACATCCGTGGTTATTGAATATAAATGTCATATTTCCCTTCTCGAACTCACGACAAGTCGGAAGATTGTCGCTATTCGAGAACTTAATGCGATCGGAATAGAAATACTGCGAATGTGCGTATCGGGGTACCACTGCTCTGATACCAAATTGTGAACCCCTCAGGATCCGGGTACCCGTTTACGACGCAATTCGCAATATATCATTCTCATTGATCGCAGAAGTTGTAGAAATACAGGGAAAATTTTTCGCACAATTATGACATTCATTTCCATCACATAACCACAAAGTAAAAGAGAGACAAATGGCACCAAAATTTCTTTTCATTAATATTCATATCAACTTAAAACATGTACAAGGATTTTTCCATTTTACAACATATATCCCAAAGTGTGATACAAAAGAGATAGCATTTACATCACCATCTGAACAAAAACTGAGACAAAGTAATTCATACTGTCTAGTGTATACTCTGTCTCCAGGAAGCATGTATAGCTACTGAGTTGCTACTAAACTGCAGGCTGTTTTCCTGCCAAACACGTTAGGAAAGAAGAGGCGTCAGCAATTGCTGGTACCTCCCAAAAACTTATAAAAATAACTAGACATTTAATATGTGCATAAGCAAGCAAGTAGAAAGGTGGAAAGTAAAGTTTACATCTACTTGCGTAAGTAAAAAGGTTTTTCAGGCTATTTGTAAGCATCTCAAATGTTTGTCCCATAACCCAGAATTTCCCACATGTGACCTATTTATATAGTAGTTGAGTATTCATGAGTATATGAGTGTAAGCACACATATCATTTTCTTCAGAGATCACGTTGGTGAGTGATAATGGAAAAGTTAAGATTGGAAAGATCTCTTAATTTATTTAAATTCTTAGATAGAGAGAATAGTCATTTCCTACTAATCCCAACTTTTAATCGAAACTTCTCCAATTCTTAACTTCAATGTTTCAGATATAACTCCAGATGATGTAGATGTAGATATGGATGATCTAGATATAGAATCGCCAAGTCTGTTGGCGAAGTAAACTCAAGCGGTGAAGAAGCCTACAAATGGCTCTTCCGTCTCGCCCTCTAGTTGGAAGGGCGGTCCAATAGAGGGATAGGTCTACTCCCCAACTACGCCACTGAGACGGGTGAGAGAGACTCCCTAGAAAAGTCGCTCTAGAAACCTACCTGACTAGTACAGGCGAACGAGCTCGTACGTAAAACTGAAAACTAAGGATCCCCCGCCTGGGTATCCTAAAGACAGGGTCAACGGAACTGGTCTAAAGTCAGGATCCCAACGAGGCGTAAAAACATTGCGAGCTCGCGTAAAAACCGTGTAAAAGACTGGGATCCTAGACCCGCGCACTTGGCGGTCGCTGTCCTAACTGGGCTTTCTATTCTCCCGCCCAGTTGAGGGTCACCGCGCCCTCGCATGGTCAATTATAAGGGTCACCATGACCAGCACTATTAGTTATCAGTCATTCCTGACACCATTATGTAGATGCATTTATTACCTTACAATTAAGCCAATATCTTTGTGAATATACACTCATCAATCTTAGATGGACTGATTAATACTTATTAAAGTTCCGATAATCATAGAAGTTCAAATTGATATATCAAGATCGAGAAATACATAAACTCAGAATTTTGTGTTTTAAAATATTAATCCATCTCCGATTCCAAGTAACCCATTTCTAAGATCTGGCTCTTTTATGGAGTGATGAGAAGAATCCTTATTCGTGATGTCTCTTTTTATCACCCATACTAGGACATCTTGAAGGTGCACTCTTATTATTTAAGAAGTAATAGGGAATTATAATTTGCCATAAATGTTTAAGTTTAAAGTTTGACAACCACTTCATTTCTCCAAATCACTAAGAATATCACTATTTAGTTGAGATTTTAATAAGAATAGAGTACATAACCGAAAATCTTAAACTTTTATATTAACATTTTTGTTGGAAATTTAAGCATAGCAGAATATGGAATAGAACAGAATACAGATATTAGATTTTAAATTTCATATCAATCAGAAACCTAATAACTTAACTTCCCAGTCTGTCAAACACCAGCCAACAATTTGACATTTCATTATTTAATTAAGATAGGGAAGTATAATTCAATAACAACTCAAGGGAACCAGATGGTAGTATACATTAATTATATATTTGCACCATTATCTATGTTGTGTCATAATGTGGATATTGCTTAAAATTTTAACGCTTCATATTGCCGATACCCGTAGCTTAACATTTGAAATATTTTCTAGGGATCGAACCCTTTTCTAAGAAAATGTACCCAAGAGATTTTTTTTTGATACAATCTTTTCATGATGAAATCATCCTTTATTTTATTTTCATTAAAAGAAAAAAAACAAAATTTTGATTCTTTACTATTTGAAAATATATTGAATATAGAAGTAAGGTTTGAGGAAGTTCTGTATCTTATTGAGATATATCCTCAAGATAAGCAATCTGGTTTACTTCCAACAAAATAAAATTTGTTATTCAATTTATTGTAAAAGAAAATTTCAAGATGATGACACAGTATTTCAGTGTATATATATATCTAAAAATGTTGCAGAGGTTCCTGTCATTCAAGTTATTTACTCCTTACTATATTTTTGATGATATTAATTAATAATCAAAACAAGAGCACATACAGTTATTTATAGAGACATGCTTAAAAATCAGTTGAGCATGCATGTTGTGATTCATACCCCTTTGGAAATTCTAATCAAAGAAAGAAAAACATAAACTCTCACAACATAAAGAATGTTGTGAGAATTTCATAATGGGAGGCAATGGAGGTTAAGATCATGCATGGCAGCAAAGTAGAAGGACAAAGGGGAGTGTACCTTGATCTTTTAAGGAGAAAAGGACACAATTAGCAAAAGAATTTGCTGCTTGAAACTATTCCAGGTCTTCAAGGTACTCCAGGAGTTCTTGAACAGCAACTTGTTGCTGGCTGAAATGTCAACAATAAGAGAAAAAGAGGAAGGGATTTGGGTCTTCTTCTCACGGCTGGATTTTGGAGAATTGGGGGAAGAAAAAGAGGTGTCGGCTGGAAATTGGGAGTGAGAAGTGGAGGATTTATGGAAAAAGAATGTAGAAAAGAAAGGAAAGAAGGCTCCCCACGTTGGGGTTTCAAAAATCTAAGTGTCACCTTTAAAATATCCTCATCCATGACATCAGCAGGCTGACATCAGTCTGCTGATGTCATGAATCCCCCCTCCTTTTACTGCTGGCATTTTTTTGCAAACAGTAGCAGTCTGCTACTGTACAACATTTATTTTATACATATATTTAAACAACAATCGAACAGACAAAGTTATGCAGATATTAATTATTTTTTATAGTTTTTTTTTCGATTTCTCTCCCATTTTAAAGTCGTCCGTAAACACGCCTCGAGTCTCTGATTGTGACAAACAATGGCTCATTTTGACCATCTCAAAATGATGATCAATATGAGTATAATATTCATATACTTTCGATCGTGTTTGGATACCCCAAATTTTCGAATACGGATTTTGTTTAAGGTTAAATTTTACGATTTAAAAATATCAAACGACCTCCGATTGACGAACGGTCAATTCCGTTGGTCTTGTATCGTCGAATCGGATCTCATGATGGTCTCGGTTCGTTTTGCGGTTTCCGAATTTGCGTCGCGGCTTTTTCGCGGCGCGCATTACGAAGCGACCGATTTTTGGTCGATTTCGCCCGAACTTTTGATTCTCGATCAATTGATCGTTTTAATTTATCTAATATTGTTAGATAACTTAATTGCGTTAATCGGACCCAAATCGAGTCGAGTTCGGGTTTACGCGGATCTCGGATGTTACACCTATTTATCTTGTCTTCTCCCAACGTGGTCGATGTCCTCATTCCGACCAGTATGGGAGAAAGGGGGAGTATATGTAGAGTCACAGGTCTTGCTCCAGATTCCAGAGACCGGCCAGATTTTCAGACTTTACAAATTCCAGATGAAGATTTTTAATGCGAAATTCCAGAGTCGACGTTCAGATTCCGAGTCCCAGTTTGATGCGCAGATTCAGACTCGACATTCAAATTGGTCAGAATCCAAGATCGAGGCACTCCATGTTTGAGTGACCCATTTTCGAGTTCTCCAGAGAGAGACTCGTTTTCAGATACGCATATGTTTGCGGTCAGTTTCAGATGAGCACATGTTTGCCATCTTTTGTTATGGTCCCCATCAATTTCTTGTTGTTTCGGCCAGAGTTTTCATGTGAGTCATAGGGACTCCAGAGTAGAGGACCATTCCCTATGCCATGTTGGCAAGGGTTTTCATGTACTATCATAGGGACACCAGAGTAGTGTACCATTCTCTGAGCCAGATGGGAGAGACCCAGTTCTCCGAAGAAGAGACTTTTCAGACTCCATTCTCCAGCGACCATGGACTCCGAAGATGATTGCATAGCCACGGCCCTTATTCAGTTCGGCCCTTTTCAGAGATGGAGCAATTGTCCGCATGTTGTGGCGGGCCAGAGTACTCCGACTAGGAGACTCATTTTCAGTTGCAGTGACTCTGACAGGCGCAGTTCAGAGAACATGCTCTCCGACGAGGAGATTCAGCAGACTCACACTATAGCTCGTTCATCCTCCTTACCTGCACGGCATGAGAAGCAACATCCTCGACAGCAGCAGTTATGCGTGTTGGGTTGATATTGTTCGTAGTGTCCTGTAGCGTTGAGTTGAGTTACTTTATGTTTGTCCAAGCTGAGCATTGCATGCTCCAGCTTGAGGGGTAGTGTTTGAGCATTTGATATATGTGTCACATGTATGAGAGATGGGTAAATGGATCTCTCCAGGATCCATTTACCCCATCCAACAGTTTAATCCCACATCTACCAGTGGTGGGATTTGGAGGCTCTGTGGAGGCTATATAAGGAGCCTCAGACCTCTTGTATCAAATGAGAAAGTCAATAGACAAACACGGCCCTTTGAGGCCTTCTCCCGTGGTTTCATCCCGCTCCTCACGGAGTAGGGTTCCACGTAAATCTCTGTGCTTTCCAGTTTCATATTTCTAGATTATGCTCTGTTTTATCATTCCGCTTCCGCTTCCTATTTTCTAACAATGATCAGGGACATCACTGGGACCCCAATTACAAAATGCAACAACTTGAATAAAAAAGTACCAGTACGACTCTGACAACTAGAAAATTGGTACTATGATGCTTCCCAAGCTGGCAAGCCTCACACTAAAAACTAGACTAGGAAAAGATTTGAGAGGACTCTATACAACGGAAGACCACAACAACAACAACAAAGCCTTTTCCGACAATTAAGTAGGGTCGGCTACATGGATTCTTCACCTCCACTCAGATCTATCTTGGGTCAATCTCAGGCTTATATCCAAAAAACTAAGATCCTTTCGTATAGTCTCTTTCCAACACTTCTTAGGCCGTCCTCGCCCTCTCTTAGCCGGCTCAATATCCCAACACTCGCATCTCCTAACCGGTGCATCAGTTGATCTTCTTTGCAAATGACCAAACCATCTTAAGCGATTTTCTCGCATCTTATCCTCGATCGGAGCTACACCAACTTTCTTCATGATTGCCTCATTCTGAATCCAATCTTTAAGTATGTGTCCACATATCCACCTTAGCAATTTCATTTCTGTTGCAGCCATTCTCTGCTCATGTATATGGTTTACAGGCCAACAATCAGATCCATAGAGCATAGCAGGTCTCACGGTTATTTTGTAAAACTCTCCTTTAATTTTTAAAGGAATTTTCTTATCACAAAGCACAGTAGAGGCTCCTCTCCACTTTAGCCAGCCTGTATTTATTCTATTAGTAACATCTCCATCAATTTCCCCAGAGGAAGACTGATCCAGTAAATATGAAAGATCTTCCAGCATACGGTGAGTGGACTAGCATGTACAAACTCCTTTGCTTACATCCACATCCAATTATCCTGCACGTGAGTATATCATGAAACAGAAGAGAAGAAGGGTTCAAAATGGCATGACAAACAGTAAATTTATAGAAATTTTTTGTGCATGTAGAACATTTTGCAGATGCTTGGAAGGCATAAACTGAATCCCCCCTTGTCATGTTGATGAAGTCAGCTAATTTGTCGTCTAAAAGGATAGAACCCTAGGCTCTCTTATATAGGGGATGAAAGCATGGTTATTCCTGTGAACCCTAGGCTCTCTTATATAGGAGAGACACCTATGGGTAAATTACATAAGACATGCATAAGAAAAGAAAACAGAGAAACAGTACAGAAGACACAAATATATTTCTACACTCCCCCTCAAGATGGAGATAGATGTCGATCATGCTCAGCTTGGATGAACACTTCTGGAAAGATCCTCTGAGCAAGGCCTTGGTAAAGATTAGACCTGGCCAACAGGTTGGGGGCCTGCCCGCCCAACCCGTTTATGGGTCGGGCTTAGTCTAGGAGATTTGGGTATGGGTCGGCCTGGCCCGTAAAAAATAAAAAACATATAAATATAAGCTGAATAATACATGTATTAATATGATACACTTCAAGTTTTTCATATGTGACACTAGTTTTAAATGAAATTTAATAGTTTACATGTCAAGTAACATGTAAACTACTTATATTAGTTATATGCAGTACAAATTGTATTAATAAAATTATTTATACATATTAAATACCATTAAAAAATTCAATGAAAAAAGAACGAAATGGACCATGGGCCAGCCCATGGAGGGCTTTGGACAGAGGTTTTTGACCCTCGGTCCGTTGGTCTAGTAAAGATATCTGTCATTTGATCTCCGGAATTGACATGAAAGGAAGAGATAAAACCGTTCTGGATCATGTCCCGAGTATAGTGGCCATCCACCTTAAAATGTTTAGTTCTCTCATGAAATGCAGGGTTGTTGGCAGTGAATAGTGCAACCTGGTTATTACACTGTAACTGCATAGGAAGAGGAACATCTATATGTAAATCTGCAAGTGCTGCTCGAACCCACATCATCTATGTGCTTTCTTATGCCATAGCCCTATAATCAAATTCATCACCTGACCTAGCAACCACAGTTTGCTTCTTACTCTGTTGGGAAAAAATAAGAGAGTTGTTCATTCCTGGGAAACTTAGGCTCTCTTATATAGAGGAGAGCTATGGGTAAATTACATAAGATAGACATAAAGAAATAAAATAACAGAAAAGGCACATAGGAACAAAGAAATATCTCTACACTCCCCCTCAAGATGGAGCATAGATATCAATCATGCTCAAGATGGACGAACACTTCTGAAATAGCCCCCTGAGTAATGTCTTGGTAAAGATATATGTTGTTTGCTCGCTTGAACTGACATGAGAGGTAGAAATCAAACCCTTCTGAATCATATCTCTAGTATTATGGCAGTCTACCCCAATATGCTTAGTTTTTTCATGGAATGTAGGATTATTCGAATTAAATAAAGCAGCAAGATTATCACATTTTAGTTGCATGGGTAGAGGTACATTTATATGCAAATCTGCTAACACTGCTCGAACCCATATCATTTTTGTGCTTGCTTGGGCCAAAGCCCTATACTCAGATTCGATACTTGATCTAGCCACCACCGTTTGTTTCTTGCTTTTTCAAGAAACAAGAGAACTGCCAACAAACACAGCGAAGCCTGAAGTAGACTTCCTATCCTTAAGACATCATGCATAGTCTACATCAGCATATGGAGACACAGAAAGAGTTTCTCCATTTTTGAATAGTAATCCTGCACCTGGAAAAGATTTTAAATATCTCAAAATCATATATATAGCATCCATGTGAACCTGTCGGGGCTACTCCATGAACTGACTCACCCGACTCACTGCAAAGGAGATATCGAGTCTAGAGGAGTTTTCCCACCATCTCTCTATATCTCCTTCTGTCGACCTCATTTGTATCTTCATCATATAACTTCATGCTAGGGTCCATAGGAGTAGTAGATGGTCGACACCCAATCATGCATGTCTCAACAAGCATGTATGTAACATACTTCCTTTAGGTCATCACAAGACCCTGCGCATTCCTAGCAAATTCCAACCCTAAGATATACCTTAAAGTACCAAGATCTTTGGTAACAAACTGATGATCCAGGAATTCTTTTACCATCTTAACCCCCTAAACATCATCTCCTGTGACAAGTATATCATCTTGACCCTAGGGTCTCTTCTATTTTAAAAAGAACGAATTTCTTTTCTCTCAACATGGTATCGGAGCAACGGTCCTAGACCGGGGTTCCCGTATCCCACGCTAACCCTAACCCTACACGCCCCCCCTCCACGCGTCGCCTCCGCCATCGGGCTCTCGCCAGCCCTCCAGCGTCGGTCTCCTGCGCCGCTAGGGCTCCTCTGTGCCACCTCGCGGCCCCTTCAACCGTAGCAAGGGCCCCTCCTGTGCCGCCAGGGCTCCTATGTGCCCTCGCGCAGCAGCGGGCTCCAGCCCTGACCGTCGCAAGGGGCTCCAACCCCTGCTGCAGTTCGTGTGCCGCTATCCTGTGGCTCGATTGCCGTGGTAGGGACTTTTTCACACACCACAGCAGCCGGTTTGAGTCGGACTACGTGATTTTCTTTCATCTAAATCAGGCCTTACGACTCTAGCCTCGCCAGGAATATACGAGGATGGTTGTATAAGTCTACAGAAACAACCACTCCTCCTCCTTATGGTCGTATAGATGCACTCTGTTTGATTTACTCCTCAGTTATTTGTAGTTCTCATTATTGGTGTGATATCAGAAAACAAGAGTGACGTTTTTTTTCATCTGGTGCCTTCAAGGGTATGGCTCCCATTGTTAAGATGGATGGGACCAACTATGAATTATAGTCCATGCAGTTCGTACTCTTATGCAGTGCCATAACAAGGAGCATATTCTGACGGAAACAGAACCAACGGACAAAACTGGGGCTAATGCTTCGTGGAAGCAAGATGATGACTGTGCACGAATTTGGCTCTCTGGGACGCTCATCACGGAGATTGCCAATGATATAGTCAACCAGCCCACCGCAAAGGCCATGTGGGACATCTTAGCCGCCACATATGGGCAGGCCAAGAATGAGAGCAAGATTCTTCAGTTGCAGTTTGAGATTTTCTTGACCAAACAGAATGGTCAACCGCTCCATCAGCACTTCTCTCATCTTAGAGGCATGTTTGAAAGATTGCACAGCTTTATGCTTATTACTACCAGTACTGAGCAGCAACAGCAATATCGAAATGCCACTATGACAAGAGGTTTTCTTTCATCTCTAGACTCTGAGTACGATGTAGCACGTACTCAACTCCTGACTGGAGAGAGATACCCCCAATGGAAGAGGTGTACAAGCGACTGAGTAAGATTACTACTCCATCTACTACTGTAGCCCAGCCTCCCACAGCTATGGCAGTGTCTCGAGGCAGGGGGGACTCCTCAGTTTTGTGGTTGTGGACCTTGTGGTCGAGGAGGAGGACGTCACTATGGCCCATGTTCACATTGCCACCGTCCTGGACATTCTAAGGAGACATGCTTTCAAAAGCATGGCTATCCTGCGTCTGCAAGGGTTGTTGAGCAGACTGAGCCTACTTCTGCTCATACACAGGATACATACCTGGATGATATTGTTTCTAGACTTCGAGAGATGATGTCCACTCCTGTTACTCCAACTGCAAGTTCTTCAGATGCCGTAGCCACTGGCAAAGCTTTATCTAGCTCATCAGGTATTACTTATGCACTTACCAGTTGTAGCAGTTCAGATTTGACTGACTCGATAATGGATTCGAGCGCTTCGCACCATATGTGTGGAGATCGGGCACAGTTTAGTTCTTACAGGCCTATTCCACCAGGTAGATCAGTGGTGATTGTTAATGGAGTACATCTTCCCATTGTTGGTTAGGGGGAGATTGTTCTAACTCCTTCTATGCATCTGCAGAACGTGTTATATGCTCCAAACCTTCAGATGAATCTTTTGTCAATTAGTCAAATTACAAAGGATTTACATTGTCGTGTCATATTTGATCCCTCTTCTCTTGTGTTTCAGGACATATTAACGGGCAGGGTGATTGGAACTGGCCGCGAGCAGAGTGGATTGTACAAGCTAGCCATACCCCCTTATGCTGGAGTTGCTACTATTCCTTCAGGCTATGTTTCTCCATTCATGTGGCATCTTCGGTTTGGACATCTCCCTCTTCAGAAGATGTGTCATGTTCTACCTCAGATATCTACTCGCACTTCCTTGAACTGTGAAGCCTGTCAGCTTGGAAAGCATCATCGTTCTTCTTTTCCGAGTCGTCAAGTTCGTTGCAGTAGTCAGTCTTTTGAGTTGTTTAATTTTGACATTTGGGGTCCTAGTCGTGTTCCTGATCACCAGGGACATCGTTTTTATATGGTTCTTGTGGATGGCTATTCTAGACTGTCTTGGGTATTTTTGTTAAAACAAAAGTCTGATGTAGGTCTTATCATTAAATCTTTTCTTATGGAGGTCAAAATTATCTTCTCTGCTAATGTGAAATTTATTCGTATGGATAATGCCTTGGAGTTTTCCATGTTACAGTTATCGGAATTTCTCAGATCTCTAGGTATTGTTCATCAGACCTCTTGTGCCTATACTTCTCAGCAGAATGGTGTTGCTGAACGCAAGCATTGTCACCTTCTTGATGTCACAAGGACCCTTCTGATTCAGAGGCGTGCCCCACATTCGTTCTAGGGAGATGCGGTACCCACTGCTTGCTACTTGGTGAACCGCATGCCATCCACTATGCTTGGAGAAAAGGTCCCTTTCTTGATTGTGCTTCCTGAGAAGGACATGTTCTCTTTGACTCCCAGAGTTTTTGGATCTGTGACATTCGTCCACAATTTCACCAATGGTCGTGACAAGCTCTCACCTAGAGCTGTCAAATGTGTCTCTGCCGGTTATTCTCGTACCCAAAAAGGGTATCGATGTTTAGACCCTGTAGGGAGAATATAATATCTGAGTGTTGATGTCACGTTTTTTGTATCTATTATGTAGTTTACTCCTACAGGTGACAGGTTATCTCCTGTTAAGTCCGGTGAGGATGTGGTTGTTCCTCCACCTCCATTTTTCCCACCTTGTGCACCCAATGTTGGGTCTTCACCACCTCCACCACCACAACCATCTCCACCACCCCAACCACCACAACCATCTCCATCACCTCCATCATCTCAGCTTCTCGTACCTCAGACGCGGTTCCTACCGCATGTTTACAAGCGCAAGTCTTCTACTCACCCCTCTGCTCAAGCGTCGTCCACATCATCCAGCACGCCTCAGGTATGTAATAAGCACATATTTCATCTGATAGCACTGGTGTATTGAATGCTACACAGGATGAGTTGATAATAGAAAACATTGAGGATGATGACCTGAATGTACCTATTGCTTTGTGAAAGCCTCGTCGTCAATATGCAACTTATTCTCTTGCTGCGCATGTCTCTTTGGACCATCCGTCAGAGGAATGCAAGAACTTTGTTGTAGGACAATCTGGTGCTTCTATTCCACGAACATACAAGGAGGCTATACAGGATAGTAGGTGGCGTCTGGCAATGGAGGAAGAGATGACAGCTTTGCAGTCGCGTGGCACGTGGAGTATTGTTTCTGCTCCTCCAGGTGCATCTATTGTGGGCTGCAAGTGGATATTTACAGTAAAGGAAAGAGCAGATGGAAATGTGGATCGCTACAGGGCCAGGCTTGTGGCACGTGGGTTTACCCAAACCTATGAGGTGGACTATCGAGATACATTCTCACCGGTGGCCAGACACTCGACACTTCGCATTCTTTTATCGGTTGTTTCACGGGACTGGCCACTTTACCAGTTAGACGTAAAGAACGTTTTTTATACGGTGATTTACAGGAAGAGGTATATATGCAACAGCCACCAGGGTTTGCTACCGGGGGGGTCACAGAAAGTGTGTAGGCTTCATAAAGCAAATTATGGCCTAAAGCAGAGATCGAGAGCTTGGTATCAGAAGCTATCGGAGTTGATAGAGCAACAGGGTTTCAGGAGGTCTACATCGGATCGCTCATTGTTTGTTCAGAGCACACAGAGGGGTATTGTTGCTATTCTAGTGTGTTGATGATATCATTGTCATAGGGGATGATGAGAAGGGCATTCAGGCTGCCAAGGAGTTCCTAAGTCAGCAGTTTGTGACTAAGTACCTTGGCAAACTTCGATACTTCCTTGGGTTGGGGTTTGCCAGGAACCAGCGTGGTCTTGTTATGACTCAAAGGAAGTTTGTGATGGATCTTCTTTCCGAGACAGGTATGACAGGGTGCAAGCTGGATACTACTCCTATGGATCCGAGTATGAGGTTATATGATGATGACACTGAGGAAGTATACAGGAGGAGATATAAAGAGCTTGTTGGCAAGCTCCTATATGCCACCATCGCCAGACCAGATATAGCTTTCACAGTGAGCAAATTTAGCCAATTCATAGAGCATCCCAAGAAGGTGAAGGTGCATATGGATGTTGTGTATATGATCTTGAGGTATTTGAAGACTTCACCTGGTTCTGGTCTCATATTCAACAGGGGTACATCTCTTGAGGTGACAGCTTGTGCAGATGCAGACTATGCAAGTTGCCCCAGAGACAGGAAATCTACATTTGGCTTTGCTATTTTTGTTGGCAGCTCTCTTGTGTCATGAAAAAGCAAGAAACAGACAGTGGTGGCCAGATATAGTGCAGAATCTGAATAGAGAGCCATGGCACAAGGAAGCGCAGAGATGATGTGGGTGAGATCTATGTTAACTGATCTTACTGTTGAGATTCCTCTTCCCATGCAGCTTTTATGTGATAATCAAGCGGCTCTATTTACAGCCAACAATCATGCTTTTCATGAACGGACCAAATACATAGAGGTGGATTGTCATTGCACTAGAAACATGATTCAGAAAGGCCCCATAGCTACATCACATGTTTTTACTGAAGATCAGACTGCTGGTATCTTCACTAAGTCACTCGCTAGAGGACCATTTCAGAGGTGTTGCACCAAGCTGAGCATGATAGATATATATGCTCCAACTTGAGGGGGGGTGTTAAGATAATCGTATCTCCAAGTAGTGTTTCTATTATGGGATTTTTACCACGCAAACCCTATAAACTTTGCCAATTACCTCCACGACCTTTGAAACATCATAATTCCCCCCTCGACCTCGTAAACTTACCAACTCTTACCCCATGAACCCTGCGGGTAATCTGTTTGAAGCTCGTAAGGGTTCTTGGGATAATTTATAGGGTCGATGAGGTAATTACATTGTGCAAAAGATCGTAGAGGTAATTAGCAAAGTTTATAGGGTCTGTCGGGTAAAAATCCCTTCTATTATTTATATTTCCTTTATGTACTTATCTACCCAGGGCTTTTCTCCTGTATAAGAGAGCCCTAGGGTCTCTTCCATTTTAAAAACAACGAGTTTCTTTTCTCCCAACACATACTAAAGAAGTTATTTAAATAGCATACCAGTTACCAAGTCTGGAGATATTGGCAGAAGGAAACAGATTCTGGAATACTGATGGCACATTTCCAGAAAAGGATGGTAGCACTGGCAAAATACGCATAAAAAAGGATCAATGACTACAATTAAATTGAATACACTAACTAATATCATAAACAAACTTCAAACGGATGTTCAAGTACAAAAAAAGCAGCAGCTGGCTTGCTTAAAAATAACAATAATAAATAAAAGCATCCCTGTGTTCACATATACAAGAGTAGGTGAAAACGAAGACACGGCAATATATTATACTTCAAGATTGGCAAGTACGATCGTACAAATAAATGAAATTTTGAGACACATCTTCATAGTGAATGCCCTTATATCCCGATAAAAAGGTAGGCATCTATGATTAAAATAAAGGGAAAATGGCAACCATTTTGAGAGCTTGATATCAAGATTATCATCAGCCATGGAACAAAATCGTTCCTACTAAATAGCCCATTTTTTTCATATTAAAAATTGCATGCAAGAGTACTGAAGCTGGATATAATTTTTGGACAAAGAACATGTAAAAGCTGGATAAAGTTAAAGAGAATCATCACCCTTCTTTCTTCAGACGGGCCGGGCATGAGGGGTGGATAGGACTGGGGCTTTGATATGTTTTAAGAACTGGTTGGTTGGTGACTTACAGCTGGAGTTTCTCAATGCGGCAGACATTAGATACATGTGGAATCTCGTTCCAGGTTGGATAGATTCTTGGTTTCCTCGGAGGCTCTGCAGCCCTTCCCACATTGTGCCGTTTTTCCTGTCCGAGATCCATGTCGGATCACACTCCCATTCTGTGGACTCTAGAGAGGAGACTCCCCGCCCCCACCCTCTGCACACTCTTTCTTCAGATTTGAAAGGGTTGGCTTGCTTGAGGAGGGCATTCTGAAGCTTCTTGTTGATTATTGGAGAACGAGCGAGAAATCGAGGGGTCAGTGGCGTCTACGCAAGCCCGAAGCTGGTGAGCCTGAGGAAGAGACTTTGCATTTTCAAAAGAGAGGTAAGGGAAGCTCTGAGAGAGGGCAGGTTCAGGCTAAAACAGCCATTGAGAGGTTGGACAAGGTGGAGGATTCCATGGAGTTGATGGATGAGGAGCTTCATGAGTGTGCTAATCTTATGAAGTTTGTGGCGAATAAGGATAGGAAGCGAGTTGCTAAATGGAAACAGCGATCCAGGCAGATGAGGATCAAGGAGGGTGATACTAACACCTTGTAACATCTGGATCCGAATGAACTGAAGCTCCTGTCAAGAAAAGGATGTTGCAAGCAAGTTTGGATCTCCAAAGTGGAGATATTCTAAGGTACATATCTCTCTCCTCTTTGTTCTCATTAAAATCAATGTTGAAGTTTCTAATTCAGTTTTTTTTATGTTGCTATCCATCAGGTATTTTATCAATTATTGTATGTTAGATAAAGCCACAAAATCCCTCCAAACTTAAAGGATCAAAGGTACAATCTTTAACCCTCCTTTTGCTGCCTTCCATGCATGATTCAATACCTTAAATTACCTCTGAAATTAGATGAGAATGTGAAGTTTTACATGGAACTCATTAAAACTTTTCAACAATTATATATGCTCTTGATTTCTTAAAATTTTGAGGATAAAATTTTGGATTTAGCATGCAAATTAACCTAAGTTCAAGCCATTAGTTAGCTAGAAATTTTAGCACAGAAAAATAGAAATTTGGGGAAAATGACATGCATTTTCTTATGGAATCCTGAGAAGGATGAAACAATTCATAAATAAAGAATCTAATATAAGTAACCGAGCCTCTAAAATTCCAAAAAAAAAAACTCAACCTCAAAACTGGATGACTTACCTTTATAATTGAAAGCAAGACTCCTATTAATCAACTGCATGTTCTTTACATCAAGGACATGCTCAATTACTATTTTTAATGATAAAGAGAGTCCTAAAGTCGATCATAAGATACTTTGATGCATTTATGACTAAAGATGCATTATTTTTGGATGAAATCCTAATAAGGATGATGTCAATGCCTATAGACTGAACGTAATTCATATCAAAATAATGTCATATCCCCCAACAGATGAGTTGTAGGCAACAGCTCGAGATTGTGAGTTATTCAAAACATAACAAGCATTACACCACACCAACCAAGAATTCCAACAGCTAACATGGAGCTTCACAGAGTGATTGTTATGAACTTGCTCGAAGAGATAATCATGTGCCATTAACCTCCATATGTTTGGTCCAAGGTGGAAAACAATATTGTATCTATGAATAATGCAGTATAATATCATAATTTGGTTGTATGGGTAGAGGCTCCTATAAGAACATATGCCCCTAAGGATCTATCCATATAGCTGTTACAGTTGCTTGAGTCGCAATGTGATGAGGTTTCATCCAGGTTGCAAACTAAAATTTGTCATGGGTTTCTTGTCTACAAGAAAACCTATATAATATACATATGCACAAATGGTGAAACCCATAGATTCCTTGCTGAGGAAATCATATGTATATGTGCAGTATTATAACATCCTAGAGTGACCCATGAACTAATCTACTTTGCTATCTACACGAGCAATGTCCAAGCAATTCACAGTGATATGTAATAGCTTCCCGATAACCCTTTATATTATATAGCATTGACATCTTATAAGTAAACATCTTTGAAAATATTAGAACTCTTCTCCTAAAGTCGACAAATGATTTCTCAAGATCTTTACGAATAAGAAATCATCAATCAATTGATCATTATGTATAATCTACTATTCATACAATCTATTATATATATATGATGTTATGGCAAATGATCAGAAAACACCCCTCCTTTGATGTCTCAACTGGAACTGGTACAATTGAGACATGATTCTTGTTTAGGTACCATATAAAACAAAATAATAAAGACTAGCTAGATCCATATCCAAAGCATAGATGGTGATCTTATGATTTTAGAAATAATAAGATGTGACCACAAAGACCGATCATCTTCATAAATTAATCTTTTAGGTATACTCTACTATTTATACATATCATCAAAGATAGGTAGTGACAAAATGCCTAGAATTGTAAAGTCGACCATTGAAGAGATTGAGAAATGATGGGGTAGGTGAATAAGTGAAATCAATGCTGAATCAGTTATATCAATAAGATCGTTAATAAAAAAAGACATAGATATGTACAGTCAACCACAACAGAGATTGAGAAAGGTTGAGGAATCAAGTCAGCGTTGGTGATTCATTAATGACTAATAATTAAGAGTGCCAGTCATGGTGACCTTTACGTCTGACTGTGCGAGGGTGCGGTGACCCTCAGCTGGGCGGGAGATTAGGAAGCCTAGTTAGGGCAGCGGCCGCTTAATGCGCGGGTCTAGGATCCCAGTCTTTTTCTCGGGTTTTTTTTCGCGAGCGCTCGCAGTTTTTACGCCTCTCTAGGATCCACAGGTTTTTTTTAAAGACCAGTTCCGCTGACCCTTGTTCTTTAGGGTACCTAGGCTGGAGGATCCTTAGTTTTTTTTCGAGCTCGTTAGCCCGTACCGGTCGGGCCAGTTTTTCTTTTAGAGCGACTTTTCCGGAAAGTATCTCTCACCCGTCTCAGTGGCGTAGTTTTGGAGTAGACATATCCCTCTATTGGACCGCCTTCCAATTAGAGAGCGAGACGGAAGAGCCTCTTTTGTAGGCTACTTCACCGCTTGAGTTTTTGTTTATTTTTCGCCAACACACTTGGCGATGCTACATCAAATCATACATGTATACATCTGAATCCTCTATGGCTACATCTGAATCAGTTACAGTTGAATCTGGAAAAGTTACAATTGAGATTGGATTGAGTCACAATTGAGTTTGACTAAAGTTGAATTACATTCGAACTTGTTACATGAGAGCTTGGTAACAGTTGAGTTGGTTCAGTTGAGTTGAACTAGTTACTTTTCCACCAATAATTCCTGACAAAGAGAAAAGATCATATCATGAAAATCATCCTTATCAGACTACAAGCTACTATCACAGTTGTTTGAAATAGCTAGTGGACATGTTGGGAACTTAGTTAGGATGCATTTTACTACACCGCATGCCTACGGAGGCACCCCAACCCTAAGGTTTCCTTACTGCCTTAGAGTCATAGTGTGAGGTCTTACTAGACCAAGACCACAGACTATCCACTAAGATTGAGAAATTCAACAAGAAAGAATCAAAACATCAGACTCATCATCTACACTTACTATGGTCTATCCACATGACTCACAAACATCAAAAGAGACCTGAATCATCTCAACTATGTCAAATCATTAAATACTCACGAAATCTGGATCATCTCAATTATGATAGGCATTGAATAAGTCATTGAAACTTGAAATTGATGGGGAAGAACGGAAATCATATACATTTTTATACTGGAGTCACACCCCTTAGAATCATAATATGAGATCACACTCGGATCAAGATCCCAGATTATCCACTAAATCTGAGAGATTAGATAAAGACCAAGAACAAAGACTCAAAACCCACATCTCCAAGATCTATTAAACATGATTTATAATTAAGTAAAAGATGATAGTTTAAATATGGATCATATAATCTATATATCAAAATGATAAATATTAGGAAATTAGGGTAGGATAACTAAGTCGGGAAATTCACTTGCTGAATAACTAGAAAACTTGTTTCATTGCCAATAGCTCTAAATTTAATTTCTAAGCCTTACTTACTTGCTTTCTTTTGGAGCCACTAAAATTTCTTGTTACTTCTAATTAATAAGATTTACTCAACATTTGTTGATGTTCTTTTCTTCCTATTGCATGGATTGCGGGCAGAATACCTGCACCGTGGTATTGGGAGAGTTGAACGTCAGTTTCTGAAGCAAAATATATCAGGTATGTATGCTATAGTTTGTTCAAGGTATTATTAAATGCTTTTATTTCTCTTCTAATATAATTGAGATGCATGTACATAATGAAACTTCTGCTGTGACATGTTAACTGCTATGGATATTTATGCAATATAACTGTGACATACTGTAGTTCTGTGGCTTATTAGTTATTTTGTGAATGTCATTCGTAAAAAAAAATTCCCCTAATTTTTAGTACTCTAATGTGATCTTTAGTGAACATGATACTACGGATGATATGTAAACGGGTATCCCAGATCCGTAGAAGCGGGCCTCACAGTTTGGTATCAGAGCAGTGGTACCCCGCTACATACATTCATAGTATTATAGTTCTGATCACATTGAATTCTCGGATTACGACAGTCTTCTGACTTGTCGCGAGTCTGAAGGGGAAATATGACATTCAAAATCAATGACCACAGATGTCACAAATTGCAACTTATTTCCATATTGTATCCCAAGAAGAGAAAAAACATAATAGAAATATCCGCGAACATCAACTATTGTAATTAAGAATATTGGTTCTTATACAGAACCATGGCGTCTAGTGCCGACCTTTCAATCTTTTTGATTGATTCTGGAACGATGAATGATCTTTGAATTTCTAACTTCAGTAGGTTGAGGTGCAGATGCCCTAGATCATCCTTGTCACATTATGGACCATGTGGCTAGTTGATCATCATAAAACTAATAGTCTGATAGCTACCAATGTTGATTAGTGGACATGAGACAATAGCAGACTGTCTGCTACTACAACTCAATAAGTTTGACCTAACTTTGGGTATGAATTGAATGTCAGCTCATCATGCCTTATGTAATTAATTTTTGAAGACGATTGTCTTCAAGATTCCAGACTTACCCGAGTCTACATATAAGGGTACATTACATGACTCCAAAATGAATTACATTTCAGTGTTGAGAGCTCAAAGACTCATAGATCGAGAATACGATACATTTCTAGCAATTATCCGAAATACACCTGATGAACGAGCATCAGTTTAGTGTTGAATTAGTCCAATGTGTTTCCTGATGATTTGCCAGGTATACCACTTGAGAGAGAGATTGAGTTCGAGATCACACTACTACTGGATACACAACCAATCTCGATGACTCCGTACCACATGACACCAACCAAGTTGAGAAAGCTGAATGTGCAGCTACATGAGTTACTTGACTTGAGTATCGTGAGGTCGAACACTTCACCTTAGGGTGCTCTACTTCTTTCATCAGAAAGAAGGATGGATCAATGAAATTATGCATTGATTACATACAACTGAACGAGAAATAGTGGAGAACTATTATCCTCTACCACACATCTATTATTCGTTCGATCAACTACATGGATCTTTGATGTTTTCAAAGATAGATCTCCAATCTGGCTACCATCAGCAGAGGATTCAAGAGTCGGATATTTGGAAGACAACATTCACGACTCGATATGAGCACGACAAGTTTGTGTGATGTCGTTTGGGCTCACAAATGCCATGCTTCATACGCAAACATGATGAACAGGATTTCCGTCCATACTTGGACGAGTTTGTGATTGTATGCATTGACTATGTGTTGATATATTCCCGAAATGAATAGGGATCACATCAATGATGTTCTGATATATTCTTGAAATAAATGGAATCATGCAAATGATCTAAAGATAGTCCTTGACATACTTCAATACTACAAGTTTTATATCATGTTGAGCATGTGAGTTCTAATTATCCCATGTCTCATTACTTGGGCATGCCATTTCTGGAACAGGTATCACAGTTGACCTTGCGAAAATTGAGATAATCATGTCTTGAGAGCGGTCCAAGACAATCACTCAGATTCAGAGCTTCCTTGGACTAGCGGGTTATTACAGACGCTTAGTCAGTAGTTTTTCCCAAGTTGTTCTTCCCTTGACACAATTGACACAGAAGAGAATTCCTTTCATTTGGAATGATTCATGCGAGCAAGTCTTCAAGATACTGAAGGAAAGATTGACGACTGCAAATACACTTGCACTTCTTTCAGGCACTCAGGATTTTCCAGTATATACAGATGCTTCAAGTGAAAGTTTAGGAGCAGTTCGAATGCAACAAGGTCACGTGATTGCTTACGCATTACATCAGTTAAGACCGCATGAGTTGAATTAACCCATCCATGGCTTGGAGTTGGTGGCGGTTGTCTTCTCTTAAAAAAAACTGGCGTCACTATCTCTATGAGCTGAATTTTGATATCTTCATAAATCGCAAGAATTTGAAGTACATCTATGATCAGAAAGAGCTAAATATGAGACAACATCGGTTGTTTGAACTACTAAAGGATTTTGAATACATGATCTCTTACCATTCTGGTAAAGGAAACGTGGTGGCAGATGCGCTTAGCAGGAAAGCTCACACACACACGGCAAACTAGCTGCTATATACATGAGATATACTCGTAACTTTGACTAATTGACATCCTCATAAGAGTGCGTCCACATCTATTGTCATACCTCCGCGATTCAACAGTCTTTGGGATTGCATAGTAGAAGGATATAGGACATATCGTTGAATTTTAGACAGATTCATGCATGCCATCAAGGACAAACATGATGATTTTGTGGGGACTAAGTCTATTTTGTGGAAGGTTGGCTGGGTAATTGCACCCAACAATGAGTAATTGCGCAAAGATATTCTTGATAAGGCACACAATTCACGATTGTCTATTCTTCTTGGTAGCACAAAGATGTACCAGGATCTAGGTCTAAATTCTGGCAGGACGGAATGAAGCGAGATGCAACATGTCGTGTTAGCAAGTGCGTGATCTATCAGATGGTCAAGGCAGAACATAAGAGACCACCATGGTTGTTACAGTCTCTCCCCTTTTTCGAATAAAAGTGGAAGAGTACTTCTATGGATTTTATCACGGGACTAGTAAAGACAATAGGTGGTCACGATGCTATTGGGATGTTGTTGACAGATTGGCCAAGTCAGTCCATTTCATACATATCAACATGACCTACACTCCGTCTAGGCTGGCTAGATTACATGTGCAAAAAAAAAAATATTATCAAATTTTATGATATACCACATGAGGTAGTGTCTGATGGAGACTCGAGGTTTATATCTCACTACTAGTACCGGCTTATGTCAACACCACAGACAGAGCAGAAGATGAGTTCTGCATACGATACTATGTGTTATTCAGATACTTGAGGATTTGCTACGTGCATGTACTCTAGAATAGAAATGATCTTGGAAGGACCACCTGTCATTGGTAGAACTCCCGCACAACGACAGTCATTATTCCAGTATTGGTATGACATCATTCGAAGCCCTATACGGGCGGAGATGTCTCACACCTCTCAGTTGGCGTAAGGTAGGGGAACATACATTTTACTCTGTAGATCTCTTTGGGAAGGGACTACGAGAACTGTTGATCGATCTTGTAAGGGGAAGGCTTCTGATGACTCAGAGCTGCTAGAAGAGCTATGCAGATCGTCAGAAAAGAAATTTGGAGTTCCATATAATCCGATCCTCTTCTCTTAATCGATTCAAATTGTAACTTATCAATATTTAACTTAATCCTTCATATTGATGGGAATTCCTGAAAACACAAGAAGGAGATTGAGTGTTTCTACGAGTATCTCCCTTGAAGGGAGTACAGAGATTTGGTGCTAATAGCAAGTTGACACCACGATACGTTGGATTATTTGAAATTTTTAGTCGTATTTGTAAGGTGGTCTATCGAGTAACCCTTTCTTTACACCTATCAATTTAAGGAATTACGAGTACGACCTTCGCCATGTCATCAGCTACGAGAACCTTGACGTGGAGTCAAATTTGATTTACAAAGAGAAGGTCAGTACAAATACTCGATAGTGTTGTGAAATAAAAGCTTCGCAACAAAGACATTCTCCTAATAAAGGTGCTATGGCACCGACATGATGTCAAAGAGGCAACATGGAAGACAAAAGTGGATATGCGGGTACGATACCCACAACTCTTTCAGGTAATTGTCAAAACAAGCCCATTTAATTTTATATATTGAAAGAACACGGCTTGTTTTACCTTTGAGGTTTTTATGGGATCAAAATCCTTTGAACTTTTTATGGCCAGATAAGATCCAAACAAGACACAAAGTGACCTTGACCTGAGTCTCGAGGACGAGACTCCCTTTGAGGTTTTTATATTTGTAACATCCGGATCCGAATGAACTGAAGCTCCTGTCAAGAAAAGGATGTTGCAAGCAAGTTTGGATCTCCAAAGTGGAGATATTCTAAGGTACATATCTCTCTCCTCTTTGTTCTCATTAAAGTCAGTGTTGAAGTTTCTAATTCAGTTTTTTTTATGTTGCTATCCATCAGGTATTTTATCTATTATTGTATGTTAGATAAAGACACAAAATCCCACCAAACTTAAAGGATCAAAGGTACAATCTTTGACCCTCCTTTTGCTGCCTTCCATGCATGATTCAATACCTTAAATTACCTCTGAAATTAGATGAGAATGTGAAGTTTTACATGGAATTCATTAAAACTTTTCAACAATTATATATGCTCTTGATTTCTTAAAAAAAAATTTTGACGCTCAAAAAAGGGGGAGACACTCAACGGTGTTCACCCCAAAATATTAAAGAGAAAAGAGAGAAGAACTTACAGTGCGAGAAGGTAAACAAAAGAAAATGGCGGATGATATCAACAGAGATATCATCCGCCCACCCGAACAACGCTACATGGAAGACCAATCAAGAAAAAAACGAGACGCCGCAATACAAATATTTTCCTTATAGAACCTCTGCCTAGCAAATAAAGCCTCGTTTCTTCCCAACAAAATACTCCACAGGCGCGCAATGGGAACCAGTCTGTCCTCCCTCGACCGACGCCCGGCCCCAGATAAGCTCTCCCAAAAAGCAGTTATAGAGGAAAGATTCAGCCACCCCACATCGTCCCAAATGGCGCGCACACGATCGCAATGAAGGAAAAGATGATCGGCAGTTTCCACCCCCGCATCGCACAGACCGCATAAATTAGAAACATTAGTGAACATCAACGCACATCGATCGCGAGTAAGCAACCTACCACGCCGAAGAATCCAAAGAAAAATGCCAATCCGTTCTGGGAGCTTGAGATCCCAAATGAGCCTGCAGTGAATGAGCATGGAAGCATCCATACCCTCAGCGTTGGGAAGTAAAGAGAAGTACGCCTTCCGCGTACTGAAGGGCCCCTCCTTCCAGGAAAAATGATCACGGCCCCCGGAGGGCGTGGGAGCGTCAACAAGGATGGTCATCAGCGCCGAGAAGTCGAGCAGCCGTTGATCGGAAAGATTATCCACCAATAAAGGGCACCAGCACCCATCGGACCAGCAAGAGGCCATAGTTGCGAATTTATCTCCCGCCAACGCATATAATCTAGGAAACAAGTTCAAGAGTACATTACCGGACCAATCCTCCGACCAAAAGCGGAACGAGGTCCCATCGCCAAGAGACGACATGAATAAGGATCGGTTACGGCTGAAGGCAGTCATAACATCGCGCCAAAAGGAAGGAACATTTCCCTGGGCACGCCCTCCAATGGCGGAAGTAACAGCATTCCCCGCCGCCACGCGGAAGCAATTCCAAAAGAAGTTATCATCCCGACCAAGCAGCTTAACCGCCCATTTTAAAAGCGAAGCCTCGCGCACCACCTCCAACCGCCGAAGGCCCCCCTCGCGCTTTGGACGCGAGACATCCTCCCAACCCACCAAATGGATCCCCCTTCTTCCATCGCCGTTCTTACCCCAAAGGAAACCCCTCATACATTTTTCCAAGCGCACCCGAACCCCCTTCGGAAGGCCGCGGACGGACAAGAAGTAAATAGGGATTGTCGAGATGACAGATTTAAGCAGGACCAAACGCCCCCCCAGAAAGGAGCGACGTGCGCCAACCAGCCAACCGCGCCTCCACCTTCTCCACCACCCTCCGGCAGTCACGCAAGCGAGCACGGCCCACAGAGAGTGGCAAGCCAAGATACTCAAGTGGAAGCCCACCAAGGGAAGAGCCCAGAATAGATGAGCACTCCTCAGCCTCCAACTGCGACAAAGCAAACGGCACCACCTTCGACTTGGTCCCATTGATTCGGAGCCCCGACATCTCGCAGAAAAGTTGGAGCGTAGTAGCCATCCCCAGGGCATGAGGCCGATCCCCCTCGATAAAACATAAAGTGTCATCGGCAAATTGAAGGATAGGGATATGAAACTCACCAAAAGAGCAACCGCGCGACAGGCCAGCGTCAACCACACCATGAATCATACACGGCAGCACGTCAACCGCCAAAACAAAGAGAAGCGGTGCTAGGGGGCACCCCTGGCGAACCCCCCTGCGAGGCTGAATCAAACCCCCGGCCGGCCGACCGATAATAGAGATGGAGAGAGACCGTAGTAACACACCGACGAACCTAGGAAATCCAATTCGGCGGAAATCCCCGCCGCTTCAAAACCGACCATAAGAATCGCCAATCCAAGGAGTCATAGGCCAACGCAAATCAATCAGAGATTTGCCTCCCCTGGACAAAAGCGATCTGGGAGGGAGAGATGAGAGCCCCAAGGAGAGGCGCAAGCCTCCTAGCTAAGGCTTTAGCAATAATTAAGTAAATGCCATTTGAAATAGAGATCGGGCGAAAGTCCTCAATACGGTTTGCTCCATGGGTCTTAAAATTTTGAGGATAAAATATTGGATTTAGCATGCAAATTAACCTAAGTGCAATCCATTAATTAGCTAGAGATTTTAGCACAGAAAAATAGAAATTTGGGGAAAATGACATGCATTTTCTTATGGAATCCTGAGAAGGATGAAGCAATTCATAAATAAAAAATCTAATATAAGTAACCGAGCCTCTAAAATTCCAAAAAAAAACTCAACCTCAAAACTCCTATTAATCAACTGCATGTTCTTTACATCAAGGACATGCTCAATTACTATTTTTAATGATAAAGACAGTCCTAAAGTCGATCATAAGATACTTTGATGCATTTATGACTAAAGATGCATTATTTTTGGATGAAATCCAAATAAGGATGATGTCAATGCTTATAGACTGAACATAATTCATATCAAAATAATGTCATATCCCCCAACAGATGAGCTGTAGGCAACAGCTCGAGATTGTGAGTTATTCAAAACATAACAAGCATTAGACCACACCAACCAAGAATTCCAACAGCTAACATGGAGCTTCACAGAGTGATTGTTATGAACTTGCTCAAAGAGATAATTATGTGCCATTAACCTCCATATGTTTGGTCCAAGGTGGAAAACAATATTGTATCTATGAATAATGCAGTATAATATCATAATTTGGTTGTATGGGTAGAGGCTCCTATAAGAACATATGCCCCTAAGGATCTATCCATATAGTTGTTACAGTTGCTTGAGTCGCAATGTGATGAGGTTTCATCCAGGTTGCAAACTAAATTTTGTCATGGGTTTCTTGTCTACAGGAAAACCTGTATAATATACATATGCACAAATGGTGAAACCCATAGATTCCTTGCTGAGGAAATCATATGTATATGTGTAGCATTATAACAACATCCTAGAGTGACCCATGAACTAATCTACTTTGCTATCTACACGAGCAATGTCCAAGCAATTCACAGTGATATGTAATAGCTTCTCGATAACCCTTTATATTATATAGCATTGACATCTTATGAGTAAACATCTTTGAAAATATTACAACTCTTCTCTTAAAGTCGACAAATGATTTCTCAAGATCTTTACGAATAAAAAATCATCAATCAATTGATCATTATGTATAATCTACTATTCATACAATCTATTATATATATATGATGTTATGGCAAATGATCAGAAAACACCCCTCCTTTGATGTCTCAACTGGAACTGGTACAATTGAGACATGATTCTTGTTTAGGTACCATATAAAACAAAATAATAAAGACTAGCTAGATCCATATCCAAAGCATAGATGGTGATCTTATGATTTTAGAACTAATAAGATGTGACCACAAAGACCGATCATCTTCATAAATTAATCTTTTAGGTATACTCTATTATTTATACATATCATCAAAGATAGGTAGTGACAAAATGCCAGAATTGTAAAGTCGACCATTGAAGAGATGAGAAATGATGGGGTAGGTGAATAAGCGAAATCAATGTTGAATCAGTTATATCAATAAGATCGTTAATAAAAAAAGACATAGTAATGTACAGTCTACCACAACAGAGATTGAGAAAGGTTGAGGAATCAAGTCAGCGTTGGTTATTCATTGATGACTAATAATTAAGAGTGCCAGTCATGGTGACCTTTACGCCTGACTGTGCGAGGGTGCGGTTACCCTCAGCTGGGCGGGAGATTAGGAAGCCCAGTAAGGGCAGCGACCGCTTAATGCACGGGTCTAGGATCCCAGTCTTTTTCTCGGTTTTTTTTTTGCAAGCGCTCACAGTTTTTACGCCTCTCTGGGATCCACATGTTTTTTTAAAGACCAGTTCCGCTGACCCTTGTTCTTTAGGGTACCTAGGCTGGAGGAACCTTGGTTTTTTTTCGAGCTCGTTAGCCCGTACCGATCGGGCCAGTTTTTCTTTTAGAGCAACTTTTCCGGAAAGTCTCTCTCACCCGTCTCACTGGCGTAGTTTTGAAGTAGACATATCCCTCTATTGGACCGCCTTCCAATTAGAGGGCGAGACGGAAGAGCCTCTTTTGTAGGCTACTTCACCGCTTGAGTTTTTGTTTACTTTTCGCCAACACACTTGGCGATGCTACATCAAATCATACATGTATACATCTAAATCCTCTAAGGCTACATTCGAATCAGTTACAGTTGAATCTGGAAAAGTTACAATTGAGATTGGATTGAGTCACAATTGAGTTTGACTAAAGTTGAATTACAGTCGAACTTGTTACATGGGAGCTTGGTTACAGTTGAGTTGGTTCAGTTGAGTTGAACTAGTTACTTTTCCACCAATAATTCCTGACAAAGAGAAAAGATCATATCATGAAAATCATCCTTATCAGACTACAAGCTACTATCACAGTTGTTTGAAATAGCTAGTGGACGTGTTGGGAACTTAGTTAGGATGCATTTTACTCCACCGCATGCCTACGGAGGCACCCCAACCCTAAGGTTTCCTTACTGCCTTAGAGTAATAGTGTGAGGTCTTACTAGACCAAGACCACAGACTATCCACTAAGCTTGAGAAATTCAACAAGAAAGAATCAAAACATCAGACTCATCATCTACACTTACTATGGTCTATCCACATGACTCACAATCAAAAGAGACCTAAATCATCTCAACTATGTCAAATCATTAAATACTCACGAAATCTGGATCATCTCAATTATGATAGGCATTGAATAAGTCATTGAAACTTGAAATTGATGGGGAAGAACGGAAATCATATACATTTTTATACTGGAGTCACACCCCTTAGAATCATAATATGAGATCACACTCGGATCAAGATCCCAGATTATCCACTAAATCTGAGAGATTAGATAAAGACCAAGAACAAAGACTCAAAACCCACATCTCCAAGATCCATTAAACATGATTTATAATTAAGTAAATAATGATAGTTTAAATATAAATCATATAATCTATATATCAAAATGATAAATATTAGGAAATCAGGGTAGGATAACTAAGTCGGGAAATTCACTTGCTGAATAACTAGAAAACTTGTTTCATTGCCAATAGACTCATCATCTACACTTACTATGGTCTATCCACATGACTCACAAACATCAAAAGAGACCTGAATCATCTCAACTATGTCAAATCATTAAATACTCATGAAATCCGGATCATCTCAATTATGATAGGCATTGAATAAGTCATTGAAACTTGAAATTGATGAGGAAGAACGGAAATCATATACATTTTTATACTGGAGTCACACCTTAGAATCATAATATGAGATCACACTCGGATCAAGATCCCAGATTATCCACTAAATCTGAGAGATTAGATAAAGACCAAGAACAAAGACTCAAAACCCACATCTCCAAGATCCATTAAACATGATTTATAATTAAGTAAAAGATGATAGTTTAAATATGGATCATATAATCTATATATCAAAATGATAAATATTAGGAAATTAGGGTAGGATAACTAAGTCGGGAAATTCACTTGCTGAATAACTAGAAAACTTGTTTCATTGCCAATAGCTCTAAATTTAATTGCTAAGCCTTACTTACTTGCTTTCTTTTGGAGCCACTAAAATTTCCTGTTACTTCTAATTAATAAGATTTACTCAACATTTGTTGATGCTCTTTTCTCCCTATTGCATGGATTGTGGGCAGAATACCTGCACCGTTGTATTGGGAGAGTTGAACGTCAGTTTCTGAAGCAAAATATATCAGGTATGTATGCTATAGTTTGTTCAAGGTATTATTAAATGCTTTTATTTCTCTTCTAATATAATTGAGATGCATGTACATAATGAAACTTCTGTTGTTACATGTTAACTGCTATGGATATTTATGCAATATAATTGTGACATACTGTAGTTCTGTGGCTTATTAGTTAATTTGTGAATGTCATTCGTAAAAAAAATTCCCCTAATTTTTAGTACTCTAATGTGATCTTTAGTGAATATGATACTACGGATGATATGTAAACGGGTATCCCAGATCCGTAGAAGCGGGCCTCACAACCAAGTTCTTTCATGCGGTGGCTAGTGGGCGACGAAGGAGAAATGTTATATGCTCAATGGTCATCGAGGATTTATGGGTAGAGGAAGAGGAGATTGGAAGGGTCATGGTCGGGTACTTTTATGACATGTTCAGGAGAGTAGAGCAGAGGCGGTGGAGATGGTCGAGGTTTAATGCTCCTACACTCTTTGCGGAGCAACATGACTAGTTGACTCGAGCCTTTGTAAGGAGGATATGCAATGGGTCGTGTTTGAGCTGAATGCAGATGGTACACCAGGGCTAGATGGTTTCCCGATTTACTTCTACATGGAGTTTTGGGATGCGACGGGCGACGGAGTTTTTGAGGTATTGGAAGAATTTGTGTAATGTGGGTTTCAACAAAATTAATAAAGCCCTCATTTTTCTCCTTCCTAAGAAGGATGTTTCCAAGCGTGTTGAGGATTTTCAACCCATTTCCCTTTCGAACGCAAAGGTTCTTGTTGAGAGGGTCAGTGATGTTCTCGGTACTCGGGTGTCCCCGCTGTAATAAGCCTTCATCCCTAGCAGGCAAATTGGTGATAGTTTAGTTATGGTCGTTGTGATTGTGGTTGGCTGGAGGAGGCATCAGGCATGTGGAATTCTGTGGAAGGTAACTTCTAAAAGGCCTAAGATAGTATTGACTAGCGATTTTTGTGGCCAGTCATGGCTAAATGAGGCTTCCCCGATCGGTGGAACTCTCTTGGATGAATTGATGAGTCATCATTGCTTCCTACTGGGTGTTGGTGAACGAAAGTCCATAAGGTGGATTCTTTCAGTCGCAGAGCAGAGTAAGGCAGGGATGCTCGTCGGTGCCTCTCCTTTTTGTGATGGTTGTTGATGTGCTCCCACACATGGTGAACCAAGTGGTGTCTCATGGTCTTACAGTGGGGTTCTCATTGGGGGATATCTCTATCACGATCATTCAACACGTGAATGACACCATTTTTTTTGTTTGGGCAGGGGGAGACTTGAGAAGGTGAGAAGCATGGCCATGGCCTTAGAGATCTATAGGGAGCTCTCGAGGCTGAATATCAATAGAGAAAAACTAGCATGGTTCCATTTGGCAAGAATAAGGCGGAGTCGGAGGATTACTCAACGAAACTAATATGTTCTTATGGCACGCTTCTAATCAAGAATCTTGGTTTACCTCTCGCTAGTGGTAAACTTCTGCTTTCTAAATGGTTGTCGGTTGTGGAGAAGCCGGAAAGGAAGCTGGTTGGGTGGAAGAGTCATTGCTATCACACGACACTCAGCTGGTTTTGGTGAAGGCAATTTTTGTTGCCATTCTAATCTCCATGTCCTCCTATGCGACGATTTATGTGGTTGGGAGTTTCCCTTGTTGTCTTAATGATACTCGTCTCATAGAATGTATGAGGTTGGGACAACTAGAGAAAAGAGAAATGGTTGAATTCTTGTTTGCATCTTGGCAGGTGAATGTTCTATGCATACAGGAGACGAAGAGTGATTCGTGGGAATCTTTTACATGGCAATCGATTTTAGAACCAAGGCTTATTGAGTTCTAGGCAATGTCAGTTGATGGTAGCTTTAGAGGAATCATTGTAGGCCAAAAATGGTGTGGTGTTTGATTTAATGGAGGAGATGAATAGCTCATTCTATATCGGGGGTCCTGGCTTCTAAGAAGGATAACACGAAATCGAAGGTGTTAATTGTCGGTGGTATCACTAAGGCACCAACGAATGAGGAGCTTTGTGTGGAGTTTACGGAGGTGTGAGCGAATTCCCTAGACCTTGCTTGGGTTGTAGTGAGCGGCTTAAATGTGACACTTTACTCTTAAGAAAGGTCGGGTGGTAGGGGGCCTTCCAGCGGCTTTAGATGGTTTGGCCTACGGGTTTCACAAGTCTCCAGTAAGGAATCTATGGCACTGAGCAGAGATTTTAACTTGTTGGAGATTCGACAAGCAAAAAAATATAACGCTAATGTCAATGGATGTCATGGACATGATGGCATTTCAGTATTCTATCTCAAGGAATTCTGGAGTAGGTGGCTGAGAATGTTTTTGTTATGGTGTCTAAATTCACAAGGGAGAACTTGGGGTTCAATTGTCTGGCTGAATCGTTTCCTCGGTTTTTTATTGCCCACAAAGGAGGTTGTGGCAAGAATGGAAGATTTTCATCCCATTGTGTTGTCTAACAATATTTACTTGGTCGTCGTAAACCTGTTGGCGACTCGTCTTAAAAAAGTGTCGGGTAAGATTATCTCTCGTGCACAGTGTGCTTTCTTGGCTGAGAAAAAGATGGTTGATCATGTTGTTATGTCTTCTAAGATTGTGGAAGACGGGAGGAGATGCAATGTTTGAGGTGTTTTGTGGAAGGTGGACTTTTTAAGTCTTACGACTACGTGGATCGGTGGTTTCCATAGCATCAATCCACCACAGGGATTCCACGAACACCTAGATTTTGTGGATGAAGCGATTTGTGGCGTTCTCATCTAGTGTCGTTGTGGTTAATAGGTTGCCCATAGGCAGTTTCTTCCAGCCGCAAAGGGGCATCCGACATGGGTGCCCTTTGGCTTTGCTTTTGTTCGTGTTGGTGGTCGACGTGTTGACATTAATGGTAGAAGTGTGTTGTTGTTGAGGGCTTCTATTTCGGCTACTTTAGGGATGAGAATTCCATTTCAGTCATAATATGTAAACAACTATGAATCAGTGATTCATTACTCTAATAGCTGAAATAAAGCTTTGTTCCCAAGTATTTAGTTGCATTTTGGAGTTTAAATTCATATTAAGCATTCATGCATATGTAAACTGTAGAGATAGTTCTTAGTATTATTATCTCTTTATGTATCTTGTCGTTATTTCTTTATCTTATTTAGACCTCTTTGTAATTTACCCTTAAGGTCTCTCCTTATATAAGAGAGCCTAGGGTTTTTTCTGAATAATTATCGAAGACTCTTTTCCCAACATGGTATCAGAGCCGCCCTAGGGCTCTCCACACCCGTCGTCCCCTTCCCCACCCACCGCCCTCTTCGTTTCTCGCCGCCGATCCCGGGCGCCCCTCCCGCAGCGGCTCCCCCACTCGCTGCTTCTCTCTTTCTCTACCCGCAGCGGCTTCCCAGCCCACCGCCCGAGGTCCTAGGCGGCAGTCCAGCCCACCCGAGGTCCCAGGCGACAGTCCCCCTCACCGCCCGAGTTCCCAGCCCGAGTTCCCAGGCGGCAGTTCAGCCCGTCCGAGGTCTTAGGCGGTATCCAGCCCGCCGCCCAAGGCTCCGGCGACATCCAGCCTGCCGCAGAAGACCTCCGGTGGTACCCAGCCCGCCGTAGCAGTAGCAGGCGGTTCCCCCTTTCCGCCGCAAACCACCAGGCAGCATCCTTGCCGCTGAAAGGGTTATAAGCCTCATCTAAGGCGTGCCCAAGTCTCTTCGGCCGACATATGGATTTGAGTGCGTAACGTCTACATACGCACTCAAATCCGATGCAGTTGGTGTAGACACTCATTACCTTGTCTACATATCCTTGATCTTCTCCTGCGGCAGTATGTCAGAATCGAAGGTCGATATGCCCTCCACCGGCGCATTCAAAGGTCCTGCGCCAATAGTGAAGATGGACGGGTCTAACTATGAGCTCTGGGTTATGCAGTTCATGAGCCTCATGAAGTCAAATGGTAAGAAGCACATTCTTACCGAAGATGAGCCCCACAGAGAAGACAGGAATATATGCCTCATGGGAGGCTGATGACTCCTGCGCAAACGTCTGGTTGTCTGGTACATTGACGACGGAGATTGCTAATGGCGTTCTCCATCAGCCCACTGCCAAGGTGATGTGGGACATTCTTGCCGCTACATATTCGCAGGTGCGAAATGAGACAAAGATGTTGCAACTTCAGCATGACATTTTCACAATGAAGCAGAGCGGCAGACCTCTCCATTCCCTATACACATCCCTAAGAGGGATGTTTGAGAAGTTATACAGTACCATTCCACTCACTGCTACTCCTGAACAGCAGAAGACGTTTCGGAACGCCACCATGGTGGGTGTTCTACTTGCGGCTCTTGATCCTGAATATGATACCGCCCGGTCTCAGATCCTAGGTGATGCAGTTATTCCTCCAGTGGAGGATGTTTACAGAAGGCTCAGTCGCATTCTCTTCTACTCCACCCCCATCAGCGATGGCAGTCTCGCGTGGGAGAGGTGGCCCGCCTTCTGCTCGTGGTCGTGGATGTGGCCGTGGACCTCAGGGAAGAGGTGGCCGCTTTAGTCAGACATGCTCCTATTGTCACTGCACAGGACACTCGGAGGAGACATGCTATTCTAAGCATGGGTTCCCAGCATCGGCACGTGTTGCAGAGCATTCTCAGTCTCCATTACAGTCTACTGCAGATAGTCGATTTGACGAACTAGTGGCACGTCTCCGAGATATTATGCCACATTCATCTGGTGATTCGTCTGGTGGTCCTTCAGATGTTGTTGCTACAGCCTCTGCCAGTTCATCAGCCGCTGCTAGTACCTCAGGTAGATCTACCGCATTCACACAATCTCATGATATATCTGACTGGGTTATAGATTCGGGAGCCACACAACATCTCTGTCGAGATAGAGATAGATTACAGGCCTACAGGGACATTCCTCCCGGTCATTCAGTGCAGATCGCAGATGGTATCCATTCGCCCCTTGTTGGACAGGGGGAGGTCTTCCGATCCTCCACTATGCAGCTACAGAACGTCCTACATGCTCCTGAGTTCTCCATGAATCTGTTATCTATTAGTCAGATTACGAAGGATTTGCATTGTCGTACTATATTTGACATGTCTTCTCTCATTTTTCAGGACATACTCACGGGCAAGGTGATTGGTTGTGGCTCTGAGCAGAATGGTCTATATCGGCTGGTTCGGGATTCCTATGCTGGCGTCTCCTCTCATTCTGCCGGACCAGTCTCTCCGTACATCTGGCATCTCCGATTTGGTCACCTTCCGCTCCAGAAAATGCGCCATCTTCTGCCCCAGATCTCTCCTAGTTCGTCTTTCCGCTGTGAAGCATGTCAGTTGGGAAAGCATCATAGGTCGAGCTTTCCAAGTCGTCAGATTCGGAGCAGTAGCTCCCCATTCGAGTTGTTACATATTCGGACCTTTTCAGAGATGTTCATCCAAGTCGTCAGATTTTATCTTGTGTTACATCTCTGAAAAGGTCCTCTGAGCAGTAGCTCTCGATCATCAAGGGCACAGATTTTATCTTGTCGTAGTGGATGATTTTTCTCGTGTGTCATGGGTCTTTTTGTTGAAGAATAAATCTGAAGCAGGAGATGTGATCAAGAATTTAATTAATGAAGTGCACAATGTTTTCTCTTCCTCAGTCAAATATGTTTGGACGGATAATGCCCTAGATTTTTGTACACGCTCACTTTCCCTAATTCTTTTATCAAAGGGTATTATTCACCAAACCACTTGTACAAATACATCACAACAGAATGGTGTGGCGGAAAGAAAGCATCGCCATCTCTTGGATATTACTCGAACCCTGTTGATTCAGAGTTGTGCTCCTATTTCCTTCTGGGGGGACGTTGTTCTTACTGCATGTTATCTGGTCAATTGAATGCCATCCTCAGTTCTTGGTGAGAAGATACCTATCTCTCTTATTTTTCCAGATAAGGAGTTATTCTCACTGACTCCACGTGTCTTTGGTACAGTGACTTTCGTTCATCGTCTATCTCCAGGACTTGACAAACTCTCTCCTAGAGCAGTCAAGTGCGTCTTTGTTGGTTATTCCAGGACTCAGAAGGGCTACCGGTGTTATGATCCTACGAATAGGAGGTACTTCGTCAGTGCTGATGTCACTTTCTTTGAGTCTGTCATGTATTTCTCTCCTGCAGGTAACAGACTGGTACCATCTACTACCACTGATGATGTCTATGTTCCTCTACCACCTACATGGAGTTCACCTGAGTCTTCCCCTGTGCCTGTCTCCACGCCAGCACCCCCACCACCACCTCCTCCTCCACCCATTCCACGGCCTATCGTTTCACCGCTACCAAAATTCTATACGCGTCGGTCAGGTCCTGCTCAGACTACACATCAGCCACTCATCACGCCTCAGGTATGTTCAGACGGCATTACTACTGACGGGTCAGGTTTAGTACATGTGCAGGATTCTACAGTACAGGACGACACTAGCCCATCCAGTACAGCAGATGATGATCTTGATGTTCCGATTGCTATTCGGAAGCAGAGGCGACAATGTGCCTCTTATCCATTTGCTTCACAGGTTTCCTTTCACAGTCTCACTGGTGATTTTCAGAGATTTGCAACAGCCTTGTCTTCCGTGGATATACCACGGACCTACCAGGAAGCTTTGAAGAATGATTGCTGGAGATTAGCTATGGAAGAAAAGATGAAGGCCTTGCAGTCTCGTGGCACATGGTCTTTGGTCCCTGCACCTCCTGATGCATCCGTTGTGAGCTGTAAGTGGGTCTTCACAGTTAAATATCAAGCAGATGGCACGTTAGATCGGCACAAAGCACGCTTGGTCGCCCGTGGGTTTACACAAACCTATGGCGTGAATTACATGGATACGTTCTCTCCAGTGGCGATTCACTCTACCCTTCGTATTCAATTGTATGTTGTTGTGGTTCGTGATTGGAGTATATCTCAACTAGATGTCAAGAATGCCTTTCTGTACGGGGACTTACAGGAGGAAGTCTACATGCAGCAGCCACCTGGGTTTACTTTTGAGGGGGAGAAGCAGATGGTCTGTAGACTTCACAAGGCGATATATGGCCTCAAACAGAGTCCGAGAGCATGGTTCCAGAAGCTGTCCAACCTTATTGGGCAACAGGGACTCAATCATTCAAGAGGTCAAATGTCGATGACTCGTTGTTCGTCCAGAAGTCATCGGCAGGTACGGTTGTCATTATGGTCTATGTTGATGATATTATTGTTACAGGAGATGATGCTCAGGGCATAGAAAGGGCGAAGGCATTCCTAGGCCGTCAGTTTGTTACTAAGGATCTTGGAACCCTAAGATATTTTCTGGGGTTGGAATTTGCAAGGAATGCACAGGGCTTGGTGATGACCCAACGGAAGTACATTACAGACTTTCTGATTGAGACTGGCATGGATGGATGCAAACCATCAAGTATTCCCATGGACCCTAGCATGAAGTTGTATGATGGTGATACTGATGAAGTAGATAAGAGGAGATATAGAGAAATGGTGGGAAAACTCCTCTACATTACCATAACTCGTCCAGACATTGCATTTGCAGTTAGCAGGGTGAGTCTGTTTATGGAGCAGCCAAGACAGGTTCACATGGATGCTATACACATGATACTGAGGTATCTGAAGTCTTCTCCAGGGTCAGGGCTGCTATTCATAAAGGGCACAGACTTATCCATCTCAGCGTGTGCAGACGCAGATTATGCAGGATGCCCTAAGGATCGAAAGTCAACCTCAGGGTTCGCAGTGTTTGTTGGAGACTCTTTGGTTTCTTGGAAAAGCAAGAAACAAACTGTTGTGGCAAGGTCCAGTGCCGAATCCGAATACAGGGCAATGGCTCAAGCCAGCACGGAAATGATGTGGGTTCGGTCCGTACTAGAAGATTTACATGTAGCTGTGCCCCTACCTATGAAGCTTCAGTGTGACAATCAGGCAGCATTATTCATTGCCAACAATCCAGCTTTCCATGAAAGGACCAAGCATATTGAAGTTGACTGCCATTACACTAGAGATTTGATCCAGAGAGGATTGACATCTACTGCACATGTGAGCTCAAGAGATCAGACTGCAGACGTATTCACTAAGCCACTGCTCAGGGGACCTTTTCAGAGATGTTCATCCAAGCTGAGCATGATAGACATCAATGCTCCACCTTGAGGAGGAGTGTAGAGATAGTTCTTACTATTATTATCTCTTTATGTATCTTGTCGTTATTTCTTTATCTTATTTAGACGTCTTTGTAATTTACCCTTAAGGTCTCTCCCTATATAAGAGAGCCTAGGGTTTTTCTGAATAATTATCGAAGACTCTTTTCCCAACATAAACAATTAGCAAACATTAGCATGTATTTTTGCATAAAATAAAGAACTGAATTGTTCATAAAGAATCCCCGACAACGACGTCATTTGATGATTCACTTTCTAACCTAGATAAGATGTCAATGTTGTAACACTGATATATAACAATTCAATCAAAAATCACTTAACAATAAGGAATTCAGATCAGGTGATTATATTACAAACTTGGATTAAGCCCAAGGTCGATCAGGACGAAGTAATTTAACTCAATTTCAATGTAGTCGATATGATGGTCAATTTCAGAAGGAAAATGTTCTTTTAGTATTTTATAATGCAAACAAGAACGTGAATGTGATCCAAAATGACAATTTCAAAGGTCAACTTAGCCTATTTTCAAAAATCCAAATTAATTGTCAAATAAGCTCAATTTTTCAGGAAAATTATAAAGTCAAGCTCACATCAGAGAGAATAAGTTACTCCATAAATGGCTAATTTTAGTTTTGAAAATAGATGAAAATTAACCGTCCAAATAAGTGCCCAACGCAAGGTTCTCTTTGCAAAGATAAAATATAAAACAAAACATGCAAATAGCGTTCAACAACGCTTCTTCAATTATTAGATAGAAAAGGGTGCCACCTGCAATTTACACTCTATGCACCACTTGTCACTCTATGGACGGTTGGTTGTCTTTGCAATAGTGGAAATTTCCAGGAGTGCTAACAAAATTCTTCAAAATCAAATATAGGAGGTAAATTCCTTAGTAATGTAGTTCGAAAACGATATTCTTCTAATAAGCCAACAAAAAAAATTTCTGTGCTTACTGTAGACATATCGCATACATTTTGTGCGACATAGGATATCGCGGGAAATATATACGCTTCCTTTTAGCGCATATATTGTCTGCGCTTTGAGCCCATTAGCGCATAGCATTCCTGCGATATGTTCTGCAATTCAAAAAATAAAATAGACAGAAGGAACGAAGGGGTACTTACGCACATATTCCTTTGAACACAGGACCCGACTCTCGTCGACCCGACTCTCCTCGCACAGAGCAGGCCGCCGGCCATCCTCTCCGCCTCCGTCGGCCACCTCGCTGCCTCCGCCGGCCATCGTCTCCGCGTCCGCCGCCGAAGGCCTCTCCGCCTCCGCCGCCGAAACCCTCTCTGCTTCCACCACCGTTTTTTGTTCACCAAGAGTAATTTTCTCTAACATTTTTAAAATAGGGATCTCTGTTCTTTGGCTTTCTATTCATTATCATTTTTTTAGTTGAACATTGTTCTTTTATATGACCTAAGACGATGTAAATGCAATTTTTAGGAGGTCTATGGATTCCGTATATTGCATATTTGAATTGAAGAGTCATAATGATGACTCTACCTGTGCAGTCATGCGAGGTCTGGGATTGAGAGCATCCATGTCTTATGAAGAGTTGTTGGAATTCGTTTGTAAGGAATTTTCATTGGATAGGAGCACTCACAACATCAAGATATCGCAGCGCATTGGAACTGGTTCAGTGATGACATCCATTACAGATGATGATGATGTACAAGGTGTTTTCCTTTACGCAAAGACATATCAAAGTCGGCTCCCATAGAGATGGTAATAGATGCCTCTCTGATTGAATGTGGAACCGAACATCACGCCTTGGGACCACACGGTGCGCCCCTAATTGCAGATCTATGTAGCGGCGACCCACCTATTATGGCATGTAATGATGAGAGTACATATATTAGCGAGGCTTTCATGAGGGAAGTGAATCGTGTTATGAATGACTGTCCTCCGCAGGTCACTGATGATGAGATAAAGAATGAAACTGAGGAAGTTGAAGATAATGTTGGGCATGGTTTTTTAAAAAATCAAAAAGGGGGGAATCACGCGAAGGTGCCCGTCCCATTAATATATTAATTGATTAAAACAAAACTGATTACAAATACCAAGATTCAAACAACTGCTTGTAATGGTATCAAACATTTTCATAGTAAAAACGCATTCCCGAAAAAAGATTCTCATTGTGGCCAAGCCAGATGGCCAAAAGAAGAAAGAACTGCAACCGAAAGCAGAATCTCCCTCTTCTGTCTTTTGCGTGCACCATAAAAAGAGCTCCAGAAAGCATCAAAGTCAACGGGGCGCAGCCAATCTAATCCCGTATTATTCCAGATAGGCGCAGTAATGCGGCAACGAAAGAAAAGATGATCGAGCGACTCAATTTCAGTTCCACAAAGTAAACATCAGTCGGAGACATTCTCGAACAGCTTAGAACATCTATCTTGAGTCATAATTCGCTTCCTCCTAAACAGCCACAGGAAGAAACCAATCCTCTCAGGCAGTCCAATAGTCCAGATGAACTCGCAGTCACGAATGACCATCTCCGAGCAGTTCCACAATGTTGGGCATGATGTAACAAATGGTTCTCAAATTGCCTCTTCCATACCCTTCTACAATATCTTAGGTGGTGACGAGCTTGCAAATTTTGAAGAGAATTTTCGAAATGAAAGTGCCATTGACAGCATTGGTGATGAACTGCAAAAGTGTCGCACTTTCAAAACGAAAGACGATCTTGTATTTTGTGTGAAAAAGTACAACATATTTTCCCATTATAACTTCACAATTAAAGAATCTACCACATTGGTTTGGTCCATCTCGTGCATGATGGATTCCAATGGATGCAAGTGGTTTTTGCGTGGTCATTATCATAGATTCGACGGGATGTGGGTAATATCTAAGCTTGGTGATCCACACTCATGCATCAATCCGTCTATCAGTCAAGATCATCCCCAACTTGACTGCAACTTCATGGCACGAGAGGTTCTCGACTTTGTGAAGGACAGCCCAATTGTTCCAGTTTCAACTCCCAGGACCCATATCAAGAAGGTATACAAGTATTTGGTTACAAAGAAAAGAGTTTGGGATGCAAGAAGAAAGGCAATTGCAATCATTTATCGTGAATGGAAGAAATCCTACATAGATATGCCACATCTGTTACATGCTTTGAAAGTTGCCATTCCAGAGACTGAAAATGCTATCACACATACGGAGCATCCCGATCCAAGAAAGTCACATTGTCGTAGATTTCAGCAATGTTTTTGGGCGTTTGGTCCATGTATTGAAGCTTTCAAGCATTGTAGGCCTTTGATCAGCATAGACGGTACACATTTGTATGGAAAGTATACACAAAAATTATTGATTGCATGTGAGATTGATGGTGACAACCAAATTGTCCAACTTGCCTTTGGCATTGTGGACAAAGAATCTGCGCTAAGTTGGAAGTGGTTTCTTTCATTGTTGTGTATCAAAGTTATTGGGATGCATCCAGATCCAATTTGCATTATTTCAGATCGCCATCCAGGTATTAAGTCTGCAATGAATGATGTTGATGTTGACCTACTTCCACCCTTTGCACATTTTTTGTTCCCGACATGTGGCTAGCAATTTCAACACTGTATTTAAGAACGGGTCCATGAAAAATATTGCAACTGCAGTTGCCTTACAGACATCCTCTAAGAAATTTGCGTAATTAATGAGAAAATTAAGAGAATGGAATACAGATGCAACTAGATGATTTGAAACGCATGATTGTCCGAAAGAGCAGTGGACTTTGGCATATGCTGGTAGTTTTAGGTTCGGCCAGTTTTAGGTTCTTTGGGGCGTAGTTTACAGGAGATGTGGTGATGGTGGGAGATCGAAGATGTTGTGTCCGGGGCCTAACCGAACCTCAGAGGGAGCGCCTCATCCTTAATAGGGGCGTAGGCGATATTAGTTGGAGATGCCTACGCTACGCTGATGGTTCCTGCGAGAAGCTCGAGGTGTGCATGGCAAAGGTCAAAGGTGTCCCTTTCCTGTCCCGGTCCGTCGACTGCTTGCGGAGGGCCCTGGGCCAGTGGGGTCGTGTTCGTGAAGTGATCGATGATGGCCTTAGACCGGGATCCGCGGTCGATTTTACGACAATTATGATAGAATGTTCCTCGTCCTTCCTCGATAACGTTGGCGACAGGAGCTGTTTTTCTGAGCTGAAGGTCGGCGGTTTTTCCTTCCAGATCGAGATGACGATCGACTCCCCTCCGCCTCCTCCTCCTCCGGTGGTCGCGAGGACGGCGTCAGCTGAGGAGGCATGGGACACCTTATTTGTGGAGACGACGGTTGGCTTTTCGAGACGCCCCCTGACTGAAGAGTTACGTCTAAACCGTAACACGCGGCGGCTCCTGAACTTCCCAAAAAGATTGCCCCTGGCTCCATCATCATTCCTTTTGCATGGCAACGTGGACGAACCCTCGGTGGGCCCGCCTTCTGAACCGGCTCTTGGGACGTTCGTCGTTTCAACTTCGGGCGAGGGGTTCCACCTGTTTGACCCGCTTGCTTACCCGTTATTGGGTAATTGGTTCTCCCCGGAGTCGGGCAGCGGAAGGGCGATCCATTTGCCCGTCTCGGTGGTGGGTGAGTCGTATGGTCCGGCCCACTCTCCCTTTTTGTACCGTGCTAGTCAGTTCCCTTTGGGGTGGGCGGATGTGCCTCACGTGTCAGCTATTGTGGAGCTCGTTCAGCTTCTTTCCGAGGATAGGCAGCGGACTCCAGCCATCTCTTCTACGGCGGCATCACCGACCGAGTCTACAGCAGAAGAGTCAACCTTCCCTGAGGACCACTCTGACCAGGTCCACGTGGGAGAGACCAGTGTGGGAAGAATCGCGAAGTGCTACCGAAGAAGGAACAGAGCCAAGGCGGACAGATCCTCAGCCCAGCCAGATTTATCGTTCAAACTCCTTGTGGCGGAGGCGGCCGATGTCATGCGATCTAGGGGGAGCGACGAAGGTTCCAAATAAAGACTTTATCCTGGAACGTGAGAGGGCTGGGGGATCTGGACAAAAGAAAGATGGTGGGCGCACGGTTACTTGAATGGGGTTGCGACATTGTGCTCCTTCAAGAAACGAAGCTCCACGGCCTGACGGAGCAAGATTGGAAGGGGTTCGGTGCTGGAGAGGTAGATCAGTTCAGGTCCTTGGAGGGGACGGGATCCTCAGGTGGGATGATTGTGGCATGGCGTTCCTCGAGGTGGTCCTTCAACTCCTTCTTTCGCGGGCGGTACATCTTAACGGTGGTCTTGGACAACACTAGATCCGATCTTCGGATTGCGGTCTCGTGCGCATATGGTCCTTGTGACGCGGGTTTACATGCGCAATTGTGGGAGGATCTGATGGAGGCGGCTTCTTGCGTGCTTGGGATCCCCTGGCTGGTGGGGGGGATTTCAATGTAACTCTCCTATCTTCGGATAGGCCTGGCGGTAGGGGCGGTCAAGATCCAGGCTCCTCCTCTTTCGCGGACACCATTGACTCGCTTGGCCTCGAGGTTCTGGACGCCACGGGTATCGGCTATACTTGGAGAAATGCTAGGTCTCGTTCGCGGCTTGACCGCTTCCTAGCATCAGAGGAGGCCGGGGAAAAATTCCCCTTAGCAATTGTGGAGGCGAAGCCTAGGGTGTGCTCGGATCACAACCCCATTATGTGGTGGTCGGGTGAGTGCCCTGTTCAGCGAGGCCTGTTCAGATATGAGAAGTGTTGGCTGCAGGAACCTAACTTTCGGGAGGTGGTGACATCGCATTGGAGGGAGGCGGTTGTATCTGGCTCTGCTACGCAGAAATTCCATGCCAAGCTCTGCTCTTTAAGGGTGCGTCTTGCGGCTTTTAAGAAGGAGACGAGGGTGGCGAGGGCGGCGGCCAAACTGGAGGCGGAGGCGACCATTCATTTGATGGACACTCTGGAGGATAACAGAGAGCTATCTACCGAGGAGCTTGCGGCTCGCGCCGAGGCCCAAAGAAAAATATTTGTGGAGGAAAAGAAGCGCGTTGCGGAGTGGAGACAAAGGTCAAGGATGCGATAGGTTAGGGAAGGGGATGTGAACACCTCTTTCTTCCATCGTTGTGCTAATGGGAGGCATCGATCCAATTATTTCCGCTCTATTACTATCGATGAAAGAAGCGTGGAAGGAAATGGCGAGATGGGCACGGCTATCTCCAACTACTTCAAGCTTATGACTTCTACTACTATTCCTAGAAGATGGAGGTGGCGAGGTCGGAGGTCCAGGTCGGTGGCTGGTGCCGCCTGCGAGAACTTGATTCATGAAGTCTCTCTGGAGGAGCTGCATGACGCGGTGTGGGACCTCAATGATGACGCGTCTCCTGGCCGTGATGGATTCCTAGTCTCCTTCTATAAGGACTTTTGGGACAATATTGGGTCAGAGGTTCTGGGGGTCGTGAAAGAGTTCTGTTCTGGTAACGCGGGCTTTGATAGAGTCAATCGCGCTCACCTTGTTCTTATTCCGAAGTCGGATGCGGCCTCTTCGATCGGGGACTTCAGGCCCATTGCTGTATCCAACGCTCTATACCTTATCATGGCGAAGGTCTTCGCCCGCAGGCTGAATGTTATTCTCAGGGACCTCATTTCTCCGGCTCAGGCGGCTTTCGTCCCGGGACATCAGATCTCTGACTGCGTCTCCCTCGCGTCTGAAATTATTGTTGATTGGCGGAGGAGCGACACTAGTGGCATTCTTTGGAAGGTGGACTTCTCGAAGGTGTACGATACTCTAGATTGGAGATTCCTTTGGAGCGTGCTCAAGAGAAAGGGCTTCCCCGACATCTGGATCACTTGGATGCGACGTTGCATATCTACGGCATTGTTTTCCGTTTTGGTCAATGGGAGCCCGGAGGGGGGCTGGATTCAACCTCGCAGGGGGGGTCGCCAGGGGTGTCCCCTCGCGCCTATGATGTTCATTCTTGCAGTTGACGTTCTTTCTGACATGGTGGAGGGTGTTGCGGCCCACGGGTTGACTAGGGGCTTCTCGAAGGAGGGGCTGGAGGTCCCGATTGCACAATACGCTGATGATACGCTTTTCTTCATCGAGGGGGGCATCGAGGAGGCTACCGGCATGGCGATGACGCTCGAGATTTTCTCGGAGTTATCGGGCCTAACGAAGAACAACTCAAAGTCAGTTTTCATCCCCTTCGGACACGCGGAGCTTGTTTCGGTTAATCTGGAGACGGTGTTGGGTTCGGGTAGATCCTCTCTTCCACTTGAGTACCTTGGCACCCCTCTGTCGCTGGGGCGTACGCGGATTCAGGATTGGATGCGGGTGGTGGAGAAGGTCGAGGCGAAGCTCGCAGGTTGGAAGGTTGTGGTCCTCTCGGGGGGGGGGGGGGGGGGGGGGGGTCGACTGGTGCTCTTGAAGTCCGTCCTCTCCTCCATTCCTATTTTCCTCCTCTCCAATCGAAAGATGCCTAAAGGGCTGCGGGCGCGGCTGGAGAAACGGATGCGGGCTTTCTTATGGGCCAGCGGTGCGGCCGGCTCTAGGGGGATTCATTTGGTGGGTTGGAAGGAGGTCTTGCGTCAGAAGGTTGACGGGAGCTTGGGGGTAAAATCCCTTGAGCAAATGAACGAGGCTCTTTTGTTAAAATGGGCTAGCAGAATTTGGGGCCCGGGTAATGACCTGGCGTGCACTGCGATTTGGAAAATCTACAACGTCTCCGGAGCCCCTCCTCCGATGGTTTTCGGCAGCAGCTCCCCCACCCCTTTTTGGCGCAGCGTGGTGAAGGCCTTTGTGAGCAACCTCGCCCTCTTTAGGCCTGTTCTCGGTCGGGGGACTCTTTCGCGTTTTGGTCTGATGATTGGTCGGGGGGTGGGGTGATGCGCTCTCGCTTTCCCAGGCTGTTTGCGATTGCAGGTGATAAGACTTGCTCGGTTGGCTCTTGCTGGAGCGACGGCCTCTGGTGCCCCATCTTCGCGGCTTCCCTTTCTGATCAAAGGTTCGACGAATTCTTGGCATTGCTGGAATCCATTCGGGAGATGCGTCCGCCTGGCGAGGGCAGGGACCACTGGGCGTGGAAGGATGGCTCCTTCTCCGTGAGAGGGGCCTATAGTGCAATCTCTAGACCTCCCCCGGCTGGCTCGGAGCTGCTCTCCAGGGATTGCTCGTTGATCTGGGGCCTGAAGCTCCCGGAGCGGATTGGTTTTTTTCTGTGGCTTCTTAGGCGTAAGCGACTGATGACAAGGGATAGATGCATGAGGCTGCTGGGAGTTATTTCGGATAGGTGCCTTCTTTGCAACACGGCGATCGAATCGATAAAGCACTTATTTTTTTCGTGCCCCATGGTATCTCAGGTACGGATGGAGTTGGGACCGGCTTGGTGCAACAACGGTGACTTCCAATCTTTTTGGGATTCGGCACATGCGAACATTCATAGACCACGGGGGGAGCGGGTCATCCCCATGTCCATTCTCTGGGCGGTCTGGAGGGGAAGAAACGACCTCCTTTTTTCGGATCAACGTTTTTACAAAGAAAATGTGTGTGTGCTTGTTAATCGGTTACTTCTCGATTGGAATCTGTAACGGGTGGGTTGCGGTGATGTTTGACACGTTTGTTCCTATTATTTTTTCTTTGGTTTCTAATATATTTTGGGGCGGACACCACTGAGTGTTCCCCCCTCCCTTTTGGACTTCAAAAAAAAGACAAGGGGTAAACACTCAAGGGTGTCCGCCCCAGAATTGTATTAAAAACTCAAACTTAAAAATACAGAACGGCGGCTAAGAGAGCCATGAGTCTAACACACCCGACACATGGATACAAACATTTTCCTTATAAAACCTTTTACTAGAGAACAGCAGCGTGTTTCTGGCCAACCAGATGGCCCAAATAACAGCCACGGGGCGAAGCAGCATACGTCTCGGACGATGCATAGCCAACACCAACGACTCGCAGAAAGAAGAAAGGCTCCCCGTATTGACCCAATCAAGATCTTTGTTGTCCCAAATAGAAGTCGATGCCTAGCACGAGAAGAAGAGATGCTCCACAGTCTCAATGCTGGTCCCCATAGAAGGCATCTGTCAGAAACCGTCCCAAGCAATCTAGCACAATGGTCACGCGTCATCAATCACATTCTCCTAAATAGCCAAAGGAAGAAGCCAATTCTCTCGGGAAGGCCAAGGCCCCAGAAGAAACTGCAGTCCCTCACAAGCTCTGCTAATTGCGAAGGAGGAGGCCGGCAAATCGATCTATACGCTTTTCTGCCAGAGAAACCACTCCCCCGCCACACCCAGTGGTCCCGCACCTCAGAGAGACAGTAAAAAATTCTCAGCGAGTCAAGAAGGACGAGAAGATCCTCCAAGCGTTGGTCCGAGAAATTAGAATGAAAGAGAGGCATCCAGTTTCCATCAGACCAGCAGGAGGCAACGCGCACCTCCTGATCCTCAGCCAAGGCAAACAAGTGTGGGAAATGGTCACATAGGGCTCCCCCATCCGTCCAGTCGTCCTTCTAGAAGGCAAATGCCTCCCGTTCCCCAGAACCAGTCTGAATGAAGTCCCGAAACGGGGGATGACATACAGAATCCCCCTCCAAAAAGGCAAAGGCCGCATCCCGATTGATACTTCTGTGTTGACGTAGCAGGATCGACATCGCTCACGCCGAGTATGGGAGGGTGATATAAGTTATGATTTGCTATTTATCTCAAAAAAGTTATTATGTTTATTCCATTTCATTTTTACGATTTGCATGTAAGTAATAAAACATATTTATGTTACCAGGTATCATCATGGCTACGATGTCGTTGAAGGGAGAAGCAAGTACAACACATACCATTGGACGAGTGCATCCGGCCTTTTGTTGCGCAGGCAGGATTTGGAGGAGTTACTGAATTGGAGTTCATAGCCCTTGACTGGCATCTTATAACTGCAAAATGAGACATATGAGTACTACAAAATTCAAGTGCATTATCTGAAAGATTGGTTGGTAGGTTGTAGTAGAAAGATTGGTTGCCTTTGATTGAGAAGTTGACGAGAGGTTGGTTGGTTGGTTGGAAGTCCTCTTGCCACTCTAGAGGTGGCAAGCTCTTGTTGTTGACCTCCGTCCTCTTGGATATCTCTATTTTCGTCCTCTCCACCAGGTTTCTACTAGCTACAATTAGCGGAACATTGGAGTCTATTATGTGGTGCTTCTTTTGGTCCAATGGTGATAATTTAGTTGGTATCTCATTGATGGATTGGAGAACTGTCACTCATTCTAAGCCGATGGTGGGCTTGGTGTAATGAGCTTTAAAGCGATGAACAAGGTGCTTATCTAAGTGGATCGTCAAGAATTGGGGCAATAATGATGATTTACTATGTAGGTGTGTTCTGAATATCTATGAGGTTTCGTCGAGACTCCATAATCCAAGGGGGATTGTTGTTTCTCCTTCGACGTTCTAGAAGGGTGTTTGTGCGGATATCCAAAATGTTCGACCACATATGAGACCTTTGTTAGGAAATGGAGAGGGTTTCCACTTCTGGCTTGATGACTGGGCAAGAAATGGCTTATTTAGGGAGACCTTTTCACGCATGTTTGCTCTAGTATCCAATTTGATTGCTAGTGTGGCAGAGATTTAGGATGGGGTTTCCTAGATCCCAAAGTTTAGGTCTAATCTGTCAAACCGAAGGATGGAGGACAATCTGGCACTTATGGAGTCATTGGATTGAGTGGAGCATTCATCTACGTGTCGTGATCGTTAGTGATGGTGTGATGGCAGTTCTCAGTTGAAAAGCCAATAAAGCAATCTTTGAGATGATGCCTTTTGACCCCATGAAAGCAATCTTTGAGATGATGCCTTTTGACCCCATGGTGTGTATTCTGTATCATAAGAGGTTTTGGAGTTAAAGGGCCCCAAAGAAGATTAAGGTCTTTCTCTGGTTTTTGAAACGAGGAAGCATGATGACCAGGACTAGAAGGGCTCACACGAGGAAGCATGATGACCAGGACTAGAAGGGCTCACATTTTCGTGGGGTCAGGCACCGAGTATAGCCAATGCTCTGGATTAAATGAAGATGTTGATCATTAGGTATGATAGCTCGAAGGATGTGAGGGAGAAATTTGCCTCTCCTGAGGTGGCTATGGACGAGTTGTGATAGCTTCTAGAAATCTATTGGACCTAGCTAGTATGGTATGGAGTTAGCGAGACCCCAAACTTTGGTTGTGGTGTGAATCCTCTCATTGGCCAAAAATGGGTTGGTGTTCCGCCAAGATAGATTTTATGTAGAGAATGTAGTTAAGCATGCTAGAGTTCTAGCATATTCCTGGTCTATGTTGTTAGAAAATCGGAAGCGGAAGCAAAACATGATTAAAAAATAAAGAACGAAAAGAACAGCGGGATTTTACGTGGAACCCTACTCCGTGAGGAGCGGGATGAAACCACGGGAGAAGCCCTCAACGGGGCATGCTATGCATTACTTTTTCTCAATGGATACAGGAGATCTGGGGCTCCTTATATAGCCTCTTCAGAGCCTCCAAGTCCCACCACTGGACGATGTGGGACTAAACACTGGATGGGGTAAATGGATCTCCTCCAGGATCCATTTACCCTGCTACAACACAATAGGCACATACAACTTATACTCCAACATATGTAATTTATGACTTTCGCCCAGGTAATCTTGTGAATAAATGGTGAAGTTTTGGGGTGCACACTTTAGCGGTGAACGCACTTTTTCCTTTCAAATAAGTAATGTATGGTTCTTTGGGTGTACACTATAATGGGTGGTTACCATTTTTCCATCAAGAGAAAAAACTGTACAGTCCTGAACAAGATGCCTTCTATATAATGCATCCAATAGATGCAACATCAAAACCACGTACTTCTGAAAATGCATTCTTAAAAGTGATATAGACCTGATATGAAGTTTATTGTTTGCTGGTTCTTTTCTTTTCGCAGACAACAGGTTTCTATAGTATTTTAATAATGCATCTTTTCAAAAGTAAGCAACGGTGTCGTGTTTTCTTTATGTGAGCATAGTACATTTTCTAAGCATGATACTACCAGTTACAGAAATAAATATTGTGTGACAATCATGGCATATATATTACTTACACAATTACTTCGGAATTTTTCTCCTGAAACTAATCCAAATTAGAAATTTTCTGTTATTTTTCCTTGAATTTTCTTCATTTCTCTCTGTTTTCCCCACAAATTTCACATTGTATATCAAGAAACAAGTATATACACAGTTCTTTTGTAAAAGGCACTTAAAATGGCCGCATCCAGTGTCAAATAAATGGACATATTAAGATATAGAACTTTCTCTTCAAACCGTGCTAAATTTCTTCTCTAACTAAAATCGTACCAGGAATCATCCCTAGTTCTCTCATGCGAGACAGAATATTCTTCTGTATTGCCAATTGTTTGTCCAACCAATTTTGCGGCAGCGCTCCACCCCATCTAAAAACAACAGAGCAAAGGCCAATCAGAGATTACTTAGCATGGTCGAGGAGCAAGATTCAAAAAGTAAACATAAACCAGCATACATGATCACAGGTACACTGAATTTATTAGTAGATGGTTTCATATCAAATCTCACCATTTATGTATTTATTAGCCAAGATGAGCAACCTCTAAGTGTAAGTGATTGAGAAATTTTGTCCATATGAATGGCACAACAATTATTGTTTGTTCCAGTACAATTAGAATTTTATGATTGACAATAAACAACAGTTCCAAAATTAGAAAAGAAGTATTTCGAACGATCGCCTAGATGTTTCATCATAGGCCTCCGCAATAGGTATAACTCAGTGATGATGAAGAGTGAGAGAGTGAAAGAGGGAGAAGGAGGACAAGGCAATGGAGGGTGAGCAGGATGGTGATGGCGAAATCCACAAGGTGGAGATGGAGAGGTTGTCAACCTAGAGATCATGGTGCACGAACGGTCGAGGGAAATTTTCTCCAAGTGACGGCTCCTAGTGAGGGTGCCATAAAAGCTCGATTAGCTTGGCTCGGGCTCAGCTCGTTAATTAGCTCATGAGCTCGGTTAGTTAATTAGCTTGTGAGATTGGCTTCAGCAAAATATTTGAGCTCAAGCCAAACTTCTAGCTCAATAAGATTATCAAGTCGAGCTCAAGTTGAGCCATGCTTGTCCTGATAGTTCGATGCAACAACTTTGCTCAACTCAATAACTTGACCTGATAGCTCAACTCGATAGCACTTGCTCAACTTGATGACTCGTTTACTAGCTCAATGTAATAGCTCGATTGATAGTTTATTAACCCGTGGGACAATTTGAGCATTTTAAAGGGGACAATCTTCTCTCTCTCTTTTTGATTTTTGAAATCAACAGGGCTCATTTAGCCTAACAGAAATTTTTTTTGCAAGGACTAAACTGGGCCATTTTTTTAATCACTCGCCCATATTGGGCCTGGACTTCCCCAATCTCCCTTTTTTTTAATATACGAAGAGCCATCGGGCCCTTGTTTCCTGTGCGTCGTTAGGGTTCCCACGATTGGGAACCCTCATCACGAAGTCGCCGCCGCCACTTGGGGATTGATCTCGCCGCTACCCACGCGATGGAGGAGAATGGCTAGGAGGCGTGTCACGCGAGGCAGAATTTGCGGCGCTCGAAGGGCTTCGGCTCTGAAGTGTGCCGCCCCCAATGCGCGAGGGAGGTTGTGCCCTGTACACTTGGGGTACGCGCTTGTGCTCACGGAGCTGCGCGGGTGGGGCTCTCTTGCTAAAGGAGTTGAGGTCAGGAGAGCGCCACCTGCACTACGGCTAGCGGAGAGAGCTCGTTGGAGAGAAGCACGGGGGCTCCGCCTGCGTGCGTCGCCTGGGATGTCAAATCAATGGGTTCTAGATGGGGAACCCACCGCTGACGCATGTCGTGGACTGGAGCGCGCGATGTCGGCGCCTGGAGTAGTTGATGTTGTCACCGCTACGATCTGAAGGTGCGTCCTGGAGTGAATATGAGAGTACTGCTTGATCGGAGATGAGTAGCACAACCTAGAGGTGATGCGGCTTGATCGGAGATGATCCCTTCCTTGTTGGTGTCGTAGTTCGCGCCGTGGATTTGGAACATGTGTGGTTGCCTGGAAGCATAGAAGTCCTCGCGCGAGGGAGGAAGCGCCGCCTACGCTTTCACTACACCACGCGCTCGAAGAACACCATCGCAGAGTAGATCTGAAACACAAGCATCATCTCTCCAGCAAAACCAGTCCCAGGCCAAAATCCTTGAAGAACGAGCATCTTCTGAAGAAGCAAAGTTGGATGCCGTTGGAAATAGGACTCGACCGCGATCTGAATGACATTAGGGTTTCAAAGAACCCAAAAAAAACTTGTCGAACAAGAACTCCAAGAACGAATCTCGGAAAAAACTTAAATTCCTCGAGAATCGACCCGCTCCGATACCATGTAAAAAAAATAAGAATGCGGAAGCGAAATGATAAACAGAGCATGAACTAGAAAGATAAAACATGGAACACAAAGATTTTTACGTGGAATCCTACTCCCTAAGGAGCGGGATGAAACCACGGGAGAATGCCTCAAATGGTCATATGCTTCATTGTGTTTTCTCAATGGATACAAGAGGTCTGGGGCTCCTTATATAGCCTCCACAGAGCCTCCAAGTCCTACCATTGGTAGATGTGGGACTAAACACATGGATAGAGTAAATGAATCCTGGAGTATCCATTTACCCATTTACAACATAAGAGGCGCACAACCATATACTCCAAGAGATCCTAATCCATAATTCAACAAAATCTCTTCCAAGGTAATTGTCCCGTATTTAGAACAAGCCTTGCCATTCCCCTCTTACTGACCCTATTATCTTGTCCTTAAGGTAAAGCTATCATAAGTTTATCAAATTCTTAAGAACTTGAGGAATATTAACTCTCACAAAAGGATAGACCTCTTATAACATTTAAACTCAACTAGTTGGGACAATGATTGCCTCCATGATAATCATTAGTACTTCCATTGAAACGCTGCACTCCCTAGTTCATCCTTGACATATGCTCTTGGGTGATATGACTATCTACTATTTTTGCAGTCATTTGCAGTTTGTAATATTCTGTTAGAGCCAATGATACTCTGTTGTGTTATTCCATAGAGCCCTCGGGTCTCTTATATAGAGAGAAAACCCTTGGGTAAATTACATAGACGTACATGAGATAAATAAGAAATACGTAACAGTACTTCATGACATAACTTAAACCTCTACACTCCCCCTCAAGATGAAAAAGAGCATAGATATCAATCATGCTCAGCTTGGAAGAACATCTCTGGAAAGGTCCTCTGAGTAATGGCTTGGTAAATATATCTGCAGTCTGGTCCTCTGAACTGACGTGTGAAGTGGAAATCAAGCCCTTCTGGATCATGTCTCTAGTATAGTGACAATCTACCTCGATGTGCTTTGTTCTTTCATGAAAAGCTGGATTATTGGCAATGAACAATGATGCCTGGTTGTCACATTGAAGATTCATGGGCAAGGAGACATTTACATTCAAATCTTCTAAGACCGCTCGAACCCACATCATTTCTGCACTTGCTTGTGCCATGGCTCTGTATTCGGATTCATCACTGGATCTCGCCACAACAGTCTGTTTCTTGCTTTTCCAAGAAACCAAAGAGCTTCCTATGAAGACAGCAAATCCGGAAGTAGATTTACGATCCTTTGGACATCCTGCATAGTCTGCATCTGCAGAAGCTGAAATAGATAGGTCTGTATCTTTTCTAAATAACAAACCTGTGCCTGGGGAAGACTTCAGATATCTCAGTATCATATACAAGGCTTCCATATGAACTTGCCTAGGCTGCTCCATAAATTGACTCACCCGGTTTACTGCAAAGGCAATATCCGGTCGAGTTATGGTGATGTATAGAAGCTTACCCACCATCTCTCTGTATCTTCTTTTGTCCACCTCTTCGGTATCGTTGTCATACAACTTCATGCTTGGGTCCATAGGCGTGCTCTGCATCCAACCATTCCTGTTTCAACTAGCAAATCTGTGACATATTTTCTTTGAGTCATCACCATTCCTTGTGCATTTCTTGCAAACTCTATCCCCAGAAAATATCGTATCGTGCCTAGATCCTTCGTGATAAACTGACTTCCCAACAGAGATTTGGTCATCTCAATTCCCTGAGCATCATCACCTATAACCAGAATATCATCAACATATATCATGACGACAACCGTACCTCTAGGAGTCTTCTGGATAAACAATGAATGGTCCGCATTTGATCTCTTGAACCCCTGTCGTTCAATCAGCTGGGAAAGCTTCTGGAACCAAGCCCGTGGACTTTGTTTAAGGCCATAGATAGCCTTATGAAGTCTGCACACCACTGAGTCTCCCCCTCAGCAGCAAACCCCGGTGGTTGCTGCATGTAGACTTCCTCCTGTAGATCACCATAGAGGAATGCATTCTTGACATCAAGTTGAGAAATGGTCCAGTCACGTACCACGGCAACAGATAGGAGGATGCGAAGAGTGGAGTGTCGAGCCACTGGTGAAAATGTATCTAAATAATCTACCCCATAAGTTTAAGTAAATCCACGTGCGACAAGTCTAGCCTTGTGTCTGTCGAGACGCCCATCTGCATGATATTTAACCGTAAACACCCACTTGCTACTCACCACAGAGGCACCTGGAGGAATGGGAACTAGAGACCAAGTCCCTCGAGACTGTAAGGCACGCATCTCTTCCTCCATAGCTAGATGCCAGCAATCAATCTTAATGGCATCTTGATAAGTCCATGGGATCTCAACCGACGAGACAGCTGCTGCAAACCTCTGGAAATCACCAGTGAGACGATGAAATGACACTTGAGACGCAAGAGGATATGACGCACATTGTCTTTTCTGCTTCCTATGCGCAATAGGACGATCAAGTTCATCTATCAATGTGCTGACTGGCGGATCCTCCTCCTGTAGTAAAGGTTCCTGCACCGGTGCACGATCTAACCCATCATTAGTGATAACATCAGAACATACCTGAGACGTGTTGGATGGTTGACGTGTAGCTTGAACAGGCCCTGACCGCCTTGTGTAGAACTTAGGAAATGGTAGAATGGGAGGTGGTGGTGGTGGTGGTGGTATTGTAGTGGACTCAGATTGACTTAGACTCGGAGGTAGGGGCACATAGACGTTAGTATCCGTGGAGGTGGAGGAACCCAATTTGTCACCAGCAGGGGAGAAGTACATAACTGGTTCAAAAAATGTAACATCAGCACTCACATAGTACTTGTCATGAATGGGGTCATAGCAACGATATCCTTTCTGTGTTCTTGAGTAGCCCACAAAAACACACTTAACAGCTCTAGGAGAGAGCTTGTCAAGTCCTGGAGATAAGCGGTGAACGAAAGCGACTGTCCCAAAGACACGAGGGGTAAGTGAAAACAAGTCTTTGTCAGGAAAGAGAACAGAGATAGGGGCCTTTTCCCCAAGAACAGTAGAGGGCATGCGATTGACCAGATAGCATGCTGTAAGTATAGCATCCCCCCAAAAGGCTAAGGGTGCACAACTCTGGACAAGTAATCAGTGAGCAATATCAAGAAAGTGTCGATGTTTTCGTTCCGCAACACCATTTTGTTGAGATGTGTATGCACATGTGGTTTGGTGGATAATGCCCTTAGAGGAAAGAAATTGAGCAAGAGAACGAGTACAGAACTCCAAAGCATTATCAATACGTACATACTTAACAGTAGACGAAAAACATTTTGCACTTCATTGATAAGATTTTGGATAACACTTCCTGCTTCCGATTTATTTTTAAGAAGAAAAGTCCAAGACACTCGAGAGAAATCATCAACCACAACAAGATAAAACATGTGCCCCTGATGATCTAGGACACGACTCGGACCCCAAATATCTATATGAAATAACTCAAATGGGGAGCGACTGCTCCAACCCTGACGACTAGGGAAGCTAGACCGATGGTGCTTCCCTAACTGACACGCTTCACAACGAAATGACGAATTCGGAGAGATCTGAGGCAGGAGGTGACGCATTTTCTGGAGCGGCAGGTGACCAAAGCGAAGATGCCATGTATATGGAGAAACGGATCCCTGAGAGTGGAGTGAGACGCCAGCGTAGGAGTTCCGTACTAGACGATAGAGGCCATTGTGCTCAGAGCCACAGCCAATCACCCTGCCCGTGAGTATGTCCTGAAAAATGACAGAAGATGGGTCAAATATAGCACGACAGTGCAAATCTTTTGTAATCTGACTAATGGATAATAAATTCATGGAGAACTCTGGTGCATGTAGAACATTCTGTAAGTGCATGGAGGGCAACAAAACAGTCTCCCCCTGACCGACAATAGGGGAATGAGTGCCATCAGCTATGAGTACCGAGCGACCAGACTGAATAGCTCTGTAGGACTGCAGGTTATCTCTATCACGGCAGAGATGATGGGTGGCTCCAGAGTCAACAATCCAACCTGAGAGATCATGGTTATGATAGAAGGCAGAAGTACTACCTGAGGTACTGGCAGTAGCAGATGTACTAGCTGACCCAGAATCCGCAACATCGGATGTATCAGCACCCTCTGATGAGGACTGTGGCATAATATCACGAAGCCATGCCACTAGCTCCTCAAACATGTGATCTAGAGTAGATGCTGGCGGAGCCTGAACATGATCAGCGACACGTGCAGAAGGAGGGAATCCATGCTTGGAATAGCATGTATCCTCAGAGTGACCAGTACGACGACAGAATGAGCACGTTGAACGCGCACAACCTCCTCGGCCACGTCCACCACTTCCTCTGCCACGAAATGAAGACGAACTACCTCGTCCTCTGGAGACCGCCATTGCCGAAGGAGGTGGATTCGCTGCACTGGAGGGAACGGAGATACGACTGAGCCTCCTGTAGACTTCTTCCATCGGAGGAATAGTGGCATCGGCGAGGATCTGAGAGCGGGTTGCCTTATACTCTGGATCAAGGGCAGCAAGTAATACGCCCACCATAGTGGCGTTGCGGAACGTCTTCTGCTATTCTGGGGTGGCTGTGAGCGGGATAGTGCTATATAACTTCTCGAACATTCCACGGAGGGACGTGTACAGAGAATGGAGAGGCCGCCCATTTTGTTTCGTGGTAAAAATATCATGCTGCAACTGCAGCATCTTTGTCTCGTTCCGCACTTGAGAGTATGTAGTAGTCAGAATATCCCACATCGCCTTGGCGGTGGGTTGATGGAGGACGTCGTTGGCTATCTCCATCGTGAGCGTTCCTGACAGCCAAACCTTGGCATACGCATCATCAGCTTCCCAAGAGGCATATATCCCCGTCTTCTCTGTCGGCTCATCTTCGGTAAGAATATGTTTCTTACCACACGACTTCATAAGACTCAGGAACTGCATAGTCCAGAGTTCGTAATTCGTCCCGTCCATTTTGACTATTGGTGCCGAACCTTTGAAGGCACCTATGGCGGGCATGTCAACCTTTTGTTCTGACATATCGCCGGAGAAGAAGACCTAGGGATGAGAAACAAAAGAACCGGTGTCTACAAAGACATGTTTGGATTCAAGTGCATATGTAGACTCATGCACTTGAACCCATCAGCGGCGGGAGTGGACCTCGGCAGGAGGGGACCTCGACGGTGGGAGGGGACCTCGGCGGGAGGGAGGAGGGAGGGAGGCCTCGGCGGCGGGAGGGGACCTCGCCGGGAGGGAGGCCTCGACGGGAGGTGCCCTCGGGGCGGCGGCAAGGCTGGAGAGGGACGGCGGCAAGGCTGGAGAGGGGCGGCGGCGGTAGGGCTGGAGAGAGGAGAGAGGCGGCGGCCGGGGGGGTGGAGAAAAACCCTAGACTAGGGTTTTGGCTCTGATACCATGTTAGAGCCAATGATACTCTGTTGTGTTATTCCATAGAGCCCTCGGGTCTCTTATATAGAGAGAAAATCCTTGGGTAATTACATAGACGTACATGAGATAAATAAGAAATACGTAACAGTACATCATGACATAACTTAAGCCGCTACATATTCTATTGGGATTTTTACCCGGCAGACCCTTTAAACTTTGCCAATTACCTGCACGACCTTTGAAACAACCTAATTCCCCCCTCGACCCCGTAAACTTGCCAACTCTTACCCCATGAACCCTCCGAGTTATCTGTTTGAAGCCCGTGAGAGTTCTTGGGGTAATTTACAGGGTCAATGGGGTAATTATGTTGTGCAAAAGGTCGTAGAGGTAATTTAAAAAGTTTATAGGGTCTGCTGGGTAAAAATCCCTATTCTATTACTGATGTAACATTATGGTAAAAAATAGTCCAAAACTTTCCCCAAATTACTCATGACCGGAAAAGATAGATTTTCTATTTGATACCACTTGATCAGGAAATAAAATATACGTCATCATGGTAGACTTAATGATAGGTTTTCTATCAGTTACCACTTCGCGCTCTATCTGTTAGAAAATAGGAAGCAGAAGAGAAATTGATAAACAGAGCATAAGAACAGAAATAATAATCTTGGAACACAAGAATTTTATGTGGAACCCTACTTCCTAAGGAGCGGGATGAAAACACGGGAGAAGCCCTCAAAGGGGCGGATATTGCATTCCTTTTTCTCATCTGACTACAAGGGTGTGGGGCTCTATATATAGCACCCACAGAGTCTCAACATCTCCAAACTGGTAAATGTGGGACTAAAGAATGGATGTGGTAAATGGATCCTGGAGGTATCCATTTACCCATCTACAACACAATAGGCGCACAACCAAATACTCCAACACTCCCCCTCAAACTGGAGCACGCAATACTCAGCTTGGACAAACAGAAAGAAACTCAACTCACAAAACATTACACTACAGACAATATCAACTCAACGCGCACAACTGTCAGCTGTTGTCGAGGATGTTGCTTCTCATGCCGTGCAGGTGAGGAGGACGAACGGTCTGGAGTGTGAGTCAACCTGAGGACTCGGAATCTGACCATCGAGTCTGAAACTGTGCCTCGAGTCTCCTCGTCGAAGAGCTGGGAATCTCCCAATCTGGCTCAGAGAATAGTACTTGTGTTATTATGTTATGTACTATTTCTTAATTTCTGTTTATTTTCTGGACTCTTATGTATTTTACCCATGAGGTCTCTCTATATATAAGAGAGCCTAGGGTTCCTTGGAATAATAGATCTCTGATTTTTCTCCAACATGGTATCAGAGCACAGGGTCTAACCCTTACCCTAGGGTTATCTACCGCCACTGCCGGACCCTTTCTCTTCCACTCCACCTTCCGCCGCCGCCCCTCCCTTTCTCCACCCTCTTTCCTCGTCGTCGCCGGGGCCCCCTCTCGCCGCCAGGGCCTCCTCTCGTCGCCACCAGGGCCCCCTCTCGTCGTCGGTGCCTCCTCTCGCAACCGCCAGGGCCCCCTCTTGCCATCGGGGCCACCTCTCGCCGCCAGGGCACGCCCCTCTTGCCATCGGGCCCCGCCTCTCTCCTCCGCCAGATCGTGCCCTAGGTAGGGGACCCTCATCGTCGGGTTCCCCTTCCTTCCACGTCGACGCCACCACTTTCGTCGGTCGTTCTATCTCTATGGATTTGAGTGTGTAACGTCTACATATGCACTCAAATCCGATCAAGTCTGTGTAGACACCTGTTTCTGGTCTACAATCCCTAGTTCTTCATCTACGGCAACATGTCAGAAAACAAAGTCGATATGCCCTCCATAGGCGCCTTCAAAGGTCCTGCGCCAATAGTCAAGATGGACGGGACAAACTATGAGCTCTGGGCGATGCAGTTCATGAGTCTCATAAAGTCAAACAGTAAGAAGCATATACTTACCGAGGATGAGCCGGCAGAGAAGACTGTGATCTATGCCTCTTGGGAGGCTGATGATTCTTATGCCAAAGTTTGGCTATCAGGCACACTGTCGATGCAGATTGCCAATGACGTTCTTCATCAACCCACTGCCAAGGCAATGTGGGATATTCTGGCCGCTACTTATTCCCAAGTGCGGAACGAGAGCAAGATGTTACAGCTCCAGCATGATATATTCACTATGAAGCAAAATGGACGGCCACTTCACTCGTTGTACACGTCCCTGAGAGGGATGTTCGAGAAACTATACAGTACCATACCACTCACGGCGACTCCAGAGTAGCAGAAGACATTTCGGAACGCTACCATGGTAGGCGTACTACTTGCAGCGCTCGATCCTGAGTATGAGGCAGCCCACTCTCAGATATTGGCCGATACGGTTATTCCTCCTATGGAGGACGTGTATCGGAGGCTCAGTCGCATATCAGTTTCCTCCAGCATGTCTACTCCACCCCCATCGGTGATGGCAGTATCGTGTGGGAGAGGTGGAAAGTCTTCTGGTCGTGGACGTGGACCCCGTGGATGAGGAGGTCGCTTTCGCCAGCCGTGTTCATTCTGCCACCGCACAGGCCACTTGGAGGATACATGCTACTCTAAGCATGGATTCCCAGCATCAGCACGTGTAGCCGAGCATGTTCCTCCTCAGTCAGCTTCCACTGCAGATAACAGATTCGAAGAGCTTGTGGCACGTCTACGTGATATCATGCCTCAATCATCTACTGATTCTCCAGATGGACCTTCAGATGTTGCTGCTACAGCTTCTGCCAGTTCCTCAGCCGTTGCCAGTACCTCAGGTAGTGCCACTGTCTTTACATCTTGTCATGATCTCTCTGATTGGATTATCGATTCTGGCGCCACCCATCATCTCTGTCGTGACAGAGAGAGACTTGAGTCCTACAGGGACATCCCACATGGTCGATCAGTGCTGATTGCAGATGGTACTCATTCCCCCATCGCTGGATAGGGGGAGGTTTCCTTGTCACCTTCTATGCATCTACAGAATGTTCTACATGCTCCTGAGTTCTCCATGAATTTGTTATCTATTAGTCAGATTACGAAAGATTTGCAATATCGTGCTATATTTGACCCCTCATCTCTTATTTTTCAGGATATACTAACGGGCAGGGTGATTGGCTGTGGCTCTGAGCACAATGGTCTCTATCGTCTGGTCCGAAACTCTTATGCTGGCGTCTCTTCACATTCAGTCGGATCAGTCTCTCCGTACATCTAGCATCTTCAATTTGGCCATCTCCCACTGCAAAAAATGTGACATCTCTTGCCTCAGATCTCTCCCAGTTCGTCATTTCGCAGTGAAGCGTGTCAGTTGGGAAAGCATCATCGGTCTAGCTTTCCTAGTCGTCAGAGTCGGAGCAGTAGCTCCCCGTTTGAGTTGTTTCACATTGATATTTGGGGTCCGAGTCGTGTAACTGATCATCAGGGACACAGGTTTTATCTAGTTGTGGTGGATGATTTTTCTCGTGTATCTTGGGTCTTTCTTTTAAAGAATAACTCTGAAGCAGGGGATGTTATTAAAGATTTGATTAATGAAGTACAGAATGTTTTCTCTTCTACTGTCAAATATGTTCGTACAGATAATGCATTGGAATTCTGCACTCGTTCTCTCTCTCAGTTTCTTTCGTCTAAGGGTATTATTCACCAAACCACCTGTGCTTACACATCTCAACAGAATGACGTGGCAGAAAGAAAACATCGTCACCTTCTTGACATTACTCGAACCCTTCTTATTCAGAGTTGTGCTCCTATCACTTTCTGGGGGGATGCTATCATTATACCCTGCTATCTGGTCAATTGAATGCCATCATCTGTCCTTGGTGAGAAAATTCCTCTTTCTGTCATTTCCCTGATAAGGAATTATTCTCACTTACTCCTCGTGTCTTTGGTACGGTTGCGTTTGTTCATCTCCTGTCTCCTGAACTTGACAAACTCTCTCCCAGAGCTGTCAAGTGTGTCTTCGTAGGTTACTCTCGGACTCAGAAGGGTTATCGCTGTTATGACCCCATAAACAAGAAATATTTTATCACTGCCACATTTTTTGAGTTTGTTATGTACTTTTCCCCTGCAGGTGACAGGTTGGTCTCGTCTACTACCAATGATGATGTCTATGTTCCTCCTCCTAACTTGAGTTCACCTGAGTCCACTCCAGCTCCAGTTGCTACGCCACCACCGCCACCACCACCTCCACCACCGCCACCTCCACAACCTCCTATTCCACCTTTACCAAAATTCTATACGCGTCGGTCAGGTCCTGCTCAGGCTACACGTCAGGCATCCATCATGCCTCAGGTATGTTCAGATGGCATCACTACTGACGGGTCAGATATGGTACATGTGCAGGATTCTTCATTACAGGAGGAGACTACACCATCCAGTACAGTGGACGACGACCTTGATATTCCCATTGCTATTCGGAAGCAGAAACGGACTTGCGTGTCTTATCCTTTTGCTTCCCAGGTGTCCTTTCACCGCCTCACATGCGACTTTCAGAGATTTGTTGCGGCTTTGTCTTCCGTGGACATACCATGGACCTATCAAGAAGCTATGAAGATCGATTGCTGGCGACTGGCTATGGAAGAAGAGATGTGTGCTTTACAGTCTCGTGGCACATGGAGCTTGGTTAATGCTCCCCCTGACGCGTCCATTGTTAGCAGCAAATGGGTACTCACAGTTAAATATCATGCCGATGGCAGTCTAGATCGATACAAGGCACGGCTGGTCGCGAGAGGTTTCACACAAACCTATGGCGTGGACTATATGGATACATTTTCTCTAGTGGCTCGTCACTCTACTTTTCGCATTCTTTTATCAGTTGTTGTGGTACGTGACTGGACTATATCTCAACTTGATGTCAACAATGCCTTCTTCTATGGAGATTTGCAGGAGGAAGTCTACATGCAGCAGCCAGTAGCCACCAGGGTTCACTGCTGAGGGAGAGAAGCATATGGTGTGTAGACTTCACAAGGCGATTTATGGCCTTAAGCAGAGCCCAAGGGCGTGGTTCCAGAAGCTTTCCCACCTGATTGAACGACAGGGGTTCAAAAGATCAAATGCAGATTGCTCGTTGTTCATTCAGAAGTCTTCTACAGGTACGGTTGTCATCATGGTCTATGTTGATGATATTCTGGTTACAGGAGATGATGTTCAAGGAATAGAGAGGGAAAAAGCATTCCTGGGCCGTCAGTTTGTCACGAAGGATCTTGGTACCCTAAGATACTTTCTAGGGTTGGAATTTTCCAGGAATGCACAGGGTTTGGTGATGACCCAAAGGAAGTACATTACAGATTTTTTGATTGAAACAGCATGATTGGATGTAGACCATCGAGTACTCCTATGGATCCAAGCATGAAGCTGTATGACAATGACACTGCAGAAGTAGACAAGAGGAGATATAGAGAGATGGTGGGTAAGCTCCTTTATATCACCATAACTCGATTCGATATTGCTTTTGCAGTAAGCCGGGTGAGTCAATTTATGGAGCAGCCAAGACAAGTTCATATGGATGTTATATACATGATACTGAGGTATCTAAAGTCTTCTCCAGGCTCAAGGTTGCTATTTCGAAATGGCACAGATTTATCTATTTCAGCATGTGCAGACGCAGATTATGCAGGGTACCCTAAGGATCGAAAGTCTACTTCAGGATTCGCCGTTTTTGTTGGGAGCTCTCTGGTTTCTTGGAAAGCAAGAAACAAACTGTTGTGGCAAGGTCCAGTACCGAATCTGAATATAGGGCCATGGCGCAAGTAAGCACGGAGATGATGTGAGTTCGAGTTGTGCTATAAGATTTACATATAGTTGTACTTTAACCATGCAGCTTAAGTGTGACAATCAGGCAGCATTGTTTATTGCCAACAATCCAGCATTCCATGAAAGTACAAAGCATATCGAAGTGGACTGCCACTACACGAGAGACATGATTTAGAGAGGCTTGATATCTACATCTCACATTAGCTCAGGGGATCAGACTGTTGATATATTCACCAAGCCGTTGCTCAGAGGACCCTTCCAGAGATGTTCTTCCAAGCTGAGCATGATAGACATCTATGCTCCACCTTGAGGGGGAGTGTAGAGACTTGTGTTATTATGTTATGTACTGTTTCTTAATTTCTGTTTATTTTCTGGACTCTTATGTATTTTACCCATGAGGTCTCTCTCTATATAAGAGAGCCTAGGGTTCCTTGGAATAATAGATCTCTGGTTTTTCTCCAACAGATACCATATGAAAACCCTTGCCCACATGGTATAGGGAATGGTCCTCTACTCCGGAGTCCCTATGGCTCACATGAAAACTATGGCCTGACAACACAAGAAGAATGATGGAGACCACGAAACTGAAGATCGCATACATGTGCGTCCTGAACTGTAGACTCGGAAAACATCTGACGTCGAGTGTGAAAATACTGTTGTGGAGTCTGGAAATCTGGCTGGTCTGAAATCTGTATCTGGAGAATCTGAATAGACATGTGACTCTACACCCTACTCCCCATTTCTCCCATACTGGTCGAAATGAAGACATCAACCAAGTTGGGAGAAGACAAGATGGATGGGGGAGAAAAACCAAATCAAGCATTTTTTTTTCTCAGCTATTTCATCTTTTTTTATAGCCGTCAAATTTTTTTAAATAAGCCGTATCATTTTTTTCTTCGACTATTTTCTCACAATTTTTTTAATTTTTTTCCGCAAACATGCATATGGCTTTTTATTTTTACGTGCCTTTTTCAAAAAAAATCTTTTCTTTTTTTTGAATACGGCCCAAAAGGCTCATCACTTCCCCCTTTTAAAAAAAATCACCCAGCAGCCTCTCCTTTTTTTAATACAACCCCCACTCTCCTTTTTTTAAAAAACATTGACATGGCAGCCTCTCCTTTTTTTTCACTTTCGGCCCTGGTCCTCCCTCTCCTCATTTCTTTTCCTTTTTTTTGAATGAACTGTTGCCCCACAAATAATGGGCCATCGGGCCCTATTGTGCGCCACTAGGGTTTCCACGATTGGTAACCCCCGCTGGAAGGTCGTCGCCCCTAAAGGGGCTCCCCTGCTCCTTTGAGAGATCCACGCTGAAGAGGAAAAACCCCGCCTAGAGGGTGCATCGCACGGAGTGCTGCCAGGAGCGCGAGGTGTGGCTCGCCATCGCCTGCTAGGGAGAGAGGATCGGTTTGGGTGATGAGCGTTGGAGGTGCGAGATGGAGGCGTGATCAGGAGGACCGCGCGAAGGAGGTGCCGCTTGCTCAAGGGTTGCACGGCAGAGGGTTGCGCGCGAGAGGAGGTTGCCTGGGACCGCCGCTAATAGCAGTGCCTGTGCGGCATCGCCGCTAACTGGGAGAGCGTGAAGTGCGCGCGTGGGAAGTCTGTTGTGGATAGGTCTGCTACGGGGGTGCGCGAAGGCCAGGATGGCCTGCCTAGAACCATATGGCTGGAGGGATACTCGTCGGAGAAGCTCGCGTATATCGCGTCTAGGGGTCGCACGTAGAGGCACGAAGAGAGGAGGTGGCCAAACTAGAGTCCGCCGCTCGCGAGTTCACGCTGGGAACGTGAGGCTCGCCACCGGAGGGAGAGCAAGGCTGCGCAAGAAGGATCGGCAACAGTGGTTGCGCAAGAAGGATCACAAGGCGAGAGGGCACCGCAAGGCATGGTGCGCCTAGAGGCGATATGAATCGCTTGGAAGAGGCGTGTTGCCAGATCGACGCTGCCTGGAGCGTAAGGGGGGGCTGCTTCAAGCGGCCTGGAACTTTGGATCTGGTTCCCTACAGGAGATGTCCTCGCATGGATCGTCGCCAGAAGATGCGGCTTGAAGATGCGACATGGACTCGTGGATCTAGGTTTCAGAAAATCCTAGAGATCTTAAACTAAATAACTTGAATCATATACATAATCTTCAAGAATGAACAACATTACAATCGAATCTCGGGAAAAAATGAACTTGAAAAATCTCGAGAATCGACCCGCTCTGATACCATGTTAGAAAATAGGAAGCAGAAGCAAAATTGATAAAAAGAGCATAAGAACAGAAATAATAATCTTGGAACACAAGAATTTTACGTGGAACCCTACTCCCTAAGGAGCGGGATGAAACCACGGGAGAAGCCCTCAAAGGGTGGATATTGCATTCCTTTTTCTCATCTGACTACAGGGAAGTGGGGATCTATATATAGCAGCCACAGAGTCTCCACAACTCCAAACTGGTAGATGTGGGACTAAAGACTGGATGTGGTAAATGGATCCTGGAGGTATCCATTTACCCATCTACAACACAATAGGCGCACAACCAAATACTCCAACACTATCCTTTAAACCGGTGCTCATCCCCAATCATGGAGTTCCTTAATTGTCAAAATTTGTGAAGATTCTGTCAGGTTGGCTTCAAGAGAATATAGTTATATATATATATATGATGGGATGAGTACTTCACAATTTCAGTGAAAGAAAAGAACTCAAATTCTTAAAAATATATGTTTTGACCTTGCAAAAGAAATGCTGAATTAGTTGGTGTAACTACATGTTATGTTCAGATTAGACATTTCTGTGCTCGCTTAAATTTAAGATAAAATATGCTTCTAGTGATGAAACTTTCTGTAATACAGATGTTTACAGATGCTTCTGAAAGCTGATTGAGAGAGATGATTATGAATTCTAAAGGTTAATTGATAGATGATGGCATAATATCAATCAATCCCATAAGATAGGTAAAGCATATTACAGTAATATTTCAACAGATGGGGTGAACATCACTGCGTGTATCCCCGAAGTTTTTAGACTTCAAAAAAAAAGTAATATTTCAACAGAGATGATTTAATTTCTCAAAACTTCCAATCACCAACAAGTTAACTGACATAATATCATTCAATCATGCAAGACAGTGACATTTCAACGAGACCCTGATGATTAATTTGCACCAATTAATATATTGTGGCTATTTTGATATCAATAAATCATATTGCATGTGTTAGATATTAATTTCAAACATTTCAACAGAACTCTGATTACCAATTAATATACTATGGCTATATATCAATGATTCATATTGCAGATGTTAGATATTAATTTCAATAGCAGAGTATTGATTGACTACTCCAATCTCTTAAAGATTAAAATTATTATTAATAATAATAATAACAGAACTTTGCATTAAACCCAAAATTCCTAAGATTCCTCCAAATAATTAAGTGGAAGAAGAGAATGAAAGCATGTTTCATATATGGCAGCAATAGGGGGTTTGGATGTACATGCATGGCAGCTCAGCAAGTAGGAAGGGAAAGAGATTGTACCTATGGATCTCTAAAAATTTGAGATCCAATTGCATGTAAGAGCAGCTCCAAAAACAGCTCCAGAGATGGGCTTCAATTGGTGCTTGAATCTGGAGCATCAAGGGGGTCAGAAGCATCAGCAAATGCTTCTAATAGAAGCAGAATTAGCATCTGGAGGAGCTCACAGCAGCAGCAGCTGCCTGAGAGCAGCAGGAGCATCAGAACCAGTCGCTATAGCGGCTGTTCTAGCAGCTGATGGCTGCTTGTTTCAGTTCTCCTTCAACTGTTGTGCAGAAGGAGGTGGAAGGGAAGCTCGGGGGGAGGGCGGAGCTCTCAGTGGAAATTTAAACTCAACTAGTTGGGTAATTGATTGCCCCCATGATAATCATCGGTACTTCCATTGAAACGCGGCACTCCCTAGATCATCCTTGACATATGCTCTTGGGTGACATGACAATCTGCTATTTTTGCAGTCATTTACAGTGTGTAATGTTCTATGACTGATGTAACATTACTGTAAAAAAACAGTTCAAACATTCCCCAAATTATTCATGTCGGAAAAGATAGATTTTCTATTTGATACCACTTGATCAGGAAATAAAATATACGTCATCATGGTAGACTTAATGATAGGTTTACTATCAATTACCACTCCACGCTCTATCCTTCAAACCGGTGCTCATCACCAATCAAGGAGTTCCTTAATTGTCAAAACTTGTGAATATTCTGTCATGTTGGTTTCAGGTGTGATGGGATGAGTACTTCACAATTTCAGTGACAGAAAAGAACTCAAATTCTTAAAAATATGTGTTGAATTAGCTGGTGTAACTGCATGTTATGTTCAGATTAGACATTTCAGGGCTCGCTTAAATTTAAGATAAAATATACTTCTAGTGATGAAACTTTTAGTAATACAGATGCCTCTGAAAGCTGATTGAGAGATGATTATGAATTCTAAAGGTTAATTGATAGATATTGGCATAATATCAATAAATCTCATAAGATAAGTAAAGCATATTACAGTAACATTTCAACAGACACCTGATGATTTAATTTCCCAAAACTTCAAATCACCAACAAGTGAATTGACATAATATCATTCAATCATGCAAGATAGGTAAAGCATATTACAGTGACATTTCAACAAAACCCTGATGATTAATTTGCACCAATTTATATATTGTGGCTATCACTAATTAATATATTGTGGCTATATCGATATCAATAAATCATATTGCAGGTGTTAGATATTAATTTCAAACATTTCAACAGAACCTGATTACCAATTAATATACTATGGCTATATATCAATGATTCATATTGCAGATGTTAGATATTAATTTCAATAGCAGAGTATTGATTGACTACTCCAATATCTTAAAGACTAAAATTAATAATAATAACAGAACTTTGCATTAAACCCAAAATTCCTGAGATTCCTCTAAATAATTAAGTGGAAGAAGAGAATGAAAGCATGTTTCATATATGGCAGCAATAGCGGGTTTGGATGTACATGCATGGCAGAAAGTAGGAAGGGAAAGGGATCGTATCTATGGATCTCCAAAAAATTGAGATCCAACTGCATGTAAGAGCAGCTTCAAGAACAACTACAGAAATGAGCTTCAATTGGTGCTTGAATCTGGAGCATCAAGGGGGTCAGAAGCATCAGCAAATGCTTATAATAGAAGCAGAATTAGCATCTGGAGCAGTTGCTTTGGAGGAGCTCACAGCAGCAGCTGCTGCCTGAGAGCGGCAGCAGCAGAACCAGCTGCTGTAGCAGCTGTTCAGGCAGCTGATGGTTGCTTGCTGCAGTTCTCCTTCAACTGCTGTGCAGAAGGAGGTGGAGGGGAAGTTCCAGCAGGAAGGGGGGGCTCTCGGTGGAATTTTTGAAAGGAAAAATGGGGATTTGAGGAGTTATAAATAAGAAAGGAAGAGTCTTGTTTATTTGATATGTGGAGGAAGAATATGCCAAGTGGGCTGAAGAGAAAAGGCCAAATGGTTGTGTGCACTGTTTAGGCTGTTGTACAGACAGCAGCAATTTAAATTTTTTTCCCATTTTTCTTCATTTATTTGGCATACTAAATTTAGTTGATCGTATCCGCACCTCGAGTCCTCAATTTGGTGTACAATGGCTTGTTTCGACCGTCTCTGAATGACGAATCAAAGTATATGAATATAATATTCATATACTTTGGATCGGGTATGAATTCCCGAAATTCTCGAGAAACGGTCTTGGTTTATGACTAAATTTTGTGATTTTAAAATATCAAACGACCTCTGATCGGCGAACAGTTGATTTTATCGGTCTTATTTCATCGAATAGAACTTTTGTGTGGTCTCGATTTGTTTTGCGGTTTTCGAATTTGTGTCGTGGCTTTTCTGATGCCACACTTTACGGTGCAATTGACTTTTGGTTCGATTGCGACCCAACGAATTTCGATCTTCGATCAATGGATCGTTATGGGTTTATTCAATATTAATTAAACATTAATTGGTCGTGCGGACCTTTAATCGGGTCGGAGTTGGATTAATTGGATCCGGATGTTACATCATTCTTCCCTCCAAGTTGCTTTCACAAGTTCTCTAACATTTTTTGGATAACATATGCACTTAGAAACATTCTTATTATTGCCAATAAGATGATGTTTCAATCTATTGAGCCCCCCCCCCTCATTCGAGTTTCTCCTTGCAAAAGTTGTATTGAGGCTTTTATTTGTTGCCAACTAGTGCAACGGCATGGTTACTTTTATCCTATCTCTTGTTTCCTTTACGAGCATTAAACGACTCGGATTGAGAGTGTGAACTCGTGATACTAATTTTCTAACAAAACTTGCAAACACGAAACACATATATTGATAAAGATTTGGTCAGTACTACTACTAATTACTGCTAATTTAGTAATTTAATAGTAATTTTGAATTTATTAAATCAATAGTTAGCATAACCACCTAAATGGTCTGGTGGTAGTGTGGTGTGCCTACCATCCAAAAGACCATGGTTCAAATTCCCCCTTGTTGGGGTAGCGTTAGGTAGTCCACAACCAGCGTAAAAAAATAGGTGAATCTTTCAAAATGGATCTGAGCAAGAATCCATGTAGCCGACCCTACTTATTGTGGGAGAAGGTTTTTCCATTTAATAGTTAGCATAACCAATTTCAAATTCAGATTTACTACAAAAATATCTAATATCAAGTGTATTTTTACACACAAACCTAAACGAATTATGGGTTAAAGATCTAAAATATATAATTAAGATCTTAGGATTAAAAAATTTTATGCCAGCTTGATATCTAAGACTGTGCATTACAATGCTTAATAAAAATCGACGGTGATCTAGACTAGATCTAAGCAAATCCATCAAAAACTTAAAAACATATGCATGAGATCTCAATAAATACAAAAATCGTAGACTAAACATGAGAAAAACTCATAAACAAGCAATAAGGCACCAAAATATACAAAACCCCTAAAAATGCCACCTCAAAAAATATTTAAAATTAAGAAAATTACTTTAGAATAGCCATCTATATAGCCAAGAACAAGAAGAAGCATCAAATCGATGTATAATCCCTTGCAAGAGTATCATCATCATTATGTTATGCAATGAGATCACTATGATTATGTTGTGCAATGAATGTTATACACCTTTTTAAAAAGAACTCCCCCACTCCCGACAATAATGGTCTCTCACATCGAGAGGTCCATCTTATAAAATATAGCTCGTCCTTGTGTATTTACTCCCACAACTCATGTTCTGAAATGATGAAGAAAAATTATGTCCATACACCACCTCCCCCACATAAGAAGTTGCATGATGGTCCTTTACGGTAGGATGGTCACACGATTGCCTACTCAAACCTTGAGGTTTTCCCATTTGAGGATTCTTATATCTCCCTAAAGCCTATCAGATCTATCTTTAACCTCAAAGGTACCTTGGAAGAGTTACAAGACCACTAAAAGTTGTGGAAATAGCTTGTGAAGTTTGGTGGATTGTGGTGAACATGTCTTTGTGCGAGGAAGGATGATATACTCATGATGTCAAGGTTCATGAACATCGTCTTGTTATTTCAAGCTCAAGAAGTGATATGCTTTCCTTGTTTGTGTGCTCAATGAGATTAAATGAGGATGGAATCGAGTTTCCAGGTCCAGCTAAAGATAGGCCCTTGTAGAAATAGGCCAGAAAAGAAGAGATTACGACTATTAGTGCTTCCTCGAGTCTTTATGGGCCTCGGTGTTGTTGCCCGTTGTTTTAAGTGCACCTTGCACACTTAAGTATAGGTCTCTAATTGCCAGGAGGTTCCTCTACCTTTTCAATGCTAGTTCAACTCATATAAGGTTGAACAATGGGTCAGGCCTACTTTCATTAGCCCTTGGAGCTTGCAACCTCAAGTGGATAGGTAACAGATTTCTCTCGAGCACATGCTTATCCTGTGAGAGAAATTCCACCCTCATCAATGAGAACTAGAGTTTTCCCCTCATAAAACTTTAGAATTATGAGGCCATGTAAGATTCTAAAGATATCGAGATTCTCTCAACATCAATCAGAAAATGAAGATGCAAAAAATACAAGCATAGAACACAAGTAACAGAAATACACATATTTACTATTCTTAAATCACAATGTAATATTGTACTTTGAAATTCTTTATCACATACCCATGAAGATTACCCATACGTGCCCATGCGAGGAAAGCTGGACCCCCAAAGAAAGTACTGAGATCTTCGTTACTAACGTTATAGGCCTGCAATACAAAATTACAGAGTTCATAAAACACGGTTGAGTTTAGCAGCCAAAATGATGATAGGTTCTCTCTCAAAAGAAACATGTTCTAAATCAAAAAATCAAACTCACTCACAAAACAGAATGCGCTAAAAGCAAATGCTAGAGTATTGGATGCACGAAAAGGTTACAAATAAACTGCTAATGCAAATACACATATGATCCTTGAAACACAGTAAATAAAATGTTTGACTTCCAAGCCAATATTGACTAAGCTGATGACCTCAGGAACACTGTGTTTTGTTTTATCCCAATTCTTTAATCCCAAATTTAAAAAAAATAGTAAAATACTTGATGGCACACCTTGTACTTTTCTTTTATCCCAATAATTTTAGCGTGATAATTTTCATCTGATATACCATAGCAACTACTTAGGTGAAAAAATTTGACGGCATGGAGAGGTCAAAGAGATAAATTTCCATTGTCTGATCCTTGCAATAATTCCCAGAGGTCTCAACAAACAGTAAATATCCTCACAGCAACCTATATAAGAATATAAGATGACATGAGTGTGGGGAAGCATAGGTACCAATATCTACATATTGAAGAGTTTCAGTAAGTTTAACACAAGACATCAGTTGCAGGATGAAATAAATAACCACAAAGTTTATTCAAGATGGCGATGAAGACCTGGATATTCCAACAGTTTACTAAGAACACTCTACTGAAAATGTGTGGAGTTTTGTAAATCTATCTTCTTTAGATTTTCCGTTTAGCATGTTTAAGTGATTCCAAGTATTCCCTTATATGGTGACAAGAGGTTTGCAATGATACTATATTCACATATTTCCAATAAAGCATCGTAGGGTAACCCTTCACTAATACATCGTGCTTTCTCCATTTCACAAAAGGAGTCTAGCTGTGTCAATTGTGTCCTATTGATCAAGCCCTTTCAGATTACTTGGAGCAGCATTATTGAGACGGATTAACAGAAGAGACTTGTTGTCAGACATCCCCTTCGTAAGTCGATTTTGCATTCACCATTTTGGGAATACATCCTTTATCCTTTTGAAAAAAAAGTAGATTTCGCATGTTGCCCTCCCAAAAAAACATAAACAGTCCTTTTATTCCGAAAATGTACTTGAGCACAACAAGGGTCTACATCGGATCTGGTATAGGACACTGTAACCTATAATGTTTAGTATAATGTTTGTGGTGGGTCCTACCTTGGGATTTCACACTCTTTTCTTTTAAAAAAAACATGCAGTCGTGATTTTAGATTTCAGCATAAAATTTGCATAGGAGGAGCCGTTAACAGTCACTCAAAAGTAAACCAACTTGCACGAATAGGAAATGAGTCTTTGAATGTTACCTTGAAAACTTTTTGCCAGATGGCTTCTTGCCCAGTAAAAGCCAAAGGTAGGTTCACTCCTTGAAGAGCCATCCAATCAATTTCCTTTTCCCATCTTTTCCAATCCCACCAGACAAAAGAATCTAAAAAACTTGTTTTTGATATCAAGTCTATATAAGTAATTTACTGATTTATTTAATAACGATATGTAAATAGTTTATATACAATCAAAAGCTAAAAATATAAGATAAAACAAAACCACATTTATGATCATTAGATAAAAGAAAAAGAAAAGGAACGTGTACTGTGTTGAAAAGCAAATTCACACATGAATCGAGAATTAGGTGGTTTGACAAGGAACTATACCATGACAATCCAGAGAATCTCACGATGTACCAATTTCACTTAATCGCCAAAGAATGGAATAGTGTATTTGTAGAATAATAAGATGTGTTGATATATATTTATTTATTTATTTTGCAAATAATAAAGCAATTCACGCATGAATCGAGAATTAAGTATTTTGACAAGGAACTATACCATGACAATCCAGAGAATCTCACGATGTACCAATTCCACTTAATCGCCGAAGAATGGAATAGTGTATTTGTAGAATAGTAAGATGTATTGATATATAAAAAATGGTGAAGCCTTCTCCCACTATAAGTAGGGTCGGCTACATGGATTCTTGCTCAAATTCATGTTGAAAGATTCGACTATTTTTTACGTTGGCTGTCGACTACCTAACGCAACTAGCACAAGGGGGGATTTGAACCTGTGGAAAAGATTGAAATGAAAGAGATGCATTCACCGTAGCCCTAAAGCTCTCTTATATAGGAGAAAAGCTATCAAGGAAAATTACATAAAGAGACAAAAGAAATAGAAAATTACAAGATAACAATAAAGAGATATAAACATCTCAACACTCCCCCTCAAACTGGAGCATATATATCTATCATGCTCAGCTTGGAAAAGCAACGGTGAAAGGGCCCCTTTTGCAAGAGCTTTGGTAAACATGTCGACAATCTGATCGCTTGATGCAACATGAGAAGTGGATATAAACCCCTTTTGAATCAAATCACGGGTGTAGTGGCAGTCAACCTCAATGTGCTTTGTTCTTTCATGGAAAGCTGGATTATTAACTATGAATAGAGCTGCTTGATTATCACATACATAAGAAGAGGCACCTCAATAGTTAGGTCAGTTAGAACAGACTTGACCCACATCATTTCTGTGCTTCCTTGGGGCATGGCCCTATATTCTAATTCAGCGCTAGATCTGGCCACAACTGTCTGTTTCTTGCTCTTCCGTGAAACCAATGAGTTGCCCACAAACACAGTGAAGCCTGAAGTATATTTCCTGTCCTTGGGACACCCAGCATAATTTGTATCTGCACATCTTGAAATAGCAAGAGACGTATCTCTCCTGAATAGAAGTCCTGCACCTGGAGAAGACTTGAGATACCTCAGGATCATGTTTGACTGCTTCCATGTGAGCCTGCCTAGGCTGCTCCATAAACTGGATGACCATGCTGACAGCAAACGATATATCATGTCTAGTAACAGTGACATACAATAGCTTCCCTACCAGCTCTCTGTACTGTCTCTTATCCACCTCCGCAGAGTCATCATCATATAGCCTAGCGTTGGGATCAATTGGAGTAGTAGCACGTCTATGTCCCATCATGCCCGTCTCAGATTGAAGATCAATGGCGTATTTTCTTTGTGTCATTACCAGTCCCCGTTGATTTCTTGCAAATTCTACGCCAAGAAAATACCACAACTTGCCAAGATCCTTGGTCGCAAACTGTTGTCCAAGGAAATCCTTAGTTGCCTGAATACCCTGGTCATCATTGACTGTAACAATAATATCATCCACATAGACCAAAATAGCAACAGTACCTTGTTGGGTTCTCTTAACAAAAAGAGAAAGATTTACAGGAGATCTGACAAAACCCTATTGTCCAATCAACTCCGAGAGCTTCTGGAACCAAGCCCTTGATCTTTGCTTAAGGTCATATATGGCCTTGTGGATCTTACACACCATACTGGACTCCCCCTCAGCAGCAAACCCTGGTGGCTGCTGCATATACACTTCCTGCAAATCCACGTACAAGAAAGCAACCTTGACGTCTAATTGGAAAAGTGGCCAGTCCTGTACCACAGTAACAGCAATAAGAATTCGTAGTGCAGAGTGATGCGCCACGGGAGAAAAGGTGTCCTGATAATCCACCCCATAGGTTTGGGTGAGCCCGCGAGCAACCAACCTGGCCTTGTATCCATCCACGGAGCCATCTGCACGGTGTTTTATTGTAAACACCCATTTACTGTAGCACTTGGGGGAGCGGAAACGATACTCTACGTACCACGAGACTGTAAAGCAGCCATCTCCTCTTCCATAGCCAGATGTTACGGACCACTCTACAAAGCCTCTTGATAGGATCGTGATATCTGCACAGCTGATAAGGCAACAACAAACCTCTAGAAAACCCCAGAGAGTTGTGCCAAGGAAACATGAGAAGCAAGAGGATGCATAGTGCATGCACACCTCTTTCTACGTTGAGCAATAGGCACGTCCAAGTCCACAGTATCCTCAAAAGGAGCATCATCTATGGCATCCTGCACCTCAATCTGCACATCCAAATCACTAGTGCCATTAGTGGAACATAAATGCTCAGAACATACCTTGGGTGCGCTGGATGACGGAGGAGGCACATGAGCACGAGATCGGCATTGGTAAACCTGAGGAAAGACAGTAGGTGTGGCGGAAGGTGGAGGAGGTGGTGGAGGTAGCGGTGGAGGAGAAGACAGTGGTGTTGGTGGTGGTGTCGTAGTGTCACCTGGAGTAGGTGAGACTGGAGGTAGAGGCATAAAAACCTCTTCTCCACTTTCTGAAGGAACGAGCTTGTCACCTGTAGGAGAGAAATAAATAATGGATTTAAAGAAGGTGATGTCTGCACTAACATAGTACCTTCGTCGAGCAGGTGTCCCATCTGCAATCACAACTGATCTACCTAACTGAGTTGGGTATAGGTACTAAATTGCCCTCTGTCACCACAAAAATGATGGGAAACTCATGAATCCATAATCCACTCTGACAAGGCTACCCTGTAACAGCTAGTAAAAGCATATGTTGTACCTGATGTAGATGCAGATGCGGAGGCTGCTACCTCTGATGATCCTGATGGAGAGCTAGTTGACCCAGGAGAAGGCATAATCTCCCTGAGCTGCGCTACTAACTCATCAAGTCTTTGATCAGATGCAGTTGAAGAATTGTTGCCCTGCTGTTGTTCTGCAACACGTGCTGAAGCGGGAAACCCATGCTTAGAGTAGCATGTTTCCTCATAATAACATGTCCTATGGCAGTAGGTGCAAGGCTGACGAGGAGGTCGACTGCCCCCTCCTCTTCCGCGGTCACCTCGGCCATGGAACTGTATAGGGCTCCCCCTACCGCGAGATGTTGCCATGGCTAAAGAAGTCTGAGATGACCGAGTACCACCAGAAGATATGGAGAGCCTGCTCAGCCTGCGATATGCCTCCTCCATTGGAGGTATGGTGGCATCAGTAAGAATCTGTGCTCTAGCAGCATCATACTCAGAGTCAAGTGCCGCTAGAAAGACTACAGTCATCACGAAATCCCTATATGCCTTCAGTTGCTCTCGTGTGGCGGTCAAGGGAATGTAACCATGTAACTTCTCAAACATACCCCTTAAAGAAGTGTAAAGAGTATTGAGAGGGCGACCATTCTGATTGGACATGAAGATGTCGTGTTGAAGTTACAGAGTCTTTGACTCGTTCTTTGCTGAAGAATATGTAGCAGCAAGAATGTCCCACATAGCCTTGGTCGTGGACTGGCCCAATATATCATTGGCTATCTCCATGGGCATCGTCCCAGACAACCAAACACGTGCATAAGCGTCATCTGCCTCCCATGAGGCGTTAACCCCAATCTTGTCAACAGGCTCCTCTTGTGTGAGAATATACTTCTTGCCATTACATTGCATAAGACTCATGAACTGCATAGCCCATAGTTCATAGTTCGTTCCATCCATCTTTACGATGGGTGTTGGACCTTTGAAGGCACCCAAGGATGGAACAGTTGTATTGTTGTCTGACATGATGGAACCGATCTTCAAGACTGGGGTTGCAAACTGAACTGACTATGCCTACACAGACATATAAGAAGATGGTTGTGGGTGTATACCACAACCTCTTCCATCAACAGAAAATTTCTTTAGGTACTTGGATGGTTTTAAAAGATCAAAAACCATGCCCTAGGAACCAAATCAGACATATTCAGGGCCAGACAAACCAAGAGAGAGCAACCCTTCCAAACTCGGGCCCTCGGGGGGAAAGCTGCGGCACCCCTTGCGCATGAGGGCGGCGGCTGCTGCTTGCGGGCGGCGGCAGCAGTGGCATGCGGGCAACTGTTGCTTGCAGACAGAGGCCTGTGGGCGGCTGCTGGAGCCTGTTGCTGCCTGCGAGGGCGGTGACGGCGGTGGTGGTTGTGGACGGCGGCAGCCTGCTGCTACCTACCGCGCAGCGCTCTAGGGTTTTGGTGGGGTTTGAATTTTAGGGCACAGGCTTCGATCTAGGATCGTCGCTCTGATACCATGTGGAAAGGATTGAAATGAAAGAGATGCATTCACCGTAGCCCTAGAGCTCTTTTATATAAGAGAAAAGTTGTAAAAGAAAATTACATAAAGAGACAAAAGAAATAGAAAATTACAAGATAACAATAAAGAGATATAAACATCTCAACGGAACACTGTTCTTTTGGGTAGTAGGCAAAATGCACTACCACCAGACCATTTAAGTGGGATTTTTAAGATGTATTGATATATATTTCATTGGTACAGAGAGGTTAAAAGATACGTAAACATCAAATGAATCAAAAAAGAATAATAAAGATCACACAGTATCTCATGGAATATCTTAAGATCTTTACTCTCCAGAAAATAAACTTACAGCACTCCCCTTCAAGCTGGAGCTTGGAGCATAGAGATCCATCATACTCAACTAGGAAGTACCTCTATCAAAGGCAGTATAGAGAAGTGGTTCGGTGAAGATAAATTTTGTCTGCTCAACGGAAGAAATGCAAGAAATAAACCATTTTGTACCATATCACTAATATAGTGGTAATCAACTCCTGTGTGATCAGTTCCCGCATGAAATAGGGATTGTGGGCAATAAATAAGGGGGTATGATAGTTACACTTCAGTTGCAATGAGAGAGGCACCTCTAAGCAAACAAATCCTAGAGTCGATCTCACCCACATTACCTCAATAGTGGCCAACCATAGCTGCTGGGAAAAACGAAACAGTTGTTTGTTCTTGGGAACCCTAGGCTCTCTTATATAGAGGAGAAACCTATGGGTAAATTGCATAAGACATGTAGAAGGAAAGATAAATAGAGAAACAGTACGGAAGATATAAATATATCTCAACACTCCGCCTCAAGATGGAGCATAGATGTCAATCATGCTCAGCTTGGATGAACACTTTTGGAAAGGTCCTCTGAGCAGGGACAGGTAAAAATATATGCGGTTTGATCTCATGAGCTAACGTGAGAGGTAGAGAGAAAACTTTTCTGGATCATGTCCCATGTATAGTAGCAGTCCACCTCAATATGTTTAGTTCTTTCGTGAAACGCAGGATTGTTGGCAATGAATAGTGCAGCCTGGTTATCACATTGTAACTGCATAGGAAGAGGAGCATCTATATGTAAATCTGCAAGAACTGCTCTAACCCACATCATTTATGTGCTTGCTTGTGTCATAGTATCAGAGTAGTGGTACCCCGATACGCACATTCGCAGTATTATAATTCCGATCGCATTAAGTTCTCGGATAGCGACAGTCTTCCGACTTGTCGTGAGTTCGAGAAGGGAAATATGACATTCATATTCAACCACCACAAATGCCACCGATTTCATTAATTTTCATATTATATCCCAAGAAGAGAAAAAGCATATATCATAAGTATCTGTGAATGGCACAGATTCCGCTCGACCATCTGGGTCATAGCGAGCAGATAGACCACCTGCAGGACCAGCCCGGAGTATAGATACGACTACTCTACCGACCAGACCAGGAGATGACTAACCAACTAGCACACATACTGACTACTCTTATCGACCTTTCCATGTTCTATTTGATTCTGGTGCGACACATTCTTCTCTTGCTTCAAGACTACTTGTTTCTTTAGATAGAGTCGCAGAGACTCTTTCTTCCCCATATCACATACGAGGGCTAGGTGGCCAGTTATTTATCATTTCTCTGATAGTCAGGCACTTGCCCGTAGTGATTGGCGGTCACGAGATGATCGCAGATTGTCTACTTCTACAGCTTGATGAGTTCGACTTGATTTTGGGCATGGATTGGTTATCCGCTCATCATGCACTTGTTGATTGCTTTAGGAAGACGATTGTCTTCAGGATTCTAGATCTACCTGAGTTCACTTTTGAGGGTACTATACGTGACTCCACCATGGAGTACATTTCAGTGTTGCGAACTCAGCGACTTGTTGATCAGGGTTGTAATTCATACCTTGCATTTGTTCGGGAGGTAACTGATCAGAAGCCGATGATACAGGACATCTGAGTAGTGTCAGAATATCCAGACGTGTTTCCTGATGAGCTACCAGGATTACCTCCTAAGAGAGAGATCGAATTCGAGATCACATTGCTGCCAGATACACAGCCGATCTCTATGGCACCATATCGCATGGCACCGGCCGAGTTGAGGGAGCTAAAGGTACAATTACAGGAGTTACTTGATTTGGGATTCGTGAGGCCGAGCACTTCACCTTGGGGTGCTCCGGTTCTATTTGTCAAAAAGAAGGATGGATCAATGAGATTGTGCATCGATTACAGACAGCTGAACAAGAGAACGGTGAAAAACCGTTATCCTTTGCCGCGCATCGATGATTTGTTCGACCAGCTCCAGGGATCTTCGGTTTTCTCGAAGATCGATCTTCGCTCAAGATACCATCAGCTGAGAATTCGAGAGTCTGATATTCCGAAGACCGCTTTCAGAACTCGCTATGGACACTATGAGTTTGTGGTGATGCCATTTGGGCTCACCAATGCACCTGCGGCTTTCATGGATATGATGAACCGTATATTCCGTCCATACTTGGACAAGTTTGTAGTGATGTTCATCGATGATGTGCTCATTTACTCACGGAATGAATGGGATCATACGAATGATCTACGAATTGTCTTAGATACATTGCGGGAGCACAAGCTATATGCCACGTTGAGCAAGTGTGAGTTCTGGTTATCCCAAGTCTCATTTCTTGGGCATATCATTTCTGGAGCAGGCATTGCAGTTGATCCTGCGAAGATAGATGCAGTTATGTCTTGGGAGCAACCCAAGACAGTTACTCAGATTCGGAGCTTCCTCGGATTAGCGAGCTATTACAGACGCTTTGTCAGCGGATTTTCACGCATTGTTCACCCTCTGACACAATTGACGCAGAAGGGAGTCCCATATATTTGGGACGATTCATGTGAGCAGGCCTTCCAGACACTGAAGGAGAGATTGACTACAACACCTATTCTTGCTCTTCCTTCAGGCACTCAGGACTATGCAGTCTATACAGATGCATCTGGAGAAGGTCTAGGAGCAGTGTTGATGCAGAGAGGACAGGTGATTGCTTACGCATCACGACAGTTGAGACCGCATGAGCGGAACTACCTCACACATGACTTGGAGTTGGCGGCAGTTGTCTTCGCCTTGAAGATCTGGCGTCACTACCTATATGGGGTGAATTTCGAGATCTTTACAGACCACAAGAGTCTAAAGTATATCTTTGATCAGAAGGAGCTGAACATGAGGCAGCGCATATGGCTCGAGCTGCTGAAGGATTATGATTGCACGATCTCTTACCATCCCGGTAAGGGAAACGTGGTGGCATATATACATGGGATACGTTTACTGCTTTGACCGATTGGCATCCTCAGGAGAGCGCATCCATTTCTACTGTCGTGCCTCCACGATACAGCAGTCTTTGGGATCGTATTGTAGAGGGCCAGAAGACCGATCCTTGGATTCATAATAGATACATGCGCGCTGTCAAGGACGAAGTTGACGATTTTGTCGTAGCAGAGTCTATTTTATGGAATGCAGGATGGGTCGTTGTACCCAATGACGAGCAGCTTCGCAGAGACATTCTCGATGAGGCACACAGTTCACGGTTATCTATCCATCCAGGCAATACGAAGATGTACCGTGATCTGCGTCGACATTTCTGGTGGGATGGAATGAAGCGCGATGAGGCGCTACATGTTAGCAGATACATGACATGTCAGATGGTCAAGGCTGAGCACAGGAGACCACCAGGATTACTGCAGTCTCTCCCCATTCCCGAATGGAAGTGGGAGAGCATTATGGATTTTGTCACAGGTCTGCCAAAGACGCCAGGAGGCCATGATTCCATTTGGGTCGTTGATAGGTTGACCAAGTCAGCCCATTTCATACATGTCAACACGACTTACACTCCATCCAGATTGGCCAAGCTGTATATGTAGAACATTATCAGGCTGCATGGTATACCACGAGAAGTGGTGTCTGACAGGGATTCAAGGTTTACATCTCATTATTGGCATCAGTTCATATCAGCACTACAGACAGAGCTGAAGATGAGTTCTGCTTATTATCCATAGACAGACGGGCAGAGTGAGCGCACCATTCAGACGCTTGAGGATCTACTTCGCGCATGCACTTTGGAGTGGAAAGGGTCCTGGAAGGACCATTTGCCTTTGGTGGAATTCACGTACAACAACAGCTATCACTCCAGTATTAGCATGGCACCATTCGAAGCCCTATATGGGCGGAGATGCCTCACACCTCTCAGTTGGCGTGAGGTAGGCGATAATGCTTTATATTATGTAGATCTTTTGGAGGAGACGGCGAGAGCTGTTGCTCTTGTGAGACGGAGACTTTTGACGGCACAGAGTCGCCAGAAGAGTTATGCAGACCGTCGGAGAAGAGATTTGGAATTCCATGTATCCAATATTCTTCTCTTCCTTTGTTACAAAATTAACTGAACCTCATATTTATAACATTCCTATCAATTATAGGTTGGAGATTAGGTATTTTTGCGAGTATCTCCCATGAAGGGAGTGCAGAGATTCGGTGTTCGTGGCAAGTTGGCGCCACGATATGTCGGACCGTTCGAGATTCTGGCTAGAGTGGGGAAGGTTGCTTACCGAGTAGCTCTTCCTCCACATCTTTCTACTATTCATGATGTATTTCATATATCCAACCTGAGGAAATATGTGCACGATCCTCGACACATTATCAGTTATGAGAATCTTGATGTAGAGCCAGATCTGACTTATGAAGAGAAGCCAATCCAGATACTTGATCGTGCTGTAAAGAAGCTTCGCAGCAAAGAGATTCCATTGGTCAAGATTTTGTGCCACCGTCACGGCGTCAAAGAAGCGACGTGGGAGACCGAAGCCAATATGCGGGCACGATACCCGCAGCTTTTCTGAGTTAATAATCGAAACAAGCTTTTGTAATCAAATATATGTTAAAATATATGGCTTGTTTTCTCTTTGAGGTTTTTATGAGTTCAAAACCCTTTGAGGTTTTTATGGCCATATAAAATTCAAGACAACTAATGACCTTGACTCGAGTCTCGAGGACGAGACTCCCTTTAAGGTTTTATAATTGTAACATCCGGGATCCGCGTAAACCCGAACTCGACCCGATTAAGGGTCTGATTAACCCAATAAAGCTATCTGGCCACATTAGATAACCTAAAACGTTCACATGATCGTGAATCAAAAGTCGTTCGGACGAAATCGACCAAAGTCGGTCGCTTTGTAATGCGCGCCGCGCAAAAAACCGCGACGCAAATTCGGAAACCGCGAAACAAACAGAGACCATCTTAGATCCGATTCGATGAAACAAGATCAACGGAATCGACCGTTCGTCAATCGGAGGTCGTTTGATATTATTAAATCACAAAATTTAATCTTAAACAAAAACATATCCGAAAATTTCGGGTATTCAAAACTCGATCGGAAGTATATCAATATTATACTCATTTTGATCGTCGTTGAAAGACGATCAAATCAAGATACTTCGCGTCGAAAACGGAAGCCCGAGGCGCACATACGGTTGACTTTTGTATAAAAACAAAGGTTTAAAAATAATAATAATAAATAATAAGTAATTAAAAATATAAATATTGCAATTCCCAGATCAGACGTACAGGATTCCACTTGGCCTCCTTATGTTTCCATTTGTCAACAACACTCTCTCTCTCATTTTTCCTTATATATAGCCCCACAATTCTATTCTTTCTTTCCCTACTATCTCCGTTTCCTCCACCGAGAAGAAGAGATTCCCTGCAAAAGCTGGAACCATTTGTTTACAGCCGTTAGCAGCAATTGTTGTCGACTTCCAGCAAGCTGCTGCTCCAAAGTGGCCTCTACATCAGCCTATATTGCCGTCCAGTTCCAGCAGTTGAAAGATCTCTCGTTGGAGCTTCATTTCAAGATCTTCTACAACCCTGGAACCTTGGAGTGGCCCCAAATCCAAGGAGAAATTACTGCAGCCTTCCTCCAAATCCCTGGAAATTACAAATCTGTTACATGCATGTTCAAGATCTAACTCCGAAACTTAAAAAAAAAAGGTACAATCCCTTCTTCTCTCTTGCTGCCATTCATGTTATCTCATATCATTCAAATCCATTATCTTTTCCCTCTTCTCTTGTTTTAGGATCATATGCATTTCTTTTTGGTTGATAAGCATTCTACCCATATCCAAATTAATAGGATGGAATGATTATTATAAAAAAATTGATTATGATCATCCATACTACTGATATCTGGAAGACCACAAATTTAAATTTCAATTCTCTGCTTATAAAAAAATCTTCTGATTAATTTTGTATCTGATTTTTTTTAAGTTGAAAGCACCATATAAATGATTGAATTGCATGTGGTTTTCCAAAGTTAAATGCATGTTTCTATCTTCATGTAAATGGTTAATATGTATCTGGTTTTTCAAAACTACCTGGTTCATGTAGTCTCCACTATAATTGCATAGTGCCACGTGTGTCTCCACTTTCAAAATGCCATTGATAAATTAATGTTTCAATTCGACCAATCCAATTCTTGTGTTAAAATTTTATGATTCTTGCATGCTAATTAGCATAAATTTTGTAAAGCAATCGGGCATGCCTCAATCCAAATTTTTGCTTAACTATGGAATTAGTATATTCCGTCAGGCCATCGTTTTGATTATATATAAATTTATTCGTAAACTAAGGTTCATGAATGCTAGAGAAAAAGCTTCACCTTGGATTGTTGGCCTTTAGTATTTCATGCATATTTTTGTTATATTTAGAGGAATGATTTTTTACTCAACAGAATGTCAATAGATTAGCAGAAGGTTAATAGATTGTAGTACTGATTTTTAATTATTTTTTCATGAAGAAGGATATTTTTGACATTACTTTTCAACTAAATAAGTTTCCTAGCATGTCAAATCGTACATCATCTTTCAGTCCTATATCCTTCTAATATATATATATATATTGTTCTTAATTTATCTCCCTGTGAACAGTGAGTTAAATCATGATCACAATTCACATTCAATTTACTTATATGGTTACAGTAATATCCCAGCATAATATTAATCAATGATAGCTGGGAAATAAGAATCGTAATTTTAAAAAGAAAAGGTTAGAATAACATCATGCTGTCAAAGTTCTTAAACTTTCTATATTCAATTCATCTTTAAGTTATTGCTCATGACCTTATATGAGCATTAAGACAAATATTAGGATTTGGGCAGCTTTCTCTTTTGAGTCTAACAAATGATTCATGAGATCATTAAGACTACTAACCTTACTAATTGAATCTTTTAGATATATTGTACTAACTGTTAATCATTATTGAGAAGAGGCATTGACCAAATAACTAGATTTGTTAAGTTACTCAAAGAAGAGATTAAGAGAGGATTGAGAAATCAATGAGCATGGTAGTGACTCAGAAATGACAATTAATATTGCCGGTCATGGTGATCTTTACACCTGACCGTGCGAGGGCGCGGTGACCCTCAACTGGGCGGAGGAAAGGAAGCCCAGTTAGGGCAGCGGCCGCTTAATGCGCGGGTCTAGGATCCCAGTCTTCTTCACGGTTTTTACGCGAGCTCGCAGTGTTTTTACGCCTCGTTGGGATACTGACTTTGACCAGTTCCGCTGACCCTGTCTTTAAGGATACCCAGGCGGGGGATCCTTGGTTTTCAGTTTTTCGTACGAGCTCGTTCGCCTGTACTAATCAGGCAGGTTTCTAGAGCGACTTTTCTAGGGAGTCTCTCTCACCCGTCTCAGTGGCGTAGTTGGGGAATAGACCTATCCCTCTATTGGATCGTCCTTCCAACTAGAGGGCGAGACGGAAGAGCCATTTGTAGGCTTCTTCACCGCTTGAGTTTACTTCGCCAACAGACTTGACGATTCTATATCTAGATCATCCATATCTACATCTACATCATCTGGAGTTATATCTGAAACATTGAAGTTAAGAATTGGAGAAGTTACGATCAAAAGTTGGGATTAGTAGGAAATGACTATTCTCTCTATCTAAGAATTTAATTATATTAAGAGATCTTTCCAATCTTAATTTTTCTATTATCACTCACCAACGTAATCTCTATAGAAAATGATATATGTGCTTACACTCATACACTCATGAATACTCAACTACTATATAAATATGTCACATGTGGGAAATGTTGGGTTATGGGACAAACATTTGAGACACTTACAAATAGCCTGAAAAACTTTTTTTACTCAAGCAAGTAGATGTAAACTTTACTTTCCACCTTTCTACTTGCTCACTTTTGCGCATATTAAATGTCTAGTTATTTTATAAGTTTTTGGGAGGTACCAGCAATTGTTGACGCCTCTTCTTTCCTAACGTGTTTGGCAGGCAAACAGCCTGCAGTTTAGTAGCAGCTCAGTAGCTATACATGCTTCCTGGAGACAGAGTATACATTAGACGGTATGAATTACTTTGTCTCAGTTTTCGTTCAGATGGTGATGTAAATGCTATCTCTTTTGTATCACACTTTGGGATATATGTTGTAAAATGGAAGATCCTTGTACATGTTGTAAATGGATATGAATATTAATGAAGGAATTTTGTCGTAAACGGGTACCCGGATCCTGAGGGGTTCACAATTAGAGGGGCGAGACGGAAGAGCCTTTTGTTGGCTTCTTCACCGCTTGAGTTTACTTTCGCCAACAGACTTGGCGATTCTACATCCAGATCATCCATATCTATATCTACATCTAAAACATCGAGAGTTACATCTGAGAGAGTTACAGTTAAAGTTTGGAGGAAATTATAATTAAGATTAAGTTGATTGGAGGTGACTTTAATCTGATTCGAAATACCTATAAGTTAGTGGACGTGTTGGGAACTTAGTTAGAATGCATTATACAACACCGCATGCCTATGGAGGTACCCCAACCCTAAGGTACTTTTAAATACCTTAGAGTCATAGTGTAAGGTTACACACAGACCAAGACCACAGACTATCCACTAACTTAAAAGGAGTAAATAGAATTAAGGATCAAATCCATCATCATCATATCAGTCCATTATCGAAAACCATGATATAATCTCAATGACAAGAAATGAGCAATTACATGTGCCATCAAGTTCCACAACATGATCTTGAAGACCCAAAATCATGATCTTTCAAACACAAGAAATCATTATATGTTAGAATTTGTTACCTAAACTATATATAAATATATATGGAAAGAACGGAAAAAAGGGGTGAGCATGTGAACTACATACCAAGCAGTTGAAAACCTTTTTACTTACGCAAGTAGATGTAATTGTACGTGTTTTACCTTTCTACTTGCTCTCTTTTGCACATAATAAATTACTTGTCATTTATTTTTAAAACTACGGAGTTGTATTCACGTTTGTAACTCCGTTTCTCTCCTAAACATGTTTGGCAGGCAAACAGCCTGCTGTTTAGTAGCTATACATGGTTCCAGGAGACAAGATCTATACCAGACGGTATGTGGTTTTTGTTACAGTTTTTAGTTCAATTGATATTGTAAAATGCTTCTTCTCTTCAGTCAAATTTTTGGGATGTTGTACGTACTAACAGACATTGTACATGTTGTAAAATCATATGGAAATTAATGAAATAAGATTTTGGTGCCAATTGTCTCTATTAACTGGTGGTTATGAATATAAATGTGAATGTCAGATGCCAATGATTGCAACGAAAAAAATCCATGTTTTTCTCTAAATTATGCGATCTCTAGTGAATAGAAAGCTGCGAAGGTAGCGTAAACAGGTACCCGGATCCTCGGGGGTTCACACATTGTAACATCCGTATCCGAATGAACTGAAGCTCCTGTCAAGAAAAGGATGTTGCAAGCAAGTTTGGATCTCCAAAGTGGAGATATTCAAAGGTACATATCTCTCTCCTCTTTGTTCTCATTAAAGTCAATGTTGAAGTTTCTAATTCAGTTTTTTTTATGTTGCTATTCATCAGGTATTTTATCTATTGTTGTATGTTAGATAAAGCCACAAAATCCTTCCAAACTTAAAGGATCAAAGGTACAATCTTTTCCCCTCTCTTGCTGCTTTCCATGCATGGTCTTTACACATTTTGATAGTAATAGGTTGCTTGAGTGTTGTATATTCTAGATATGCTATAACTGGGTTACCATATATTATAACATGTTGGGAACAAGGGTCTTGTGGTAATCTAAAGCAATGGAAATTTGACTCTATAATACTTGTGTATTGCATGTGGCAGAAGATAGATTGCACTTTCATCTAAATTCTAATTGTATATTCCTGGTTAATATGATGTGAATACATAAATAACATCTCGATACTAATAATAGAAGTATAAATGATTCCCAAGAACATTTAAACCATTGTGAGATATACATGAGGGTCGGTAAAGGCAGTGATATCATGTTCTGTACAGGGGTCATTGGAACTAGAGTTTAATGTAAGGATATACAACACTAATGAAGCCTATAAAGAAGGTCATCATACTTATCTCTTGAGATGGTATACATAGAATCATGATATCATCAACATCTCAAAAGAGTGTTTGATGAGCTACAAGTTTATTATGCTTTAACCAGCAACAATCTTCTCTATGGCCACTACATTTAGAAAAGTAAAATAATATGTGGCTCATCTCGATGTAAAACAATCACGGTTGTGGGCATGAGTGGACCTAATCTGTCCCTCCTAGAAGAAGCAACCATGGCAGAGGTGGTCTCACCTTTCTTAGGTGTATGAAATAATATAAATAATATACTCAACTTAATATATACCTCCTAACTAGAAGAAATCCTTGATGTGGTAATCCTTTGTGACAACACGACATCATATGGAGATTCCAGATCCGGAAGAAAAAGATCAATAATCAATGGATATCTGAACAGTCCATGTATTGCACATATACAGACATGTGTGTAAGAATTTAGCCTTTTAAAACTAGAATTCCTAGCATAGCAGTATTCAACTAAAGGTTGGGTATTCTGCTTCTTTTTAAACATTAGACAAATCTGCATAATGCAAGCAAAATTCTTCTCTTCAGATTATAGTCAACTTAAGAATCTGCCACATTTTTTTTCATGGTTTTTGATGCACAATATCTATACCGCTGGAGCATATTCCATTTTATGACATAATCAGGAGATTATTTTCAATATTAAGTATTCTGAAATCTGTTAAATATATTGTTATCAACTTATTTGGATTCTTAATCTCGAGAACAATCACAGAAGGTCTATTTCAACCTATTGAAAATGACGAAAGATAAAGAATTTAACTATGATCCAGCTTAATGATATCAAGATCGCGTAATTAACCCGACATATTTTTTTTAGCAAGGGTAGGAAGATACAAAATAGCTAAATGGGTATAACTCTTGGCTGGGAGTTTGATACATACAATTGGGAGGGTTTCTCAATATCTCTTAGTAATAGTGATAAAGAATCGAAAGATGGCTACGGTGGATAAGTAAATAATAATCTCAATATGTTAGCATTATTAGAATGACTTGAGATCTAGTGGAAGAGAAGATTCAGGGTGAAATTTTGCAGTGCCAGGAAGGATTGCATCGACCATCTTTTCATATTTTGTTCATTATATTAGGGTATTTTCATACAAGAGACTTATAAAAATTAGATCAAGAGTCTTGCCACTAAATTACGAGTTAAATAACAAAAGTAAAATTTCTACATTAAATTAAATTTTAAATTCAGTTCCAATAAACAACTTATGATCTCGTGGTTTGAAAAAGGAGTTCATTGAGATATTTTCATAAATCTAGATTAATAATCAAGCCGCCAATTGATGAGATCATCTATGATCAATGACTGAAGATCTTTGTGATCAATCATTCAAAATCACTAAAGTATGAATCACTATTCAATATAATTATCAACAAGATACCTAGATCTGTAAAGTTGACTACATCAGAGTTCAAGAGAGGATGAGAAATTAAGTTAGTGATGATGATTCAATGATGACTAGTAATTAAAAGTGCCAGTCATGGTAACCTTTATGCCTGACTGTGCGAGGGGGCGGTGACCCTCAGCTGGGCGGAAGATTAGGAAGCCCAGTTAGGGCAGCGGCCGCTTCGTGCGCGGGTCTAGGATCCCAGTCTTTTTCTCGGTTTTTTTTCGCGAGCGCTCGCAGTTTTTACGCCTCTCTGGGATCCACAGGTTTTCTTTTAAAGACCAGTTCCGCTGACCCTTGTTCTTTAAGGTACCTAGGCTGGAGGACCCTTGGTTTTAGTTTTTTGAGCTCGTTAGCCCGTACCGGTCGGGCCGGTTTTTCTTTTAGAGCGACTTTTCTAGAGAGTCTCTCTCACCCGTCTCAGTGGCGTAGTTTTGGAGTAGACCTATCCCTCTATTGGACCGCCCTTCCAATTAGAGGGCGAGACGGAAGAGCCTCTTTTATAGGCTACTTCACCGCTTGAGTTTTATTTATTTTTCACCAACAGACTTGGCGATGCTACATCTGAATCATCCATGTATACATCTGAATCCTCTATGACTACATCTAAATCAGTTACAGTTGAATCTGAAAATGATACATTTGAGATTGGATTGAGTCACAATTGAGTTGGCTGAAGTTGAATTACAGTTGAATTGGTTACATGGAAGCTTGGTTACAGTTGAGTTGGTTTCCGTTGAACTAGTTACTTTTTCTGCCAATAATTCCTGGCAAAGAGAAAAGACCATATCATGAAAATCATCCTTATCAGACTATCTACTAGGCTTGAGAAAAACAACAAGAAAAGAATCAAAACCCCATATCCATCATATACTCTTACTATGATCAATCCACAAGATTCTTAAACATCTTTATAAGCATTATAGAGATAATGATTATATAAGAGTCTCATCACTCATATTCTCAAGACTAGTCAAACTTGTATTATAATTAATAGAAAGGCAATGACTTAAATATGGACCACATGATATTGGTATATAAATTATTAATGTGGGTAATTAGTGTAGGATGAGTAGAATGTGGTTTTACATACGAAACAGCTTGAAAGCCTGTTTCATTGCAAGTAGCTTTAAATTTTAATTGTCAAGGCTAAATTACTTGCTTTCTTTTGGAACCACAAAATTTCCTGTTATTTTTAATTAATTAAGATTTACTCAACATTTGTTGATGTTCTTTTCTCCCTATTCCATGGATTGCAGGCAAAATACCCGCACCGTTGTATTGGGGGAGTTGAATGTCAGTTTCTGAAGCAAAACATAGCAGGTATGTATGTTATAGTTTGTTCAAGATATTTATGTTTTTATTTCTCTTCTGATAAAATTGGGATGCATGTATGTAATGCAATTTCTGTTGTTACATGTTAACTGCTATGGAATTTATGCAATATAAGTGTGACATGTTATAGTTCTGTGGTTTATTGGTTAATTTGTGAATGTCATAAAAAAAAAATTTCCCCAAATTTTCAGTACCCTAATGTGGTCCTTAGAGAACATGATACTACGACTGATATGTAAACGGGTTTCCCAGATCCGAGCAGGAGCGGGCCTCACACACATAGCCCTATATTCGGATTCACACTTGACCTGGCAACCACGGTTTGCTTCTTACTCTTCCAAGATACAAGAGAGTTGCCAACGAATACAGTGAAACTTGTAGTGGACTTTCTGTCCTTTGGACACCCCGCATAGTCTGCATCTGCACATGCTGAAATGATAAGATCTGACCCTTTTCTGAATAACAATCCTCCACCTGGAGATGACTTTAGATATCTCAGTATCATATGAACATCATCCATATGTACATGACGGGGTTGCTCCATGAACTGACTCACCCGACTAACTACAAATGAGATATCAAGCCTAGTGATAGTAACATATAAAATCTTTCCCACCAATTCTATATATCTTCTCTTGTCTACTTCATATGTATCCTCATCATAAAGTCTCATACTAGGATCCATAGGAGTAGTGGTAGGTCTACACCCAATCATTCCTATCTCAACAAGCATATATGTGACGTACTTCCTCTGGGTCATCACAAGACCTGTTGATTCCTGGCAAACTCTAATCCCAAGAAGTACCTTAGAGTTCCAAGAACATTGGTGACAAATTTGCGTCCCAGAAACTCCTTTGCTCTTTTTATCCCTTGCACATCATCTCCTGTGACAAGTATGTCATCCACATAGACCATAATAATGACAACACATGTAGATGTTCTTTGAACAAATAGTGAATGGTCTGCATTTGACCTTCTAAATTCCTGCTTCTCAAATAAATTTAAGAGCTTCTGAAACCATGTCCTCGGACTCTGCTTCATGCCATAAATTGCCTTGTGAAGCCTACAGACCTGTTGGCACTCCCCCTCAGCAGCAAACCCCAGAGGTTGTTGCATGTAGACTTCTTCATGAAGATCACCATACAAGAATGCATTCTTAACATCAAGCTGAAATAAAGACCAATCACGTACCACAGCAACTGATAGAAGAATCTGTAGAGTAGAATGGTGAGCGACAGGTGAAAAGTGTCCATATAATACATGCCATACGTCTGAGTAAAGCCATGTGCAACCAATCTAGCCTTTAACGATCAATGCTACCATATGCATTGTATTTTATTGTAAATACCCATTTGCAACTGACAACTGATGCCCCAGTAGGAGCAGGGTCCAGACTCCAAGTACTACGGGATTGCATGGCAGCCATCTCCTCTTCCGTAACTAGACGCCACTAACTGTCTTTCAATGCCTCCTGATAATTCCGTGGTATATCCACAGCAGATAGAGTAGCAGCAAACTTCTTGAAATCCCACGTTAATCGATCAAATGAAACCTGGGAAGCTAGTGGATATGTGGCACATGTACGCTTCTATTTCCTAATAGAAATTGGAACATCCAGGTCACCAGGTAACTCCTCAGATGGAGTAACGTTTTCCTGCATAGATGCCTGCTCAGACACACCTCCAGAACCATCGTTAGAAATTTTGTAATCAGTACATACTTGAGGCATGCTGGATGACGGGCGTTGACCATGAGCAGAAGACGATCGGCAAGTATCGAAATGAGGGAATGGTGGAACAACAGGCACCAGCGGAGGTAGAGGAGTGTTGAGATAGTTGTACCTCTTTGGTGTTATCTCTTATTTTATTTCCTTTATGTACCTCTCTTGCAATTTACCCAGGGCTTTTCTCCTATATAAGAGAGCCTTGAGTCTCATAAATAAACAAGATATTCATTTTTCCTCCAACACGGTATCAGAGCAACGGTCCTAGATCGAGGTTCCCGTATCTCACCAACCCTAACCCTACAGGCCCACCCCCCACCCGTCGCCACATCGTCAGCCCGCACATCGCCCCTCCCCCCTTCGGCGGCAAACACCTGTGCGGCACCCCTCCCGTGCGGCAGACCGCAACCCCCCATGCGGCAACCCCCCTCCGTGCGGTACGTCGCCACGCTCCTACGCTCCCACGTATCTACGCCCTAGTGGCTAGTGCCCCCGCGCACCCATGCATCTACGCCCACGCGCAACTGCGCCCATGCGCCCTCACACAACCGCGTACATGCGCCCACGCGCAACTGCGCCCCTGCGCAACTACGCCCATGCGCCCTCGTGCATCCGCGCCCCTGCGCCCACGTGCCCACGCACAACTACACCCTTGCGCACCTGCAGCTTGTTGTTTGGCCATGTATACATGGATATACAATAAGATTTTGTTCGATTTTTCGTGAGGTTCAACATATAAATCACGTCTTCCGACTCTAGCCTGCAACAACAGAGATGAGGATGGTTGTATGAGTCTACAGATACAACCAATCCTCTATATGATTGTGTAGACTCTTTCAGAGCAGTCTACTCAGTTTTGTTCTAGATATCGATGTTCTTGTTACCAGGTCAGAAAACGAGGGTGATGTTTTTCATCTTCCGATGCCTTCAAGGGTCCAGATCCCGTCGTTAAGATGGATGGGACCAACTATGAGTTGTGGTCCATGCAGTTTCGCACCCTGATGCAGTGCCATAACAAGAAGCACCTTCTTACGGATTCAGAGCCAGAGGACAAAACTGGGGCTAATGCTTCTTGGAAGCAAGGTGATGCCTATGCTCGTATTTAAATCTCCGGGACGCTCACCACGGAAATTTCCAATGATATTATCAATCAACCCACGGCAAAGGCTATGTAAGACATCTTAGCAGACACTTATGGGCAGGCAAAGAATGAGAGCAAAATTCTACAGTTGCAGTTTGATATTTTTTTGATCAAGTAGAATGGTCGGACTCTTCATGTACACTTCTCGCATCTTAGAGGCATGTTTGAACGGCTGCATAGCTTCATACCATTGTTGTAAAAGTCGGCCGACTAGGCCGACTAGTCGGTCCGACTAGTCGAGTCGGGGGGGTACCTGACTCGACTAGGCCAAGTCGGCCAATAGTCGGTCAGACCCGATTAATCGCCCGATTAGTCGGCCTAGCCGGCCGACTAGTCGGCCGACTTTTGCATAGAGATTTCTTGGCTGACTTTTGCATAAGGATTTCAGATATATGTTTCGGCGCAAATTGTAAACTCGATTACCCGTTTAGAATTAGATGAGATTTAGGGCTTGTTGTTAGACAATAAGATGAGATACTTCAGGTTACATACTAATAAGTATAACTCACAAATAAATTAAAAATATAAAAATAAAAAACACTAAAAATGTTAACTAAAAATTATTAAAAAATTCTGTATAGTTTTGTACTTTAAATTATAGTTTTTCATCTAGATATAAAATATCAACTAATTAATATACTATCCTGGATAATTTTACTTAAAACTTTGTGATTTAGTTTCATGTTGGTTAACTTATATAAGATTGGAATTGTGTTTATTACGCCTAAATGTTCGTTAACTCAGATACTTCTTGTTGATTTGCATGATAGCTAGGTAACTTAGGTTATTTACCTTTTGTAGTTGTTGATTAGCTTTGTATTAATTTATTTCTAACTTCAACTCGTGCTATGTACCAAACATTTTATTCTTAACATTTTGTCCGTGCTATGAACCAAACATTTTGTTCTTAACTTGCTTCGTTTTTTCTTCTGTTGTTATAATTTTTTAAGCTCTCAAAAATATTAAAATTGCTAAACATATTAATATCAATGAGACTATATGTTATAAAACTTGATTTATATATTTAAAATAATTAAAAAATTCAAAACCGACTAATGCCCGACTAAATCCGATTACTCTCCCGACTGTCGATTAATCCTTAGTCAGTGACCCTACCGACCGAGTACCGACTGCCGATTTGATATTTTTTTGATCAACTAGAATGGTCGGACTCTTCATGTACACTTCTCGCATCTTAGAGGCATGTTTGAACGGCTGCATAGCTTCATACATATTACTACCAGCACCGAGCAGCAGCAGGCATATCGGAATGCCACTATGACAGGAGTCTTTCTGTCATCTCTTGACTCTAAGTGTGATGCAGCATGTACTCAACTTCTTACTGGAGAGACGATACCTCCAATGGAGGAGGTCTATAAGGAATCGCTACTTCATCTACTACTGTGGCTCAAACTCCCTCTGCTATGGCAGCCTCTTGTGGCAGAGAGGATACTTCACAGTTTCACGGTCGAGGACCACGTGGTCGTGGAGGAGGACGTCAGTGTGGCTCATGCTCACATTGCCACCGTCCTGGTCATTCTGAGGAGACATGCTATCGGAAGTATGGGTATCATGCGTCTGCCCGAGTTGCTGAGCAGACCGAGCCTACTACTCCTGCTCCGGCTCATGATGCACGTTTTGATGATATTGTTTCCAGACTGAGAGAGATGATGACTACTCCTACCACTTCGACTGCAGGATCTTCGGATGTCGCACACGCTGCTAGAGCCTCTTCGAGTTCGTTAGGTATTGCTTATGCACTTACTAGTAGTAGCAGTTCAGATTTGTCTGATTGGATCATGGACTCTAAAGCATCTCATCATATGTGCGACTATCGAGTACAGTTTACTTCTTACAAGTCTATCTCTCCTGGTAGATCAATTGTGATTGCCAATAGGGTCTATCTACCCATTATTGGACAGGGGGAGATTGTTCTAGCTCCCTCAATGCGTCTGCGGAATGTCTTGCATGCTCCAGCATTTCAGATGAATCTTTTGTCTATTAGCCAAATTACAAAAGATTTACATTGTCGTGCCATATTTGATCCTTCTTCTCTTGTGTTTCAGGACATACTCATAGGCAGGGAGATTGGATGTGGTAGTGAGCAGAGAGGACTTTACAGACTTGTCCAGCCTCCGTGTGTTGGTGCTGCTACTATCCCTTCTGGATATGTTTCTCCTTTCATGTGGCATCTTCTCTTTGGACACCTTCCTCTGCAGAAGCTGTGTCATGTCCTCCCACAGATCTCTACTCGTACTACCTTGGAGTGTGAGGCGTTGGTTCACTTTGATATCTGGGATCCTAATCGTGTTACTGATCATCTGGGACATCGGTTCTATATGGTTGTTGTGGATGATTTCTCTAGATTATCTTGGGTCTTCCTATTAAAAAATAAGTTTGAAGCTGAACCTGTTATTAAATCTTTTCTTATTGAGATTAAGAACATTTGTTCTGCTAATGTGAAATTTATTCGCAGTGACAATGCCTTGAAGTTTTCTACTTTACAGTTGTCTGACTTTCTCAGATTTATTAGAGTTGTTCATCAGACTTTGTATGCTTACACTTCGCAGCAGAATGGTGTTGTTGAACGCAAACACCGTCATCTTTTAAATGTCACGAGGACTCTTTTGATTCAGAGTCGAGCTCCTCATTCGTTCTGGGGTAATGCAGTTCTCACTGCATGTTATTTAGTGAACCGCATGCCGTCTACCATCCTTGGAGAAAAAGTTCCTTTCTTGATTGTGTTTCCCAAGGACTTATTTTCCCTTACCCCCAGAGTCTTTGGATCTGTGGCTTTTGTCCACAATTTTACTCCTGGTCGTGACAAGCTCTCTCCTAGAGCTGTCAAATGTGTGTTCGTTGGTTATTCTCGTACCCAAAAAGGGTATATAGATGTTTTGATCCTGTTGGGAGAAAATATTACGTGAGTGTTTATGTCTCATTTTTTGAGTCTATTATGTATTTTTCTCCTACAGGTGACAAGTTGTCTAATACTGACTCTGGTGAGGATATCTTTGTTCCTCCACCTCCGGTATCTCCACCAACAAGTCCTCATGTTGAGTCTCAGTGATCTCCTCCTCCTCCACTACTTCCTCCTCCACCTCTGTCTGCCTTGACTCAGTTCCTATTCGCAGGTCTTCTACTCGTCCCTCTGCTCATATGTCGTCCTTGTCATCCAGCATGCCCAGGTATGTAGTGAACACATTGTTTCTACTAATGGCACTGGTGTTATGCTTGATCCACAGGATACTACACAGGAGGAGCTGATACCATAGAACAGAGAGGTTGATGACCTCGATGTACCTATTGCCTTGAGGAAGCCACGTCGCAATTGTGCTACGTATCCTCTAGTTGTGCATGTTTCCTTAGACCATCTTTCAGAGGAATATAAGAGGTTTGTTATGGGCCTCTCAGTTATTACTATCCCACGAACATATCAGGAGGCCATACAGGGTAGCATTTGGCGACTTGCCATGATGAGATGGTTGCTTTTCAGTCTTGTGGTACATGGAGTGTTGTTTCTGCCCTCCAGGTCTATCTGTTGTGGGGGTGCAAATGGATCTTTATGCTGAAGCAGCGGGCAGATGGCAGTGCGGATCGCTACAAGGCAAGGCTTGTAGCATGCGGATTCACCCAGACCTATGGGGTGGATTATCAGGATACATTCTCTCTAGTGGCCAGATACTCGACATTACGCATTCTCCTAGCAGATGTTGTTTCACAGGACCGGCCTCTTTACCAACTTGATGTGAAGAATGTGTTTCTGTACGGATATCTACAGGAGGAGGTTTATATGCAGCAGCCACCAGGGTTTGCTGCTGAAGGGAAGTCTCAGAAGGTGTGTAGGCTCCACAAGGCAATTTACGGCCTGAAGCAGAGTCTGAGAGCTTGGTACCAGAAGCTTTCAGAGTTGATAGTGCAACAGGGGTTTGCTTGATCCACTGCGGATCACTCACTTTTTGTTCATAGGACACGGAGAGGTATTATTGATATTCTCGTCTATTTTGATGATATTATTGTCATGGGTGATGATGAGCAGGGCATTCAGGCGGCCAAGGAATTCCTAGGTCAGCAGTTTGTGCCCAAGGACCTTGGCAATCTTTGATACTTCCTTGGATTAGAGTTCGCTAGAAACCAGCGTGGTCTTGTGATGACCCAGAGGAAGTTTGTTACTGATCTTCTACTAAAGACAGGTATGATAGGGTACAAGCCTGTTACTACTCCTATGGATCCAAGTATGAGATTATATGATGACGACATTGAGGAGATACATGGAGATGGTTGGGAAGCTCCTATATGCTACCATCACCATGTCATATATATCCTTTGTTATGAGCAAGGTGAGCCAGTTCATGGAGTAGCCTAGAAAGGTTCATATGGATGTTGTCTATATGATTTTGAGATATTTGAAGTCTTCACCAGGTACTGGTCTTATACTCAGCAGAGGCACTCCTCTTGATGTGACAGCGTATGCAGACACAGATTATGTAAGATGCCCTAGGGACAGGAAGTCTACTTCTGATTTTGCTACTTTTGTTGGCAGCTCACTCGTGTCATGGAAAAGTAAGAAGCAGACAGTGGTTGCTAGATCTAATGCAGAGTCCGAATACAGGGCCATGGCTCAAGGAAGCATAGAGATGATGTGGGTAAGGTCGATTTTGACAGATCTTGCAGTTGATGTACCTCTTCCTATGCAGCTTATATGCGACAATCAAGCAGCTCTTTTTATTGCAAATAATCATGCATTCCATGAACGTACGAAGCATATAGAGGTGGATTGCCACTATACCAGAGACATGATCCAGAAGGGTCCTATATCCACCTCTCGTGTTTCTACTGGAGATCGGGTTGCTGATATATTCACCAAAGCTCTTACTAGAGGCCCTTTCCAAAGATGTTCCAAGCTGAGCATGATAAACATATATGCTCCAGCTTGAGGGGGAGTGTTGAGATAGTTGTACCTCTTTGACGTTATTTCTTATTTTATTTTCTTTGTGTACCTCTCTTGCAATTTATCCACGGTTTTTCTCCTATATAAGAGAGCCCTGGGATCTCATGAATAAACAAGTCATTCATTTTTCCTCTAATAAGGAGAGGGTGACGTAGGTGGAGGAGGTGGTGGCGGTAACTTACTTGGAATAACCGGTATAGGTTGGGCTGGTGGTGGGCTCATAAGAGGTGGCATGTAAACATCATCATATGAAGCTGATGATGTTAATCTATCACCTGTAGGAGAAAATACATAACCGACTCAAAAAATGTAACATCGGCACTCACATAATATTTCCTGCTCAATGGATCATAGCAACGATATCCCTTTTGTGTCCTGTAATACCCAACAAATACACATTTGATAGCTCTAGGAGAGAGCTTGTTTGTACCTAAAGACAATTGGTGGACAAAAGCAATCGAACCAGACACACAAGGAGTGAGTGAAAACAATTCCTTCTCTAGAAATGCAATAGAGAAAGGAATTTTCTCACCTAGAACAGAGGAGGGCAGGATGTTCACAAGATAACATGCAGTAAGAACAGCATCGCACCAGAACGAATGTGGGGCACAAATCTAAATCAGAAGGGTACTGGTGACATCAAGTAAGTGGTGATGTTTTCTCTCTGCAACACCATTCTGTTGAAAAGTGTATGCGAACGATGTTGATGAATAATACCACTGTATAGGGCCTCCTCCCTCTCGCTTGGCCAACAGTTTTATCTCATTAGAATCTTTCACATGGACGAGATGAAGGCACTACTTGGGAGCTAAACATCGATGGAGTATCGGGACCTGATGGATTTCCGATCTCATTAGAGACTTTCATGTTGGACTTGTAACCCTTAACGACCCATTATTGCAATAAAAGTTATTGTTTTATCATGTCTATCTGAAATGAATGATTGTGAATGCACTTAATGTTAAGCTCCCTTTGTACGATTAGGGTTATGTACTATGGTCATATTGAATATCACAAATATTCAATAAAAAACTCCATTCAGAGAATGAGATGACAATCTTTCTCTAAAAACTGATTTCCGGCCGACTTCTTGATGCAGATCTCTGCATAGGAATAGTGATTCGGAAGTATCGGAATTGTCAAGATGAAGAGTTGACTTGACGAGGTCGAGATAAAGTAAGACCTGAATCGTAACTGTCACGATCAGGCATACATCCTTTGACCGGAGACAGATTTACATCTATATGTCTGTGTTAGAAAATCGGAAGCGGAAGCGGAATGATAAAACAGAGCTAAGAAGGAAAAGATAAATATGGGAACACCATGATTTTACGTGGAACCCTACTCCTTGAGGAGCGGGATGAAACCACGGGAGAAGCCCTCAAAGGGGCGTGCTTTGCATTGCACTTTCTCAATGGATACAGGAGGTCTGGGGCTCCTTATATAGCCTCTCCAGAGCCTCCATGTCCCACCACTGGACGATGTGGGACTAAACACTGGATGGGGTAAATGGATCTCCTCCAGGATCCATTTACCCTGCTACAACACACTAGGCGCATACAACTTATACTCCAACATTCCCCCTCAAGCTGGAGCATGCAATGCTCAGCTTGGACAAACATAAAGAGACTCAACTCAACGCTACAGGACACTACGGACAATATCAACCCAACGCGCACATTGCTGCAGTCGAGGACGTTGCTTCTCATGCCGTGCAGGTGAGGAGGACGAGCGGGCTGGAGTGTGAGTCAACTGAAGACTCGGAATCTGACCATCGAGTCTGAACTTGCGCCTGAAGTCTCCTCGTCGGAGAACTGGGTCTCTCCCATCTGGCTCAGAGAATGGTGCACTGCTCTGGGGTACCTATGATACCACATGAAAACCCTTACCCTCAAGGGAATGGTCCTCTGCTCTGGAGTCCCTATGGCTCACATGAAAACTCTGGCCGAACAACAAGAATGATGGGGACCTCGAAACAAACGATGGCAACATATGCTCATCTGAAAATGACCGCAAACTCGTGCGTGTCTGAAAACTGGACTCGGAATCAATCGTCGAGTCTGAAACTGGATCTGAACCGTAGAGTCTGGAATCTGATCGGTCTGGAAATCTGAATCTGCAACTGAAATACAAGACCTGTGACTCTACATATATACTCCCCCTTTCTCCCATACTTGTCGGAAAATGACATCGACAAAGTTGGGAGAAGACAAGATAAATAGGGGTAAAATATGAACATCCAAAAACTTTTTTTTACGCTCAAAAAAGGGGGAAGCACTCAAGGTGTTCGCCCCAATGTAATTAAAAAGGAAAGTAAAAAGTATTTACATGAGATAAGAAAAGCAAAAGCCCACGGCTTTTCTTCATTTTTTTAAGCCGTTCTTTTTTTTTAAAACACATTTTTTTTCAAAGCCGTTTCACCCCTTTTTTATGGCTTTTGCAACTCTTTTTTTTCCGAATATTTTGCGTACGACTTTTCTTTGTACGCGTCTTCATCTTTTTCTTTTTCTTTTTCTCAACTTGACCCAAATAGGGTCGAAACAAATGCCGCCATTTTTCCTTGAAATATTGCGGCTTTATTCTTCTTCTTCCCTTTTTTTTTCTTTGCAACCTTCCCCTCCTTTTTTTTTAAATACGGCTCATTTGGGCCCTTACAAAAAAAACAGCCCATATGGGCTCTTAAGCAAATAACCCCCTTTTTTTAAATAAGTTAGAGGCATTGGGCTATAGGGTTCCCACGATGGAACCCTTTCCTTCGAACCATGCCGCCCCCGCTAGGGCATTCATGGAAAGCGGGACTCCGCCACCCTGATGGGGGCCTTCACGTCAGGCGCCGCCTGCGCAAGATCTGGGAGGTGCGATAGGAGGGAGCGTCGCCTGGGTCGATCACGGGGATCTGGTTGCGCGCGTTGATGCGTGCCAGGATGGAGGAGGGGCGCGCCTCGCGCCTGGAAGAACAGGGCTCGCCGCCTCCACTGTGGAGAAGGAAGCCCGCCGCCAGGGGATGCCTCCTGGGCTGCCTCGCGCCTGGGATTTGCGCCTGCCTGCGCGCGCCTAGAGGCTAATGGCCAGCGTGGAAGGGGGTTGGTGCGGGGATCTCGCCGCCGACTGGATGCACACGGGGGCTGCGCGCATCGGGGTTGTGCGCGCGGGGACGTGGAGGCTTTGCGGCGCCGCACGGGGCTCTGCCTGGAGGATGAAGAAGTGTCGCGGGGCCTGGGATCTCCTAGGGTTCAAGGTTGCGCGTCGCCATCGCCTGGTACTGCTTCGATCGGGGTTCTGCTTGAGGTTCGCCGCATGGCCTGGGAGCAGCTGGTGGCGCTCCTTGCGCCTGGGAAGGATGATGCGATGCACGCCTGTGCGCGGCATGAACTAGATCGTGATGACGTGACATCTGGGGATCGCGAGTATCACCAAGACTAGAGTGCATCTGGGGCTCACGAGGGGCGTTGGAGACCTGCTGGATTTGGAGATGATCGAAGGTGTCGTCATGCAGCCTGGAAATGTGTATCTAGGGTTTTGGAAAACCCTAGAATTCTTGAACCAAAAACTTGTGCGGATCTCCAAATAAAAAAACGAATCTTGAAAGAATAATGATCTTCGAGAACAAGAACAATGTATCTAACAATCGAATCTCGAATAAATGATAGACATAAAAATCCTCAAGAATCGAACCCGCTCTGATACCATGTTAGAAAATCGGAAGCGGAAGCGGAATGTTAAAACAGAGCTAAGAAGGAAAAGATAAACATGGGAACACCATGATTTTACGTGGAACCCTACTCCGTGAGGAGCGGGATGAAACCACGGGAGAAGCCCTCAAAGGGACGTGTTTTGCATTGCACTTTCTCAATGGATACAGGAGGTTTGGGGCTCCTTATATAGCCTCTCCAGAGCCTCCAAGTCCCACCACTGAACGATGTGGGACTAAACACTGGATGGGGTAAATGGATCTCCTCCAGGATCCATTTACCCTGCTACAACACACTAGGCGCATACAACTTATACTCCAACAGTCTGATTCATAAACAAACCAATAGGTCGAAGGCCTAAACAATGTCCAAATACCGATAAGTGGGTGTGCTTATGAAGATATATGAGAAGTATGATCTCTCAAAGGAATATACATGTTCATATTAGATGAACCGAGAGACAGAGCTCACTCATGAGATATTTGGGGGTTACAAAGAATCCATGCATGGTCGTCTTGTTTATGAAATAAGACATGAATTCGATATATTACTTTTTTTGAGATCAAAGAGGGGGAAACACGATAAGGTATCCTCCCCAAGTATATTATAAAAGAAGAGTAATTACATGAAGACTTACATAAGACACGACTCAAGTAGAGACTTGGCATGGGAGGTTACGTTTTCAGAATAAAAGCATTGAGAGGCAAAGAGTGCACCATTTCTAGCTAACCAGATTGTCCACATGATTGCTACCGATAGTAAAAGCACACTTCCTGGTTTGTTCTTTGCCACGACAAAAGATTCTCAGAAAAGATCTATGCTTTGACGGCTTAGCTAACTCAAGTCAAACTCCTCCCGAACTTTAGAAGTCTTCTCACAATGGAGAAAGAGATGATCTACGGCCTCCTCATTCAGACCGCGGAGTGGGCACAAGTTCGAAACCCCCGCGAAAAATCTTGAGCAACGGCCTATTATCATAATACGCTTATGTCTCACACTCTCAGCAGCCACATAAAAATACCAATTCTGCTCGATAATTTTAAAGTCCAAATGAAACTACAGTCACAAACTAAGACGGTTGGCATTTGTGGCAGTGGTTTTGTTATTGCTTTGTATGCTCGTTTAACTGTGAAAGAAAGCATACCGATTTTTGGTTGAGGATGGGGTTGATGTAAATGAAGAGGTTCGTGTTGACGCAGGTATGATTTGGAGAAGCAAGGTACCAAACTGAGTTAAAGTTCTTGTTTGGCTTTTCAGACTTGGGAAGATTCTCAACAAGGTACGTCGGGGTTAGTTATTGAGCATGGAGGATTCTACGTGTGACAGATGTGGGCAGAGAGTTGAGGATGTGGACCATCTGTTCTTTATTTGTTCTTTCTCTGCAGAGGTGTGGAGTAGGGCTAATATTTTGTGGCTCGCCGAGTCGGATTGTCCCACATTCTGGAGAGATATTAGATCGGTTTGCGGTTTTGAGCACGAGGACAGTTGTTATCCTTTTGCATTGATTTGGGTGATTTGATGCGCCAGGAACAAAGCCATTTTTGGAGGGCAAACGTTTTATACAGAGAATGTAATAGAACATTGTAGCGCACTTTCTATATCATGGCAAATGTGATACGATGTAACGTATATTTATTATATTTATTATATATAATTCACGGTGGGTCCCAACTAGTGTTCAGGAAAATCGGACCGTGGCAGGTCCCACATGATCCAGTCTTCTACATGTGGCGGGCTAGAGTTCTCCAAGTGGAGACTCATTCAGTTTCAGTGGCTCTGACAGGCGCAGTACAGAGCACACTCAGTTTGACGCACACTCCATCCCGTTTTGTCCTCTTCACCTGCATGGTATGGGAAGCAACGTCCTCGACAGCAGCCGATAATTGAGCGCGTTGAGTTGATATTGTCCGTAGTGTCTTGTACCGTGAGTTTGAGATTTCTTTCTGTTTGTCCGAGCTGAGCATTGCATGCTCCAACTTGAGGGGGAGTGTTGGAGTATATGTGTTATGCGTCACTTATGGTGTAGATGGGTAAATGGATCACTCCAAGATCCATTTACCACATCCAGTTGTTTAGTCCCACATCTACCAGTTATGAGATGTGGAGACTCGATGAGGGCTATATAAGAAGTCCCTCACCCTCTGTATCCAGTGAGAAAGTGCAATGCATACATCAGCCCTTTGAGGCGTTCTCCCGTGATTTCATCCCGCTCCTTAGGGAGTAGGGTTCCACGTTAAAATCCTGTTGTTCTTCTTATTTTATATTTATTTCTCTGATATGCTTCCGCATTATATTTTCTAACAGTTTTGATCCTGTAGGAAGAAAATATTATGTGAGTGCTGATGTCACGTTTTTTAAGTCTATTATGTATTTTTCTCCTACAGGCGATAGGTTGTCTAACTCCGACTTTTGAGAGGATATTTTTGTTCCGCCACCTCTGTTATCTCCTCCACCACCACCTCATGTTGAGTCACGGTCATCTCCACCACCACCTCCACCTCCGTCTACCTTGGCACAGTTCCTGTCATGTTTCTACATTCGCAGGTTCTCCACCCGCCCATCTGCTCATGTGCCTTCCCGTCATCCAGCACGCCTCATGTATGTAATGGATACATTGTTTCTACTAATGGTACTAGTGTACAGGATACTAGACAGGAGGAGGTAATAACAGAGGAGAGAGAGGACGATGATCTTGATGTACCTATTGCCTTGACGAAGCCGCGTCGTAAATGTGTCACTTGTTCTCTAGCTGCTGATGTTTTCTTGGATCATCTGTCAAAGTATTACATGAGGTTTGTCATCGGACTCTCGATTGTTATTATACCACGTACATACCAGGAGGTCATACAGGATAGTAGCTGGCGTCTTGTCATGGAGGAGGAGATGGTCGCTTTGCAGTCTCATGGTACCTGAACTGTTGTTTCCACTCCTCCAGGTGCATCTGTTGTAGGGTGCAAAATTGCAAATGGATCTTTACAATGAAGCATCGGGAAGATGACAGTGTGGATCGCTACAAGGCAATGATTGTAGCACGAGGGTTCACCCAAACTTATGGGGTGGACTATCAGGATACTTTTTCATCGATGGCCAAACATTCGGCATTACGCATTCTTCTATCAGTTGATGTGCCTCGAGACTAGCCTCTTTACCAACTTGATGTGAAGAATGAGTTTCTATATGGAGATCTACATGATGAGGTATATATGTAGCAGCCACCAGGATTTGTTGCTGAGGGGGAGTCTCAAAAGGTATGTAGGATCCACAAGGCGATTTACGACCTGAAGCAGAGTCTAAGAGCAGCTATCACAGTTGTTAAGAACCAGGGGTTTGTGCGGTCCACTGCGGATCATTCATTGTTTGTCCAAAGGACATAGAGAGGTATTATTGCTATTCTGGTTTATGTTGATGATATTATTGTCACGGGTGACGATGAGTAGGGCATTCAGACTGCCAAGGAGTTTCCAGGTCAGCAGTTTGTGACTAAGGATCTTGGTAGTCTTCGTTACTTCCTTGGATTAGAGTTCACCAGGAACCAGTGTGTTCATGTGATGACCCAGAGGAAGTTTGTGACCAATCTTCTACTTAAGACAGGGATGACAGGGTGTAAACATGCTACTACCCTTAAGGATCCAAGCATAAGATTATATGATGAAGACACTGAGGAAGTAGACAAGAGGAGATACATGGAGCTTGTTAGCAAGCTTCTCTATGCTACTATCACCAGGCCAGACACATCCTTTGTTGTAAGCAAGGAGAGCTAGTTCATGGAGCAACATTGAAAGGTTCATATGATATCTACATGATTTTGAGATATTTGAAGTCTTCACCAAGTATTGGTCTTATATTCAACAGAGGTACTTCTCTTGAGGTGGCACTGTGACAGCTTGTGCAGATGTAGATTATGCATGATGCCCTAGGAACAGGAAGTCTACTTCTGATTTTGCTATTTTTGTTGGGAGCTCACTCATGTCATGCAAAAGCAAGAAGCAGATAGTGGTTGTTAGATCTAGTACAGAGTATGAGTATAGGGCCATGGCTCAGAGAAGCACAGAGATGATGTGGGTTAGGTCGATTTTGATTGATCTTGATGTTGATGTACCTCTTCCCCATGCAGCTTCTATGCGTCAATCAAGCAGCTCTTTTTATTGCAAATAATCCTGCATTCCATGAACGGGCCAAGCATAATAGAGGTGGATTGCCACTATACCAGAGACATGATCCAGAAGGGTCTCATATCCACCTCCCATGTTTCTACTGGAGATCAGACTACTGATATATTCACCAAAGCTCTTGCTAGAGACCCATTTCAGAGATGTTGATCCAAGCTGAGCATGATAGACATATATGTTCCAGCTTGAGGGGGAGTGATGAGATAGTTGTATCTCTTTATAGTTATTTCTTATTTCCATTTTCTTCATGTATCTCTTATGTAATTAACCCACGGCTTTTCTCCTATATAAGAGAATCCTAGGGTCTCTTCAATGACAAGTGATTCTATTCTTCCAACACTTACTATTCACTGTCCACTTATGACAAAAAATAAAAGGGCCATGTTATATCGAATGTAACGGTGATGATCAACCTTGCAGAAACAAGTTAGTAAAAGATCCTGACAGAAATTAAGGCAGGAAACCCACGTAGCTTCTTGTAATTGCCTAGCTGAAAAACCCCAAAGGAGAGGCGTTGATTCAAAAGGAGCTGCATAGGTCTTTCATGGTACAAACAGATCAAGAAAAAAATACAGATTCTCTAGGGATGTTGTCATGATCCTCTAAATATGGTTATGGTTTTCGTTAGGTATTATTAGTGAGTTTATGGCTGACAGGCCTTTTGTTAATCAGAATTTTGATGGCTTTTCTTCCAATAGTTTATCTTATTGTAACTGCTGCTATGGGGCATGCCCAAGGCACCAACTCGATGTGGGTGCAGGAGTCCATGTTTTATTATTTGCAACTTGATGGATGCTTTTTATGAAGAATATACACAGATAAAGTCTAAGAATGTAGAAACAAGAATTAAGAACCAACTTACAGCTAGAAGTAACAACATTTTGGTAGTAGTTCAATGGTACAGGACGTTTCACCATAACACCACCATCTTTGAGAAGAGGAAGCTTCCCAGCCAACGGAATTGAAGCTATCTGAATGCCACCAGTTTTGTCCCATGATATATGAGCCCCGCACCAATATTTTAGGTACCAATGGAGACCAGAAGCCACCTCTACAGCTGAAGTGCCTCCAACACTAAAATTAAGATAAACATCAAGTGTGTGTTAAATTGCAAAGAAATGAATATAGGTACAGCCTCAAATTTAATAACAACAAAATAAAGCCGAATTTGCAACTTCGGGATCACATGGGACACGTTAATTTTAATTTGGGATCGATGTGTAGCCGGGTCCTTTTTTTGTAATTTACCCTAAATAATTTCAAGTTCTAAAAAAAAGGGTGATCAACCTTGGCAGGTCCTCATCAAGCCATGACTCAAACAAGAAATGTGCAAGCGCATAGGCATCCTTAGCATAATGCATCTCATCCCCAAAGACCAATGCATTCCATGCTAGTCGATTGGCACATAAAATGGTGAAAGGCCTCACCCTCTTTGCCCTAGATCAAAAAGGCGACACTAAAGCTCTCCCCGAATTCATATAGGCTTGAGATCTGCAGCCATCATCCAAACCTCACTCGCAGCATCACACCAAAATAAAAGGTGGCCGATATCCTCACGCTCGCTCCGAAAATCAGGAAGGAAACCACCATGTTCGGGACAAAATCATCCTTAGCTTAGCCATTGGCCATTTTTGGAAAGAATCCATATATAGATCTTCACCCTCAATGGCACCTCATCCTCCAAATTAGTCAGTAAGCATTCACTACAAGAAAAAGGGCTTTTTACAACCACAACCTTTTTTTGAAAGGATTTACGGCCACAACCTTGTGACTATATGTAGTGGTTATGTAATAGTTAAATATGTAACGACCATGCTACGACTATTTGCCCATCACACTTAGTCTCAATACATTGTCCTTGGCATCTATGGAAACTGAATAATATATTGCATAATGAGGGAGCTCTGGAGTTTAAATATTAGATAGAAAGAAAAGAAATACATGAAATTGTGAAAAGATAAATAATCTCTCAACACTCCCCCTCGGAATGGAGCATAGATATCAATCATGCTCAACTTGTAACAACACCTCTGGAATGGTCCTCTGGCTAGGGCCTTGGTGAACAAATCTGTTTTATGTTTCCCTGAGCTGACGTGGGAAGTAGAGATAAAGTCCTTCTGAATTATGAATATAGTGGCAGTCGACCTCTATATGCTTGGTCCTCTCATGGAAGGCGGGGTTGTTGGCAATGAAAAGAGCAGTCTAGTTGCCGCGTTGTAGATGCACGGGAAGAGGCACGTCAATAGCTAGGTCAGTCAAAATGGATCTGACCCACATCATCTCAATACTCCCCTGTACTATGGCCTTGTACTCTGACTTTGCACTAGTTCTAACAACCACTGATTGTTTCTTACTCTTCCAAGACACCAAAGAGCTCCATATGAACATGTAAAACCTGAGGTAGACTTCCTATACTTGGGATATCCTAGCCTAATCTGCATCTGCACATGGAAACGATATTTTATATTATTTTTCGACAACATCACAGGTAATTCTCAATGAATAAGCATAGTAATATCAATAATTAGCAGAGATAACTGCAAATAATATGAGAATATAGCACGAGCAATTATATATCAACTAAGCACAAATGCATAAAAATATATCAAAGAATAATATCACCAGATTTGTAGCTTGTCAAAAAAGTTCTGATTGTTGTCAAAAGAACTAGAGAGCTTGGAGGCGATTAAGTGTTGCTTGTTGAAAACTTTTCTTGAAGAAACTATGTTCAGAATATTGAGTGATACATGTTGAAAACTTTTCTTGAAGAAACTATCTTTAGAACCATTCTTCTTAAAAATATCGAAGAACTAGATAGAAAATAAAATAATATCATCAGAGAGAAATTTTTCTTCACTTGTAGAGAGTGAGTCATATACTATGTCTTCAAGAGACTAAATGGGTTGGAGAGAAAGCAAGGGAGATCGAGAAGACAGGCTTTAAACTTTGGTACTCAGGTAAAGATAAGGGTAGAAACGGTGTTGGAGTGGTTGTTCATAAGGATTTTAAGAATTGTGTGGTTGAGATGCAAAGATTTGGGGATCAGGTTATTTTGCTAAAATTGGTGCTTGAAGAAAAATTCGGAATATCATCTCAGTTTATGCACTGCAAATTGATTTAGATGAAAGGACTAAACAAGCTTTTTGGGAGGATCTGGATAAGATTTTACAAGGAATCCCACAAAGAGAGATGATTTGCATAGGTGGAGATCTTAATGGACATGTGAGAAAAGATGCTTTAGGGTATGCTAGTGTTCATGGAGGACATGGTGTTGGGGATAGAAATGAAAGGGAAAAGTCATTCTGGATTTTGTAACGGCATATGATCTTTTCATAGCAAACACTATCTTCAAGAAGAGGGAGGAGCATTTAATTACTTGTAAGAGTGGGCCAACTAGAACATAGATAGATTACTTTGCGTTGAGGAGAAGAGATCGGTTGTGTTGTAAAGACTGCAAATAATCCCATGAGAGAATTTGACAACCCAACATCGCCTGTTAGTCTTGGATGTGCAAATGAAAGGATTGGTAAAGAAAAGGAGGGTTCCTAAGATCACTAGAACTAGATGGTAGAATCTTACACTGAAGCAATCGAGCTTCAAGGAGAAGGTTTTAGAAGACTTATCTTGGGATTGTAGCGGAAGTGCAAACGAGATGTGGGAGGCAGTAGCATCTTGTATCCGAAAGGTAGCAAAAGAGATACTAGGCGAGTCGAAGAGAGGAGCTCCAGGTAAAAAGGAGGCTTGGTGGTGGAGTGAAGGGGTGCAAGAGAAGCTAAAAATTAAAAGAGCATGCTTTAACGCTATGTCTAAGGGTAGAACAGCGGAAACTGTCACAAACTACAAAATAGCGAAGAAGGAAGCAAAGAAGGCTGTAAGTGAAGCTAAGTCAAAAGCTTATGATGTTTTTTATAAAAATCTCAACTCTAAAGAGGGTCAGAAGGATATATTCAGGTTGGCCAAACAAGAGAAAGAAAAATCAAAGACCTTTCTCAAGTGAGATGCACTAAGGACGAGGAAGGTCACGTGCTTGTTACTCAGGACATAGAGACTAGATGGGAGCAGTACTTCCATAAACTTTTCATTGGGGAAGGAAATATAGAGATCACTTTGGGTGATCGAGCTAGTAGTGAAAGTTACTTGAATCATGCAAGCTACAGACGAATAGAAAGAAAGGAAGTAGAGGAGGCCTTGAAGGTTATGAGACCTGGGAAAGGTGTAGGATCGGATGACATCCCTATAGAAGTATGGAAAATTTTAGATGAGTGTGGTTTGAGTTGGCATACGAATATTTTCAATGTTATTTGGCGAAGCAAGAAAATACCTGAAGATTGGAGGAGTATCATGGTACCTCTTTATAAGAATAAAGGAGACATTCAAAATTGTTCAAATCACAGAGGTATCAAGCTGATGAGTCACACTATGAAAATTTGGGAACGTGTGATCGAAAGTAGGCTGAGGAAAGTTTCCAATGTAAAAGAAAATCAATTCAGATTCATGCCAGGTCGCTCAATTATTGAAGCCAGCCATTTGCTGAGGAGAACAATGGAGATTTATAGAGCTAAAAAGAAGAACCTCCTTATGATCTTTATTGATTTGGAGAAGGCCTATGATTCTGTCCCACGAGAGATATTGTGGAGAGTTTTGAAGAAGAGACAAGTACATGTCCTATACATTAACCTCATAAAGGACATGTATGATAGGGCTTTATCTTGTGTAAGGACCCCATTTGGGAAGACTTACTATTTTGACATCAACATTGGTTTACATCAAGGTTCAGCTTTGAGTCCATTTCTTTTTACTTTGATTATGGACGAGTTGACAATTCACATTCAGGATGAGTTACCTTGGTGTATGTTATTTGCTGATGACATTGTGTTAATTGACGAGACTAGAGATGGAGTAAATGAGAAGCTTGAGGTCTGGAGACATGCATTGGAGACTAAGGATTTCGTATAAGTGGGGCTAAGACAGAAGATATGGAGTGCACCTTTGATGGAAGCAATGGTGAAGGAATTGAGGTGAAGATTAGTGACAATAACATTCGGAAGAGAGATTCTTTAGATATCTGGGATCTATTTTGCAACAAGATGGGAAATTGATGGAGATGTTACTAATAGAATAAATGCAAGCTGGCTAAAGTGGAGAGGAGCCTCTGTTGTTCTCTGTGATAAGAAAATTCCTTTAAAAATTAAAGGAAAGTTTTACAAAGCAAATGTGAGACCTGCTATGCTCTATGGATCTGAATGTTGGCCTATGAACCATAGACATGTGCAGAGAATGGTTGTAGCATAAATGAAAATGCTAAGGTGGATGTCTGAACACACAAGTAAAGATCGGATTCGTAATGATGCAATCAGAAAGAAAGTTGATGTAGTTCCGATCGAGGATAAGATGCGAGAAAAATGCTTAAGATGGTCTGGTCATTTGCAAAGAAGATCAACGAATGCACCAGTTAGGAGATGCAAGTGTTGGGATGTTGAGCCGGCTAAGAGAGGGCAAGGACGGCCCAAGAAGTGTTGGAAAGAGACTATACGAAGGGATCTTAGTTTTTTGGATATAAGCTCGAGATTGACCCAAGATAGATCTGAATGGAGGCGAAGAATCCATGTAGCCGACCCTACTCAATTATGGGAAAAGGCTTTGTTGTTGTTATTGTGTAGAGAGTGGGTGAATTGTGTATCTTTCAACATTGGTATGAGGTCTCTTATATATGGTTCATGAAAATATGACTGTTGGAAATAAAATAAGCAATAAATCAACAAGATTCTGCAACAATGGTCGATCATGAAAACTAGGATGATCGTCGTTTCAAGTTGATCAATCAGTCTGAAATCACGTTATTGATCATTTGATGATTGTTGGGGTATTGGGTTCAAAATATAATCAATCAAGTAAACTTTGTGGTCTACCATGTATGCTCGATCAATGAAACAATATGATCGATCATGGAGGGTGGTTGATCAGTGAACATGGATAGTCAATCAGTTCTGAGTCCTTTGACATGCTCCGATTTGAAAAGTTCTGATAGCATAGCTTGAGGTTATGATTTTGCCAAACATAGTCTAAAATACAACATTACAACTTTGATAAGAACTTTCTTTGAGGAAAACTTTGATAGGAACTTTGATCTTTGCAATTTAATAATATGTAGTCTATAGTTCATACTTCGTAATTGCTATCTTTGCTGAAATACCATACATTCATGTAAATAAGTATACAAGCGAGCTTCTGCGATATGTTTGCGACATCTTTAAACTAAACTTGGAGATAAAGAAAGAATTAAGAAGAAGTTCGAGATATATTCTGATATGATAACATAAAGAAAGCAAGAGACCCCTTAGTTGAGTATTTCTCTATTCGGAAATCGTTGTTTGAAAGATACAATCTTACGTTGTAGGACGTACTTGCACTACACAGAAGGAATACTGCCAACATATGACAATCATTGTATTCCTCGCAAGTCTTGACTCGAGCTATGTTGTTGCCCGAGACCAAATGATTATTGTTGTCACTCTCCCGACTGTTGAAGATGTATACAGCACTTTGAGTGTGTAGTAATCTCTCACACCAACACTATCTACTAAGGTTTAGGACCAGATCATCACACTTGTTGCCCTAGCCGAGCGAGGGGGATGTGGTCCACATAGAGGTCGTCGTCGTGGTTGCTTTATACAGGCCTAGGATGCGGCACCATTAAGTGGACTTTCTACCTCAAAATAGGGCACTCTGAGGCTATTTGATGTAGCAAACAAGGGTATCTAACACTTATTGCTTGATATGTCACTATTGAGGTTCATGGTTATTCTGTGGTAGCCCCAAAAGAGGATTTGGCGAGTTAATGCAGTGTCTGAACAGGTTCCATCTTAGAGGTACTTCGCACTCACATCAGAGTAATCATCCAAAGATCGTTGTTGTTGTACTTACAAGTACCTATGTTTGCTCAACCAAATTTTTGGTAAGACGGAGTGGTTGACTGATACAAGTGTCTCCACCCACCTATGTAGGGAAAGGATTCTTATACATAGATGAGACAAGTTCCTCTTGGATAAAATTCGTCCAAGTTTCAGGCTCGATTTTTGCCCATTTTCTAGTTGATTTGATGTGTTTTTATGGGGGCTTCACTCCCATTGTTGCCTTGATGTAATCCCAACCCCTGAATCTCGTTTTCTAACGCTATTCTACTTATGTTTGTGCATATTAATCGCATATGCAAAGGCAAGCATGATTCACAATAACATCAGCAATAAGATTAACATCATTTTATATAAAAACACCCAAGGCACTATAGGTATAAAGCCGCATAGGATTGAAATTTTGTGTGGAACCAACAAGAGGCAGGGAGAAACGGTTACCTATGAGGATGTTCCCTCGAGATCTCCTCCTGTTCAATTTCACAACTCTAGCGACTCGGGTGGCCACGAGAAGGCATGCATGAAGTTGAGATAATGGAAGGCATGCATGAAGTGACGAAGATGAGATAAATCGTTGTTTCTGGTAGGAAGGAATGGAGAGCGCCAAGCGGGGTGGCGATGGAGCTTGGAGGCTGGTCTCCCATCGGAAGCCGGGGAGGAGATGCTTTCGCTGCGGGGAGAGAGGGCATCTCGCCCCTTTCTGCCCGCTCCCTCCGAGGTGTTTCGCTTGCGGGTCCCCTGGACACCAGAGACTTAGCTGTCCAAACTTGGCAGATTCTTCGAGTGCGGTGGAAGGTCTGGTCGGACCCGCTCTTAAGTCGGTGCAGTCAATCCCCAGACAGGGCGCGATTTGGATTCGGTGGGGAGCGGCTCTGAGCTCCTCTGGGCGCCCTGCTTCCTCCAGCGTATCAGGGGGTGCATTTGATGATGTTTTGATCGGAGCGCTGGCTGGAGCTCCGCCATCCGATTTTTCGCCGACGGAGGAGGTTTCTCGATTGTTGGTGGGGATTTTAAGGTGGATGTGGTCTGGCTTGGGGTTGGTCGGGTTTGCGCCCGTGGCCTTTCGCCCCAGCAAAGGATGGCGCTTGCGGCTTCTTGGTTGACCGAGGCACTTCTCTGGAGGCCGCTTCGGTTCGCAGACGGCCACTTCGACCACTCGGAGGTGCGGTTGGTGCAGGTCCGCGGAGTTCCCTTTCTCTCGCGGTTGGTCGAGATCTTACGCCCGGCTCTAAGGCATATTGGCTCGGTGATCAGGATTTTGGCTAATGGCAGCATCCCGGGGTCCAATCTGGACCTCACCTTGGTTCTTATGGAGAGCTCGCTAAGGGAGGGCTCCGAATCAGATGCGGTCTTACAGATTGGGCGATTCTCTTTCCAGCTTCGGATATTCGTCTCCGTTCCGCCGCCGCCACCATATGTGGCGGACCGGGTGGAGGAGGCGGAGGCTGCCCTTGCGACAGGACTTGCGGGTGGCTGAGACGTTCCGCTTTCCTCGGTTAAGGTTGACGTGGCGCTGCAGGACCGTGCGGCGGAGGCTGACGTGGCGTTGCAGGATACTGGGGCGGCGTTGGGAGTTATCGGGGGCAGCGCTTTCGCGGCGGGATCCGCGAGGGCCGTTTCGCTCTCCGAGGCACAAGCTTTCGAGGCGGGATCATCGGGGCGTCGGTTCGCCTGCTCCGGATGACGTTATATCTTCACCGGGTGACATCACTCCTTCTCCGTGCATTGTGGAGCACTCCCCGGATGTCGTTAGGCCTTCCATTGCTCGCGCTTCGGGTTGCAGATTTGAAGGCGCTTCGTTTCTAGCGCCCCTTTCCTCCGAGCACGTGGCCCCTGGGGCACGTGATGTTTTTGCTGCCAGCCTGGAGGCACCTTTTACTCTCCCGTCTCTTAATGGTCCTCTCGGGTCGGGCGCGGCCTTTCCGGGTCCCTCGCGTGGACCACCGTTTTGGGATCGTCAACGCTGGACTTTTGCCCGCCTCGTGCGATGATTCGTGTTCTCCTTCTCTCGGATATCCTTATCTGATTCCCTTCGCAAAGATCTTTGCCCTCACGGTTTTTTTGAAGGTCGCTCCCTGTCTGCATTCTCGCCTTCTCGGCGAGAGGTTGGTGGGTGCTCCACTGCCTCCATCCTCGGTCCGACCCCTCTTTTGGATTTCAATGGCGGTGTACCCTCGGTGGGGGGGATCTGCGACGGATTCCCTTCCGCGACTGGAGGCGTTCCCGAGCTTCCCTTGGGCGTGGTGCCTTCTCTGCAGGAGCCTTCGGTTGACGAGGGACGTCGGCCTTCACCTATGGCCTGCCGGGGGGAGGGGTGTCAGAGAAGAGGTCCGGGAAGCGTTACCGGAGGCGGCAACGTTCCAAGTCTGCTACAGCTCCAGCTTCTGAGTTCATGACCAAGGTAGCTAAGGCGGCAGGGGTGATTTGTCTCGAGAGGGGGAACCAAAGCAGTTGTCAATGAAGTTTCTCTCATGGAACGCCAGGGGTCTGGGTGACCCGGGGAAGAGGACAGTGATGGGGTCAATGTTTCTGGAATGGGGTTGTGATGTGGTTCTCTTGCAGGAGACGAAGCTGGATTCGTTCTCTGGTCCGGCCTGGCAGTCTTTTGGGGTGGGTCCGATCTCGGACTTCTGCTCTTTAGATGCTCTTGGCTCCGCGGGCGTGTTGCTAGTGGCCTGGAGGGGTTCTTTCTTCTCCTTGCGGGCCACGCTGAAGGGCTCCCATGTGCTCACGGTCCTTCTAGAGTGCCAACGTTCAGGGACTTCTTTCGCCATTTCGTGTGCTTATGGTCCTTCCGTGACTCAGAGGCATCAGCTATGCACGGACCTGCGGGCGGCCAGAGATTTCTTTCCGGATGTCCCCTGGTTGGTAGGGGGCGATTTTAATGTTACGCTGCTATCTTCGGACCGGTCGCGGTCGCGGGGTGGGCAGGTCCCTAGCTCTGCCTGCTTCGTGGAGCTGGTTGATTCTTTAGGGATGGAGATCTTGGATGCTGTGGATGTCAGATATACTTGGAGGAACTCGAGTTCCAGATCTCGTCCAGACCGCTTCCTGGCGTCGTCGGCCTTCCTGGAGGCTTTCCCCCTATCCTCGGTCTCGGCCAGACCGCAATCCTGGTCTGATCACACGCCCATCCTCTGGGATTCTGGGGAGGCCTCGCTCCCTCGGGGTCTTTTCCGCTATGAGAAGGCCTGGTTACTCGAGGACTCTTTCCGTGGCTTGGTGGAGTCGCACTGGAGCTCGATTGCGCTAGGGGGTCGGCGGCTGCTAGATTTGTCCAGAAGCTCGCATCCCTATGGGTACGCCTTTGCGTTTTCAAGCAGGAGTCGAGGGCGGCCCGGCGCACCGTAGGGTGGAGGCGGAGGCTACGATTGCCGGCCTGGATGGTTTTGAGGATGAGAGGCCTTTGATGGCAGATGAGCTGCTCCAGCGATCGGAGGCACAAAGGAAGATCAATGCTGAAGACCGAAAGAGGGTAGTTGAATGGAAGCAACGTTCCAGGCACAGATGGCTCAAGGAGGGGGACGCGAACACCGCTTTCTTCAACAGGGTTGCAAGCGGGAGGCGGCGTTCAAATGTTCTCAAGAGTGTGGTTGTCGATAATGTGAGGGTGGAGGGCAACAGGGAGCTGGGAAACACTATTGCAAACCACTTCAGGGAGTTCTCCAAGCGGAGTGGTGACAGACACTGGCGATGGTCTGGCGAGGGAGCGGCTCGTTTGTCGGAGGCGCACGCGTCTAATTTGACTTTTGCGGTAACTCTTGAAGAGCTGAAGGCAGCGGTATGGAATCTTAACAGGGAAGGGTCGCCGGGTCCGGACGGCTTCCCTGTTTCGTTCTACAGAGATTTTTGGGACCTGGTTGGCGGGGAGGTTCTCGAGGTCATTCAGGAGTGCTGTCGATGCAATGTTGGGTTCGAGCTCGTAAATAGGGCTTTGGTGGTTCTGCTCCCTAAGTGTGCTGGGGCAACCAGAGTGGAAGACTTCAGGCCCATCGCTATCTCCAACGCCCTTTACTTGATCGTTGCCAAGGTTTTCGCGTGCAGACTTAGCAGGGTTCTGGAGCACATTGTCTCCCCTCTTCAGTCGGCCTTTGTCCCCGGAAGACAGATTGCGGATTCTATGTTCACAACGGTTGAGATTGTGACGGATTGGAAACGTTGTGGGACGAAATCCTTACTTTGGAAGATCGACTTCTCGAAGGCTTTCGATACATTGGACTGGCGCTTCCTTTGGGCGACGCTTCGTAGGAAGGGCTTCCCGTCCGCCTGGATCACTTGGATGAGGTGATGTGTGACGACATCCACTATGGTTGTGCTCGTGAACGGTCGCCCGGAGGGTGGGTTTTTCCAGCCACAAAGGGGGGTGCGGCAGGGTTGCCCCTTTGCTATTCATCATTGCTGCGGATGTTTTGGCCTGCATGGTTGGTGGGGTGCTCCAGGAGGGCATCATGCGCGGGTTCTCGAAGGGGGATCTGCAGAACCCGCTGCTACAATACGCCGATGACACCATCTTCTTTATTGAGGGGGGCCTAAGGAAACCAGGGGTATGGCAGCTGTCCTCGAGCTTTTCAGCGAAATGTCCGGGCTACGCCTGAACTTGGCAAAATCGAAGCTCGTGCCTTTCTCTATGGTTGACGCTGAGTCTGAGCTGTGCAGCACTGTGTTGGGTACGGTATGTTCTGGTCTCCCGATCCACTACTTAGGGCTCCCGCTCTCCACGGGGAGATCGAAGCTGTCTGACTGGCTTCTCTTGGTGGAGAAGGTTGAGGGGAGACTTGCGGGTTGGAAGGCGATGCTCCTCTCTAAAGGTGGCAGGCTGGTGCTCCTGAAGTCTGTGCTCTCCGCGATTCCTGTCTATTACTCCTCCACGAGGTTGCTCCTGACTGGCATCAGGAAGAGGCTTGAAGGGCTGATGCGGAGATTTCTTTGGTGCAAGGGCGGTCAGGGGCGATCGGGCATGCATCTTGTCGGCTGGGAGGACATCACTCTCCAGAAATGTGATGGGGGACTGGGTGTGCGCCGTCTGGGCGCTCTCAACGAGGCGCTCTTGCTTAAGTGGGTGGCAAGAATTTGGGGTGGCAGTGATGACCTCTGCACTCGGCTCCTTAGGAAGATTTATTCGATTACCAGCACGGCGCCGACGATCGGTTTGCTGGAGGGGATGACTAGGCCCCCTCTCTTCTGGAGGGGAATTATCAAGGTAACCCCCCGGCTTTCGTGACTTTTTTGGACCCGTGCTGGGGAATGGTGAGAGCTTTGCCTTTTGGCGGGATAATTGGACTGATCGGGGAGACCTTGCTTCTTGTTTCGCTCGTCTTTTTGCTCTCGCATCGGATCCGGATGTGCGGGTCGCTGCTTGTTAGGACAATGGTAACTGGATGCCTCAATTCCACTCGAACTTCTCGGATCAGTGCCTGGAGGATTTCATGGGCTTGCTGGATGCTCTTAGGGACGCCACCAGCCCCTCGTCGGGGCGTGATCATTGGGTTTGGCGTGACAAGGTTTTCACGGTCCGTAGAGCATACTCGGCGATCACCAGACCCCCACCCTCCATCTCGCCGGAATTAGTGCGGGATTGCGCCTTTCTTTGGGGCTTACGTCTTCCCGAGAAAATTGGTTTCTTTTTTGTGGTTGTTCAGACGTAAGAGGTTGATGACTCGGGATAGGTGCTCCAGACTGTTTGGGGCAGTTTCTGACAGGTGCCTCATTTGTGAAGCAGAGATTAAATCGGTGGAGCACCTTTTCTTCTCCTGCAGCAGGGTGGCTCCCCTTTGGGACAACCCATCTCTGCGTTGGGTCGTCCTCTCGGATGTGGGAGCTTTTTGCAGCAGTTTGGTGGCAGCCGTCGGACGAGCGAGGCAAGATGTTGTGGTCGCGGGCTACGCTTTGAGTTGTATGGCTTGCCAGGAACGCGCTACTTTTCTCGGGGCAAAGATTCTATTTGGAAAATGTAAAGCTGCAGGTGTCAAGTTTTTTAAGCTCCTGGAGCGTTTAGCGTTTTGAGTTTAGCGTGCTTTCTTGTACCTTCTCCCTCCTTTCCCTCTATTAATAAAGCATTGGGGTGAACACCTCTGAGTGTATTCCCCTCTCCTGGCTTCAAAAAAAATGAAGTGACGAAGATGATCTCGAGCTTCTCTATGCAATAATGCCTTTGGATTGTCGATCGGGCGAACTCTAGTGACTCCGACAACTCTATTCCAGCGAAACTGGTCGTACTCCAGCAAGAAGAGAGCGAGTGGGCGGCTAGGATTTGAGAGGGCAACGCACTCTTCTCTTATTTATAGATAAAAGGTCATTTTTATATCTAGTTCAGTTCTTAAATGTATCGCAATCCATTTACGCTAAAATGTTCATATCTTGAACTAGGAAACTCGGAAATTGATTTTCGTGGACTCATCGGAAAAATCTCATTAAGCTCTGTAAAATAAAGTTATCGTTTATCCAATTTGGATACCAGAAATGCTTCAAATTTCAAAAGAAAAATATGGGATTTCTCATCAGAGATAGTGCTAGGGAAGGACAAGAAGCGGCTAGTGTTAGGATTGGAGTAAAGAGAACCGATGTGTTCGAGGAGGATCACACGATGGGTATGGGAGGGAGATGATGGGGGACAATGATGATAGTGACAGGAGGAGCCGGTGGAATAGAAGTCATTGATGCCTCCTCGATTTGCGGGGGAGAAGCGGTGGAGGAGCAGAGGAGGTGATGGCGAAGGGGATGGGCATGTTGTCAAGTCTTGACCAGATTTTGGTTTACACAAACCATGGTCTGGACTATTTTATAGATGACCAACCTAACGGAAGAGCTCAACAATTAGCCATGCAAAAAGGTAAGAACATAAGTGCTATTGCAGAAAAAGATAGGGATATAAGTGTAACTACGAAAACTTGGATGGGCACAAGTGCAAAAATTCTTAGTTTTAATGTTTAAATATCAAACAATTCTCATGAGACTGCTACCCTAGACGAATACGGCACAACCTAAAGTTTTCACAAGAAGCAATATCACATGCATAATCAGGCTATTAAATCCTAAGAAGAACTGCATAATGCATGAAACCGAGTTCCTACAATCCAAGAAGGGCTTATAAAAATAATAGAGTGAGCTTAGACACCTAACTTCCAATTCCCCAAAAGATAGAGCTTTTTTACAAGGGAAAAAGGTGAGGGCCCAAGGCAAGGCACGCCCAAAAAGATTCCAAGATATAGGACTTCTTGAAACATCCAACAAGAGAAATAATGTATGCACCAGTAGCATTAATTTGATGAGGGTGCTATAAAGAATATTTTTCTACCTGCTCTAAGAGTTTTAAAGCGAGCCACTTACATGATCTCTGCTCCATTGCCATTTGACTTGTTAGCATTGCTTATGAAGAAACAGCTATATCCACCACAAGTAGCCTGAAATAAGTGATGAGAGAAGAAAAGGTGATGAAAGCTTATGCAGCAAGACTTCATAACATTTTTTGACAGTGTTCATCAACTGGGAACCGCTGACTAAAATGCAAAGATGCTCACTGCAACTGGATTTACATTATGCTAACACAGAAAAATAGAACACGGTTTTTCATACATGGATAAGCATTACAGAGTGAAAAAGGGGTGCCACTCCAGGCCCTAAGGATACCAAAAAGTACACTGATCCATAGAATCCTTCTTTCATTCAGGACCCTATGGATTACACCGTAGTGTTAAGCCATCCAGCGAAACCTAATTGCAACGAAATGCAAATTTGGGATTATGGGAAAACGTGTAAGCATCATAATTAGTTCATCTGAACATTAGATGGGAAAACGTGTAAGCATCATAATTAGTTACATCTGAACATTAGATGGGAGATTGCATCTCGTCCCAAACACAAAACTTAATACGGTAATCCGACCGGCGCATTAGCACAACTGCAACGGAATGAAAGATCTAGCGCAAGCGACTCTAACCACTAGTAGGTGAAATAATTCAGCAGATGTCAAACTATGCATTATGCATTACATTGCTCTAATCCAAACGGGAGCTAATTGTTGAACTATAGGGCGATGTGATTCGTTCTATATAATTGTAAAAAGAATCCCTCACATTGGGGATGATGCGGAGATCGAAGCTGGAGAGATGCGAGGGAAGCAACCTCCCCAGGAGCCCTCTCGCGGCAGCCTCCTGCGTCGCGGGAGGCGCCTGCTTGAGGTGCAACCTGCTTAAGGCCGCGTCAATGGCCTCCGACCACCGGGGAGCTGCGGCACAAAGAAGAGTCGGAAGCAGCAGAAGCGAGAGCAGAAGGTATTCTCGGCCGTGGCGGTTCGCCATGAAGGCACTGCCAAGGCGAGTAGTGATTGTACAGTGAGAAGTGAGCTGAGCACGAGAACTGGAGGGACAGGTGAGGAGAAGTGTAGAACGTGGAGATGCGGAGGAAAATCCCAATTGATGTAAATCAAAGAATTGCCGAAACGGGGAAACGGCGTTGTCGTGTGCTACGATCCGATTGTTTGGCATTATTATATTTGCAAAGAAAAGATAGTTAAGTGAAAGGCTTATTAATTTGGACATGTGATGAATCCTCGTGCATTACTGTAGTATTATAATACTTTCATGCATAAAAATAAGAAGCATAAACATCCAAAAATATGCAAAAAGAAAATATACAAATAAATAAGAAAAGGGCATATTATATGCGACTATATGCATGTACATGTGAGTAGACTGGCCAAATAAAAATCGAGCAAATATAATCGCAAGATCTAAGTTCCGACCTTCACCGAGGTCTTGAGCCTTAGTTGGCTCAGATATAAAGTAGGAAAATAAGAAAAATCTAATATTTTTTAATATAAAACCTTAATGACACAAATACACACTACATAGACTCAAACATTTATATATATATATATATATATATATATATATTACAACTGGGAATATAAAAGAATACCATCTCTTCCCATTAACAATTGAAATCGGATCACTTTTTCCAATATGCCTGCATTTCGGATATTATATTTGGAGCATTTGAAGTCTGGTTTACTATAATCATTTTTAAAGTTTGTCTTTTAAAATAGTTTATATCATAAAAATACTTTGAAATCGAGCGGGGTTCATTGGTGATTTTGTTTTAACATTAAAATTGATAGGGGCAAATGTATAACTGCGACAAATTGTTTTCTTTCATTAATGCGGTGGGCCTAGCATGATGGAGGTGTTTGCATAGGTAAGGAGATAGGCGGCAAGCGGTGACGGTAAGCAAGGAGATGGAAAAGCTACTAGCAGTCGGTGGGTGCATGTAAGGGGATCAAGAACTTGAGGGGATTGCATATGGATAGAAAGAAATCGAAAGTGATGAAAACTGACAGATCAACTCTAGCCTTCCAGGGGCTCACATCCCAAACTCATGAACTTTCTTTTAGCTTATGTGTGTGGGGGGGGAATGGGGATGCTCCCGCTTCATTTTTACTCTCTTTTTTGAAAAATAAAAATATGTATTTTCATCACTATAATGCCTTAATATGCCATTCCAATTTCATCATAAACAGAGACTTCGATGTCCTCCATCGAGAACAGATCGATTACATCAATTATAAAACCGTTAAAATTATATGTTCTATATGGAGGGCATAGGAGTCTCTCTTTCTGACAAAATTGGAATGACATATTAGGTGGATATAGTCATGAAAAGATATACTTTTATTTCCCAAAAAATTAAAAAAAATTGGGGGGGAAATAGGGCAGGAGCAGCCCCATTCTTCCTGTGTGTATATATATAGGGGGGCTTTCAAATAGGACGCAGTCCTTCCTGAGTTCAGGAAGGCCGACCCTTTTTTGTATAAAACGGAACACTTTAATAGAATGCGTATATAGTTTGTTTTATAGGTGCACGTTATAAATACAAAGCCGCATACAAAACTGCGCATTATAATACAAATATCAAAACTGCACATTATAATACAAAACTGTATATGTATTCTACTAAAGTCATCCTGTTTTATACAAAAAAGGGGTTGGCCTTCCTGAACTAAGGAAGGACTGCGTCCTATTTGAAAGAAATCCTATATATATCGGGTTTTTATCCAATGGGCCATGTGTCCATTGGCATCTTGGTGAGCATCAATTCGATGCCATACACATGTATTACCAATTAAGTCCTATTTCGAAGGATGTCTTTTTTACATGATACTAATATGCAATATGATTTAACAATGAGTATTATTTCAATTATACCGTATCCTTAAAAAAGGAAAGAATATTTTGAAAAGAAAATGTTCAAATCAATGATTTCTTGCAGAAAATTGAGATCCTAATATTCATGTCAATAATTATATATACAATATTCAAGTAAATGGTTGTTGCGAGATCAGTGAAGAATCTCCATTCCATCACCTTTTATTATTTCATTTCGACCTTAAATACCTAGCTAAACGCATGTAAATAGCAGTAATTTGTACAAAGTAAATAACATTAATTTGTACAAAATAGCATTCGTTATTTATATTATATATAGTGTATAAAATATTGTATTTAATATCAAAATTAAAGAATAAGGAAAAGAAAAGAATAAGAAATGAAATATCAAAGGTATTGAATGAGTCTAAACCACGAGATTAAGTCAAGAATTGACTTGGTTGACAAAGAATAAAATATGGGGAGATAAGAGTCAAAAATCACATAATAAACCCTATTTTTTATTATTCAATAAATGATTTTTAGACCCATTTTATTTTTTATTTGTTATCCCTCAAATCAATAAATTTTGAACATGAAACTTGTACATGAAAATACAAAGAAAAATATAAAATTAATTTCACTAAAAAATAATGCACATTGTGTCCTAGACACTCGGAATAAAAAATCATACAGAAAACTTCTCAGGCCTATATCTTCTCCATATAAATTCAAAATTCATTTAATTGATTCGTTTATTATTTTATTTAAAATTCTTTATTTTTTTATTTCATATTTTATCCTCCAGCGGAGGACGTGGCCAATCAGGGCGAGTTTTTCGTTGATCTTAGGTCAACTCTTCCGACTCCAACCCTATCCCTGTCAGACCATCGAATCCCTCACTTTCACGATTTTTTATCCCAAGATACATTGCTCGATATGGTTGACTTTCCTTCATGAAAAATCTTGTCGATACAACTATCACGTCGAGCTCCTTCCTTCCTCGTACATACCTCGTACCGCGTGAAAACTTTAGGTTTTGAGAGGTTGTCTAGCTTGTGTATAAATAATACCCTTCCACCCATTATGTATTTTGATCCATTTTTCTTGGCTCCAGCCCTTAGATCCTTAACGGGATGTGCTGAGCAAGGTGACAACAATGCTTTGCGTTGATTTGCAGCATGTGAGAGCTTAGGAGGCGTGATCCACACCACGTCGGAAATCCTCTAACAAGGTATTCTGCCCCTTGGAACCATGGTTGAGTCGGGATGTTCTTTAGTGATTCTTAGGTAAAGTTTAATTCTAGTAGTTAATTCATGTTTTTATGTTGTGTTTTAATTAGATGCATTAGCATAGAAATCAAATTCGTAGTTCGTTGGTGCTTTCACTCCAGCCATTGTTTCCATCGTCTTCAACCCTATTCCGCCTCACATGTCGCCTCCATCACCCTCCATATCATTTTCTCCACCAGTCTGACCACCTAGCCCACTTTGATTCCACCTTGATCGAAGACTCGAGGTCCTTGCTCCCCTGCCCGTCGGACCTCTCCGCTCCACTCTCATTTCCACCCCGATCAGCCACTAATAAAAGCCAGCACCTTCACCCTTGCTCCTCCAGTCTTTCTACTTTACTTGCATGTGTTGAAGACCCCATCTGAGGGGTGTCTACATCAGGAAATAGCTCTCTATCTTCCTCGAGCTCCATGCCACCATCGATGGGGCCCGAACCCATTTAAGAGCATCGGTTGCTCCAGGAAGGCTCCAGCTCCATTTTACGACCCATGGGAAGCTCTAGGTAGCCGGAGCTGCGGGCATTGGCCGACTGAAGGAGCCTCAACAGCCAGTTCTTCCTTGTTCTTCGTGAAGAGCAGGGACCGTTAGATTGAGGAGGCGCTCCAGATTTGAAGCTCGTTATTGGATCCAACCAAGCCACGACTGCCAGATCTCCAATGGAGATCTAATCGAGTTGCTCATCTGTGAAGCGGTATCAAGCAATAAGGCGGTGCAGTGTATCAAGTGAAATCATCGTCGTCGGCAGATCGAGCACGTGGGGATAATTTTGCAAACATTCTCCTGTTATTTTTGTATTTTATTTGTAGGCTAAAAATGTTCCTCTACTGTTATAATATTTTTGTAAAATTTGTAATTTGAACCCTAAGGTTTTTATTTGCATATAGGTCCCTCGCTACGTCACCTCACGTGCGCATACACGTGAGGTGGGGCATTTTGCAATGGACCCCTCGAGGTTTATTTATTTCATTTCAATCTAGTAATTTTAAATTACAGTGTATTTGTTCGATAAATTGCATTATGGACCTTTTGCTTTTTGGTAATTACAGATATACCCATGCTAGGCTTATTTAAATGAATATATCTAGACATTTTGCATGTATGCCCCTACACTTGCGTAGGGTGTTCTAAAATCAAGAAATATTTTCGAAAATTACATTTAGGTCCTTACTAGTGTAGTTAATTTTATTTCTTGTATTTCGACCATTAAAAATATCATTTTGCATCCTAAAATTATAGGAAAAATATTTTTAGTGCCTTGGATAATAATTGAATCGCGTATATTTTTTGTAAGGCAATTAAAACTATTTCTATAATTTAAAATACAAAATAGTACATTTTTCTCCTAGTTATATTTAAAAATATAAAAAAATATAAAATCATTACTAAAAAATCCAAAAAATAGTTATCACCATATTCTATAAATGTAGAATAAAAATCCCTAAAAACAACAAAAGAAAAACACTAAAAATTAAAAAGCTCTAAAATATTTATAAAAATCAATAAAAATATATATATAGAAATACAAAAATATTTATTTATATTTCTAATTTGTGTTTATATTATCTATTATATATTAAAATGGTTTTGGAAGATTTTGAGACTTTCGTATATTTTTAATTTCCAAAACAATTCAGTCTATTATTATAAGTCATTTTTTAACATTATTAATCAATTAAAAATACAAAAATTACAACATTTATAAGAAAAATAACAAAAAATAGAGAAAATAAAAAAATACAAATAATTTTATTTCATGATTTTTTAGTATTTATATATATATGTATAATTAAAAGCATACATTCCATATATATATAGCTATATATATTTATATTATTATTATCAAATATACCATAAATATATTTTTAAACCTTAAAAAATAATAAGGATTGTACTTTAAGGTATTTTCCTGATTTATCTATATTTATTATATTTATATTATATACAGTATATATGATATGCATATTATTACATATACATATATATTATCTTTTAAAATGAAAAAGAAACTAAAAAACAGAAAATACAAAAAAGAAAATAAAAAATTTATAAAATTAAAACATAAAAAATATAAAATAAAAAAATCCATAAAATTTAAATATCATTAAAAACCCACAAAAATAAAATAAAAAGACAAGAAGAAAGAAAGCTTTTGGATTAATTTCATAATTTATCTTGTTTTCTCCTTAAGTTTGACAGTCTACATACTTTACCTATACACATCTTTTGTAGATAAATTTTAACTCCATGCACATATTGTATTTCTTTGTCTTTATGAGTGGGTTAATTATTCTCTGATTCAGTGGTTCCTGTTCGGTCGCCACAGTGAGTGTTCTCACCCTGTGTAGAACATCAGATCGAAAAAATCCTGTCTCAACAAATGGCGCCATTGTCAAGGAGCAACAGTGTATTCCTTCTTATCTATTTTATTTTCATTATTTATTTTTCTATTTTCATTTCTATCCTCTATCGAACTGTCTAATAATATGTGTAGATAATCATTCTGATCTCTTCCCTAGTATGAAGAGATAATGATTCCGATCTCTTCCCTAGTATGAAGAGATATAAAATCTAAAAAAGATATTGACCAATCCTGAAGTGGTGGTAGCTATTCAGTATATTATTGATGCCCCACTTTGAAAGGCCATGAACCAAATGCATGTGCCCACACTCAAAAAGAGAAAGCGATGACGCAAAGCCAAGCGACACCTTCTTACCATGGTCACTGCCCATGCCATCACCAATGTCTGCCACTTGGAAAGGGGACATTAGTACACTCCTCATGAGATGTGCCACTTCTGACCACCATTGTGATCAAACTCTCCTTGACGGTGATGCATCGATTAATGTAAAACCCTTCTTGCTCGTACAATTCCTCAATCTGGGGCCTCTCAAGAAAATCAGGATGATTTGTCAATTTGTTGATGGATCAATAAAGAGGCCGAAGAGTATTCTTGAAAACATCGTCATTCAGATCCAAGGCACGAGCTTTATTGTAGGCTTTGTTATATTGCCTATTGAGGCCTCCACCTCTGTGGAGCAGACTCCAATCATCTTGGGATGGCCCTTTCTCGCCATAGCAAGAGTCGTTATTGATTATGGATCTGGAGAGGTAAGCTTTCGTTCTGACAATGAGAGAATTTTGATTGAAAAGAGCACTGCATCCACCAAATATCAGAGACCCATATCTGACGAGAGTGTACCTGTGTCAGCTAACCTCGAGGGCTATGACCTAACTGCAGTATCAGAGAGGTTTGCTTTATCATGAATGATACCGAGACCTGAGAATTCATTTTTAGGGAGGAAGATTCAGACAATATATACATTGGAGTTCCCTCTTCATTTGTGTGGCGATGTGTTGATGAGATCTACAGTATTTACGCCATAGACACCTTGGTGCAGAGTACGGATTTTGGAAAGACTTCCCAAGCTAGCCCTGACCATACTACTTCCACTTATGAGTTCATGCCTTTTTGTTTTGAGGTTATTGATGTTCTTTATCATGTCAATCCTGACCGGGTTGTGTCAGTTGATGACACTGATATCGACTTGCACCATGTTAGATACATTCCTAAACAGTCGTGCAAGAAGGTATGCTTTCTACCTTCTTGATCATTGTATAGCCACCTTGTATATTCGCATTGGTTTCCTTCCTTCCATCTATTGTTTCCCTCATCCACCTCGGTCCATGTATTTGCCTTGCTTAGGAGCACTTTATCCCAAGTATAGGGGAGGTGGATAAGTCGAGTGCTCTCTCTTCATTGTGTTTCGTCACTCCTATTGTTTCCGATACCATGGGATCTCTTACCTTAAGTATAGGGTGAGTGATGAGTACACTCCCGTAATGTATTTTTTCTTTTTATTGGTTTGTTGGACCCCTCACCCGTCTCCTCTCCTATTGATATTCCTATCTATACTTAGGGATCTCTTACCCTTAGTATAGGGGGAGACAGACCAAGTTGTTGATATGTTTATTCCCACCGTCAACCCTCCATGCATATTGTCTACAGTCTGCTATGCTTAGGATTAACTGATCCTAAGTATGGGGGGATGGTCGACTTCTCATTCTTTCACTATTTCTTCGTTGTAGTATAGGCTATTTTTACACCCAGTACAAGTTATGTTTTCTTCCTTTTCTTTCTAATCTACGAGGACATAGTTCAATCTAAGTATAGGGAGATCATATATATGTTTTATATACTTTAGCCATAACTTGTACTTTCATATTTTCGAATGATATGACTAAAATACTATATGATTATATGATTAATTAATTGTAAAGAATAAACATGTAAATATATGTATAAAATTATTCAAAAATCTATATATATATATTGATTAATAAATTAGATTAAAAATATTCTGCAAAATAATTGAAAAATAGTTGGAAAATTCTTTGAAAAATCTTTTTGGAAAAAACGAATGAAAAATATTTTGTGAAATATTTTCAAACCTTTGTAAAAATGTTTTGAGTGTAGAAATTTCTTTTATTTTGTTTGAATAAACTTTTTGAAAATTGATTTGCAAATAATTTGGAAAATAGTTGCAAAAATATTATGAAAAATCCTTACATAGTATTTGAAAAATCTTTGCAAAATGATTTTCAAATTTTGTAAATGTTTGTCAATCTTGTTTGTCAAATTATTTTCAAAATAAGTTTTCAAAATATTTGTGAAAAGGATTTCAAATGTTTTGAGGCTTTGTGTAAATAATATCTTAAATAAAAATCATTATAAAAAATGTATAGAACAAGTATATAGAACTCGTAGAAAATCACTAATAGTCAACTTGTAAATTTCATGTGTAAAATACACCCTAATTTTTGTAAATATAGAAGTACTCTCGTGTAAATATCTGCACCTATTTCTTTCACTATCCTTTATTCAAAAAATCCCTAAAATTTTGAAAAAAATCAAACTCATAAATTTTTTCAAAAAAATTGGCATAAAATTTGCAAAACATTTCCAAAAATTCATAAAAATTTCAAAATAGAAAATAGTTTCACAAAAAGATTTCTCTTGAATTGTACATAGCATTTGTATTTTTCAGATTGATAATGGCACTGAACTAATATAAATAAAATCCGAAGACTGGAACTTGGTTGGACCTTAATCCACTTAGTCATAGGAACCTTAGAGGAACCGAAATTGAGACGCTTAATGTCTGTTGGACTGAATTCTTTGAGACCACAAGACTAGGTTCAGTGTCATCTTGACAACCTAAGTAGAATATTTTGGAACACATGCATGACTTTTGTCAATAGTGACCTAACTTGCACACCTACACCTTACACTTTGCTGAACTCAGTTGAAGTGGTAGAATGTTGGATTTGTCAGCATGAGATACAAGCGAATGGAAACATACGAAGTCACAATGCTATAGCCATTGTGCCCCAACCCAGTCCAGTAGCAGCAAGGTCTAAGGACATAATGTTCTGGGTTGCAATAATGATTCAAAAGAGGGATAGTTTATTAGCCCAAGAGGAAAAAGTACTCATGTAAATGTTGTTGTAAATGGTACTAAAAAAATGCAAAATAAAAACTCCAAAAAAATATGGATGGGCAAAAAGCGAAGAAAAATCAACATCTGTCGGATTAAGTACATATGTATTCCATAAGCAAGCATGAGATTCAAGTCAAAGTATTTATGGGAGCCTGTAGTTGGATGACTTGGCTACACTGGTCAAGCGTCCTAGGATAGATAACTACACTGGCTACCATCCATTCTCTTCTTCACCTCCTCTTCTTGAGCTGGTTGCACTTGAACTTGGAAGGGAACACTCCGCTTCTCGAGGAAAGAGTTGCTGGACTGAGGAATTAGGGTTACCATGTTGTAGAAGACTGACTTTTACCTGATCAATCAAGAGGAGCTACATATCACTAACATTGTACAAGATAGACTTGTAGTTATAAAGGACTACTTATGACATCGACTTGTTCTGACATGGCTTTTAAGGAGACTTAGGTAGAGTTTTGTGGTGCTTAGAGGTTGTTGTGTTTCAAATCCGATTCCCAATAAGGTTTTGACCAAACCTAAATTCCAAATGTCCGACTGAGCTCCAAACTTTGTTTTTGTAAAGATATAAGAGTTAAAATCAATCTAAATTTATATTTTTGTTTTCTTTATTTTCTTTTTCTACATTTATATGCATAAGTGTTTGCTGGGGACTAGCAAAGGTAAGTATAGGGGGTGATGAATATCTGTTTCATCACCTTTATTATTTTATTTTAGCCTTAAATCCCTAGCTAAATGCATGTAAATAACATTAACTTGTACAAAATAATATTCATTATTTATATTATATATTGTATTTAATGCCAACATTAAATAATAAAGGAAAGGAAAGGAAATACCAAAGGTACTGAATGACCTTAAATCTAGAGACTAAGTCAAGAATTGACATGGTCGACAAGGAATAAAGTAGGGGGAGATAAGAGCCAAAAATCACACAATAAACCCTAACTTTTATTCTTCAATAAATACTTTTTAGAATTATTTTATTCTTTATTTTTTATACCTCAAATCAATAAACTTTGAACATAAAACTTATACTCAAAATACAAAGAAAAATTCAAAATTTATTTCACTAAAAACAATGCACAGTGTACCGTGGACAATCGGAATAAAAGGGCACAAAGAAAACTTCTCAGATATGTATCTTCTCCATACGAACTCAAAATTCACCAAACTCACTTTTATTGTTCTGAAACTTATATTATTTATTTAATGAAGGTGGTCTCATTTAATTTGGAGTAAGATGCAAAAGTTTGCTTTTGGGCCCTCATTATACAATATACTTGTATAAAATATTCATTATATTTATATTTTTATATTTTTCACCTTCTTATATTTTTATAATTTGTAAATATTATTTAAAATACATGTACATAATAAAAATAAAATAAAATAAAATAATTAAAAATACATTAAAAAAATAAGTATACTATAATACATAGATGAATTACACATATATACATATATATATTAAATATACATAATTATTTAAGTGTATAAATAACTTCAGAAATATATTATATATACATATTTAAATAAGTTATAAATGTATAAAATAAGTATATAAAATAATAAAATAGAAGATAAAAATAAAATAGGTTATATATAGGTAAATATACCTATAATTAAACATGTAAAAATAAATACCTAATAATTTATAAAAATATTTAAAAATCATAATAAAATACTACATAAATTAATAAACATTTTATGTTTTGAATCTTATTTAATTGATTCGTCTATTATTTTATTTTAAATTCCTTATTCTTTGTATTTCCTGTTTTGTCCTCTAGCGGAGGACGTGGCCCAATCCGCGGTGTCTTTTGTTGACCCTAGGTCAACTCTTCTGACTCCATCCCTAGCCCTGTCAGATTGTCGAACTCCTCATTTTCTCGATTTTTTATCCCATGTTACACTGCCTGTTACGGTTGACTTCCTTCATGAAAAATCTTGTCGACACAACCGTCCATCATGTTGAGCTCCTTCCTTCCTCGTACACACCTCGTACCACATGAAAACCCTAAGTTTTGAGAGGTTGTCCATCTTATGTCTAAATAATACCCTTCCGCCCATATTTTGATTTTGATACTCTTTTCTTTGCACCAACCCTCATATTCTTATCGAGACATGTTGAGAAAGGTGACAATAACACTTCACATTGATTTACAGTGTGTGAGAGCTTATGAGGTGTGTTCCACACCACATTATAGCTCCTCCGACAAGGTATTATGCTTCTTGGACTCTGGTCGAGTCGAACTATTATTTAGTGCTTTATAGGTATAGTTTAATTCCAGTAGTTAATTCATGTTTTTAATTTATGTTTTAATTAGCTGCATTAGCGTAGAAATAAACTTCATTTTCCATCGGATCTTCCGCTCCAGCCATTGTTTCCACCGTCTTTAGCCATGTTTCGCCTCACATGTTACCTCATCACCTTCCCTGTTGTTTTCTCTACCAGCATGACCACCTAGCCCACTTCGATTCCCCCTTGATTGAAGACTCGAGGTCCTTGCTCCGCCGCCCACCGGACCTCTCCACTCCACCCTCATTTCCACCTCAGATCAGACACTAACAAAAGCCATCACCTTCATCCTTGCTCCGCTAGTCTTTCTACTTTATTTGCATGTGTTGAAGACCCCATCTGAGGGGTGTTTACATCAGGAAATAGCCCTATGGCTTCCTCAAGCTCCATGCCCCCATCAATGGGGCCCATACCATTTAAGAGCATCAATAGCTTCAAGAAGGCTTCAACTCCATTTTGTGACATGTGGGAAGATCCCGGTGGCCAGAGTTGCAAGCATTGCCCAATTGAAGGAGCCTCACCAGCCAATTCTTCCATGTTCTTTGTGAAGAGCATGGACTGTTTGGTCGAGGAGGCGCTCCAGATTTGATGCTCATCGTTGGATCGAGCCGAGTCACCGTCGGATCTCCAATGGAGATCTAATCCAGTCGCTCGTCCATGAAGCGGTATCAAGCAACGAGGTTGCACCACGTGTCAAGTGAAATTATCACCGTCGTCGGGATCGAGCAAGCGGGTTAATTTTGCAAACATATCCTCACCTTTTTGTATTTTATTTTTAGTCTAGAGACTTTCCTCTGTATTTATAATATTTTTATAAAATTTATAATTTGAACATAAGGTTTTCTTATTTGCATATATGTCCCTCACCACGTCACCTCATGTACACATACACGTGAGGCGACTGACATTTTGCGAGGGACCCCTCCGGGTTTATTTATTTCATTTCAGCCTAGTAATTTTAATTCTAGTGTATTATTTTTTGGAGAAATTTTATCGTGGACCTTTTAATTTTTGGTAATTACAAATAGGTTTAGGGATCCTAAACCCAGATGTAGGTAACTTTCCTACACCCACCTATTTTCTCTCACTTTTTTTTAATTTTTTGAAATGGATCCTTAGGGAAGTTATTTAAAATATTAAGTAGAACATGTTTTTCAAATTTTGTGTAAAGCAGACATTCCTAACATGCCCATCAGAAGGGGTCGATTTTAGCAAATATGAGACCGTTAAAATTTGATTATCTTGATGGATAAGTCAGAAGTCTCAAAATAAGTTGAATTTTGAATGACACAACGGTGACAAATTGTTATCTAAATATCCCAAGGATCCATTCCAAAAAAAAGTGAGTAAGCATATGGTAGGTGTTGGAAAGTTACCTACGCCGGGTTTAAGATCCCCAAACCCTTACAGATATACCCCTATCGAGCGTATTTAATTAAATATATCTAGCTTTTTTGCATGTATGCCCCTAGACTTGAGTAGGGTATTCTAAAATCAAGAAATAATTTTGGGAAATTGCATTTAGGTCTCGTTTGTGCATTTATTTTTATTTCATGTATTTTTTCCATTAAAAATATCATTTTGTATCCAAAAATTATAAGAAAAATATTTTAAGTGCATGGGACTATAATGAATCACATATATTTTTTGTAAGGAAATTAAATATGTTACTATTTTTAAAAATACAAAAATAGTGAACGTTTCTCATGTCTGCATTAAAAATGCAAAAAAGTTATAAAATCTTTCTAAAAATTCCAAAATATAGATATTATTTATTACTAAAATATGTGACTATAGACCAAAAATCACTAAAAATAATAAAAGAACACTAAAAATTAAAAAGCGCCAAAATATTTATAAAAATTAGTAAATTTATATGAAAATCCAAAAATATTTATTTCTATGTCTAAATTTTGTTTATACTATCTATAATATATTACAAGTTTTGGAAGATTTTGAGACTTTTATCTCTTTTTAAATTCCAAAACTATTCAGCCTATTATTACCAGTCATTGTTTTGACATCACTAATCAAATAAAAATATAAAAAATGGCAAAAATTATAAGAAAAATAACAGATAGAGAAAAAATGTAAAATACAAAACATTTTATTTTGTAGTTTTTGAGTATTTATAGCTATATCTTTAAATATGAAAGCGTACATTCCATAATTTAATTATATTATACTTATATTATTATTATTATTATTAAAAATCCTAAAATATATTTTAAAATATTTAAAAAATAAAGCGGGCTGCACTTTAGGGTATTTTCCTATTTTTATCTATATTTATTATATATATTATGAATAGCACCTATATTATACATATTATACATATACATATATATTACCTTTAAAAAGAAAAAGAAACTAGAAATTAGAAAATATAAAAAGGAAATAAAAAATATAAAATTAAAAACATAAAAAAACTATAAAATCAAAAGATCCATAAAAAAATAAATACCATTAAAACCCCACTAAAATAAAAAAACACGAAGCAAGAAAGCTTTTGGATTAATTTTGCAATCTATTTTGTTTGCTTACTGAGTTCGACACTCTGTATACTTTACCTTTACACATCTTTTGTAGAGTTATAATAAATTTTAACTCCACACACATATTACATCTCTTTATCTCTACATGTGGGTTAATTGTTGACTGATTCAACGGTTCTTGTTCGATCGCCACAGTGACGGTGTCTCGCCATGTGTAGAACATCAGACCGACAAAAATCATGTCTCAACAATCAGTAATACATAAACAACGGTCAGTCATTTACGTTCATTTTGTTATATGGTACTGACTTCAGTAATATATATATATATATAAACTGGTCAAGTAAGCGCTTGTTGTGAAGTTAGTAAAACCATAAGAAATGATCAGTTATCCATATGTATTATTACTTTGAACAGAATTCGGTAATTTAGAGACAATACTCAAGCAATATATATATATATATATTTACATACAATTATTAAGTAAATTGTTGTTGTGTATTCAGTAATGTATATATATCTATGTCTTATATCTCATGTTCAGTAATATATATACAATTCTCAAGCAATGACTATTATGAGATCAGTAATAATAAAGTAATGGTCAGTAAGGCGAACATTGCTCAAGTAAGAGATTAACATATAAATAATAATATATTCTCCTTCTATACGATTAATATGGAAATGGTACTTTGAAAATGGTCAGTAATTTCCATATGTATTATTACTTCGAATAGAATTCAGTAATTTAGAGACAATATTCAACTAATATATATGCAGTTCTTAAGTAAGTTGTTGTTGTGTGTTCAGTGATGTTTATATATATATGTCTTATATCACATGTTCATTAATATATATATATATATACAATTCTCAAGTAATGCCTATTGTGAGATCAATAATAACAAAATAATATTCATTAAGGCGCATACGTTGCTCAAGTAAGAGATTAGCATATAATCAGTAACATATTCTCCTTCTATACGTTGATATGGAAATGGTACTTTGAAAAAGAAGTTACCAGACACATGCACATAAGGGAAAACAAATTTGTAAGATAATTAGAATGCTTCGTTGACGAAAAAGAAAAAAAATATTACAGAAATGAATGCAATGCTCATTACATACACTGTGGTATTGCTAACAATTTGTTATGGTATTACTGATCTAGTAACACACATTTACTTGACCAGTGTATATATGTTAATAATTATGTATAAGGTAATAATTTAGATGTAAATTACTGATCATTATTTTGGTATTACTGATCTCACAACAACCATTTACTTGATCGAAATACATATATTACTATCCTAGCATTTGGATCTCAATCATCTGCATGAAATCATTGATTTTAAGCTTTTCTTTCCAAAATCGTCCCTTCTTTTAAGGACACTGTATAATTGGAAATACAATAATTGTTAAATACGTGCCAACTTATAATTAGAAGTATAGTTATTGCTAATACATGTCTATGGCCTAGAATTAGTGCTCACCAAGACGCTAACGAGCATATGGCCCATTGGATAACTCCTACACAACACACATGCACGCGCGCACACACACACATAGAGGGCAAGGAATATGTGCCCATGGGCACACATAACATTGTGTGCCTGCTAAGTTTTAAATACTAAAATCCTGGTGTGAACACAATCCAATATTAATAAACAATCAGCGATTCTGATAAAATGAATCCCACATCACTCGATGGATGGGTTATAAAACTCTAATTGACTTAAAGTTTTAATAGAGTATGTATTTTATATTATGAATTAAGATCAATACCATTGGTTTATATTTTAATTTAAAAATATATAGTTTATAGCTGTGGGAACACACACTTGTATGTGACTATGGGCACATTTTCCCTTTTCTCATATATAGGAAAATTATCCTATGGGCCATGTGTCGTTTAGAGATGGGATGATCCCCCAATTTTGGCCAAGAGATCTCAATTCCCAAAAATAAATTAGGAAATTATAAACATTTCTAAAAATAGTATACATTTATGAAAAGAGAAAAGCTTGCGAATACGATTCCAAAGGTTACTGAAATGTGATCAAATATTACCGTAAAATTGTTGAGAAATACTAATCCTATTTTAAGAATTTTGGTGAAATGAAGAGAAATTAGAATCAAAGAATTACCAAGTAAGTTAAGGTAATTTCATATAATTTACGGGTAACTTCATATAAGTTACTAAAGCTATGGAATCACTCACTATTGAGGTTGCCTATATAGTTACTTTACTAAAGCTATAATATCGCTTTTACTTGTAACTTCATATACATTAGTAAAGCTCCGATATCATTTACTAAAGATTGAATATTTACTACTGAAGAAATCGATAGACTTCATATCTACTTGTAACTTTATGTAAGTTACTAAAGCTATGATATTGCATTCACTTGTAACTTCACATAAGTTACTAAAGATGTGATATCACTTTTTGAAGATTGGATATTTATTACTGAAGCAATCTATTTACTTGAATTTCATATAAGTTACTAAAGTTATGTACTGAAGCTTGGATTATATTAGAAAAGTCGTCTATAGAGTTCGTATTTACTTGAAATATCATATACTTTACTAAAGCTATAATATATCTTATTGAAGTTTGTTTTTTTACTAAAGCCATTGGAGATCATTTATTGATGAAGCATGATCATCCCATCTCTAAATGGCATAGGGCCTATCGGATAAACCTTATATATAATGAAATCCCGTTCATTCATCCTTTTTCTTTCATGTTAGCTTAAAATATCTAGTAAAATACATGTAAATATCACTAACTTACATGAATTAACATCATAATTTAATATATATTTTATAAATACGTGTTCTTAACTCCAAAATAAAAGAATAAAGGAAAGAAAAGAAAAATAAAGGAAGTATTTATGATATTGATTAATCATAAATCCTGAGACCAAGATAAGTATTGACTAAGTCAACCATGAATGAAGTAGAGGGAGATAGGGTGAATAATATATGAAAATATCAAAAAAAATCCTAAAAATCTAAGTAAAATGTACTGTGTACATAGCTCAAACTTGTAGTATTTTATTTATCATCATAACACTCCAAATAAAAATGTGTTCAACACTAAACTTGTACATAATATTGTACAGATAATAATAAAATTATTGCTAAAAGTAAATCATGCACATGCTACTCGGTACACTTAGTTGAAAAATTCACAAAGAAAACTTCATTGATCAACATCTTCTCCATGTGAATTCTAAATGAACTAAATTCACCTCCATTGTATTCCAAATTCAAATATCTTTAAAATGGATTTAAGATGCAAAAGCTAGCTAATCATGGTACTATGATACTTGTACATCTGTTTAATAAGCCAGTATTTTTTATTCTGTATATTCTTAGTCTCCTAATATTTTTAATTATTATAACTATTACATAAAATCTATACAAAAATAAAAATCAAAATAAAAACCACAAAAATACCAAAGAGAAATAATAAGCCCTAATATATATATGTAGAACACAATGATATTGTGCATAAATGTATTTATTTGCAGATTGAAATGAAATAATAAAAATCCCATATAAATGTGTAAATATGTATTAAATAATGTTGTAAATAAATAAATTGTTTAAATGTGATATTATCTGTAAAAAAACAAAATAAAAATGTAAATACATATTAATGCACGTATAAATATCCATAAATAACAGTATATAAATAATATTATCTATTAAATAAGTGGATAAAAGTAAATAAAAAATACCGAAATGTAGTTTAGAAAATAAGAAACATTTTATATGTTTTGAGTTTTTTTAAAAAATAAAATCATTTTCTAATTTTATTTAATTTACCATTGTTTTCAGTTTGCTATTTTGTTCTGTAGAGTCCAATGGGAACCAATCAGAGGTGAGGGACTATTAACCTCAGGTAAAAAGTCCCCTCCTATGTTCTTATGCTGTTAGAGATTATCGATCGCTTCTATTTGATGAATTTCTTTGCCCGATTCTGACCTCCATTTGACCCAATTCCTTTCTAAAAAATCTTCGTTGAGATCCACCTATCACATGGATTCATTTACTCCATCGAGCAACCCTCGATCCGATCGTGAAACCCCAATTTCTCCCACCTCTTGTATGCATTATAAAGCTTTGCATCCATCTCTCATTAACCCCAATCCATCCCTACCCACCGTAGACCCAAGAAACCCTAGTTAGAGGTGTGTTCTTCATGACAGGAAGGCGTGCCCCCTGTTTCACGATGTGGAGAAGGAGGTCGAGGCAAGATTCCTTGTCGACGGAGCTTCACTCTAGTGACCTGAGCTTCAAGGTCCATCAAGGCATAGTTTTCTAGTTCATTCTCTTCGTATTCCATTTTTTAATTTAGATACACATTTTATTTCCGGGCTTTTGCTCTAGTTTAGCCTAAAATCCAAAAAATCCAAGTACGCCAGAGCACTAGGCTCCGACCTCTGTCCACAGTGTATTTGACCAGTTCTGGCCCCTGATCGTGTCATCACCTTCCCCTTCATCTTCCTACAATCCCATATCCTCTCATTCTTGCAATGGTCGAGGTGTCCCCCATCTCCTTCCAACGTCGTACTCTAGAAATCCATTGCCCACCACATCTGTCATTGTTTTCACCTAGTAAATCGGGACAAGTGCATAGCCCTTGTCCCCATATATTTTCGTGCAGATCCCAAGTCAAGAGGACCCCGTTTGAGGGGTCTTGGAACCTGGTCTTCAAGCCTAAGATTCTCCGTCTTCGTCGAGCTCTGGGCCTCTCAGCATGGTCCGAACATCTTGAGCACCCTCAATCGACACGGAGGAGCCCCAACCAACTTTTGGGCCATCTCCAAGCATCTGACAACCAACATAGGATGAGCTACGGTCGAGAAGCTCGCCCAGCACATGATCTTCCTTGCTCTTCATGAAGAGTAGGGACAGACCGATGAAGATGGAGGCCCGGTTCTAATCCTAGCCATCTAATCGAGAAGCATCGACAACCATCATATCCATCCCAGATCAATCCTAGATGTCCGGTCGAATAAAGTAGTACGAGATCAGAGCTGTTCATCGCTTAAGTGGATCGCATCTGGCCGTTTGCTCTCCCGCACAAGCAACGCACACGGTCTTCGAGGGTAATTGCAACTAGCCCCCTGCTTTTGTGTTTTTTTGGTCATTTAAGTGTGTAGTTAAGTAGAATACCTACTGGAATATTTGCATGTTGGACCTTGCTTTATCTTTATTTATACTTAGGTACTTGCCAGGTCACTTATGTGGTCCACCACATGACACGTTTTGTGCATTTTTGCGGGCTTGGTCCTTTTGTTTCTGGACTTATAACTAAATTAGTATAAAGTTTAATGTAATTGCATTTTGGTCCCTACCAAGTTGAGGATGTGCATGAGACGTGATTTGTTAGATATGTTGCACATTTGACCTTAAACTTATTTTATATGTTAGTAATTGCATAAAATCTTTTTAAAAATTGCAAATAGATCCTTATGCTACCGCATTTAATTTTATTGTTTGTTTTATTTTTTGTAACTATTTCTCTTTATTGAAAAGTTGTAGGAAATTTACTTTAAGTGATTGGAACCTTAATCTATCACATATAATTTCCATTGAGCATTTAACTTTAATTCCCTATTTTTAAAAATACAAAAGCACTGCTATTTTCACTGTTTTGACTTAAAAAATCCATAAAAAATAGAAAGCTATCAAAAATTCCCTGAAAATAATATTTTTTACTTTATAATATTTTTTTATCACATATCCAAAGTCCATTAAATAAGAAAATAGAAAACTTACAAATCTAAAAACTCTAAAAACCTTATAAGAGTTATAAAATGCCAATAAAAATAAAAAAAACATTGATTCCAGTGCCTTATTTTTCTTTATTATATATAGTTTATTGGAAAAATGACTTGAGGTATATTCTGGACTGATACATATTTTTGAAACCCTAAACAACTTTCTAAATTTACCATTTTCCATGTTTTGATTTTTTATCGCTTTAAAAATTCATTTAAAGTTCAGAATACCATAAAAATCCATAAAAATATATGAAAATATTCAAAACACAAAAACTTTATTTCTTTATTTTAATTTCATTTGACATATTAAAACCCCAAAAAGTTTTTTTAACTCTTTTGTTAACATTATTTACATAGATTATTTTGAAAACTAAAAAGAACTTAAAATTTTGCAAACCTAAAAACAATTAGAAATTAAAAATCCAAAAACATATAAAGTATAACACATCAAAAATTTATAAAAAATGGAATATAATTAAATCCTAAAAATATAATGAAAAACTAATAAAAGGTTTAAAAAGGAAAAACTTAAAAATTCTTATTAATTAGCAATAATTAATAATAGATAACACCTTCCTGGACTTTCTCCCAATGTTAGACCCTCCGCTGCTTGTACTTATACACACATACATTGAAGTTATAATAAATTTTGATCTCCGTGCTTTTCTTTATATATGTTGGTTCAATTATTATTTTGTCATTTTTGGATAGGTCGTCGTAGTGACTGAGTGTTCTACCCTCTTTGGGACACTACGACTGGCCATCACAAAAAATTGCATTGTTGCTTGGTGATGATATCTTTTTCAGGTAGATAAAATAATCTCATTGTAATACGATCACAAACACAAATCAATCAGTGACTGACGAGAATCTCCATGAGGAGTGGATCGATCTAAATTCTCCTAGATAAGTTCATGATTGAAATCACGGACAAAACTAATCAGGGTACATAATCGGGACTCAAAGTGGGCAATAGGCTACTCTAAGAGGCTATCTAAGTCAAGCTATGCAAATACGAGACAAAATGTATGCAATGATTTTTATGCGATTTTCAATACAGAATATTTTGATGAAACATAATTATTGCAAATGCAAACAAAACACAAGACACACAAACATACAAAACTCACAATTAAACGCTTGTATTAACTGCTTAAGTCAATCTCATTAATCAAGCATCCACTATGCAAGTGGCATCTTGATCGCCATGTATCTTGATGTCAAATCAATGTGTTACTTCCTCATGTTATACAACATTTAACTTAATGATCTCCCTAAATCCACACAAATTCAGGAAGTAATGGACAAATTTAATCATGCAAGTTTCCTGGTTAAGCAATTGTTAATTGAGACAAACCAAGGGGATCAATGACAAATTAAAATACTTAACAGAAGTATGGATCATTTAATCAAAGCTTAAAGATACATGTCTCTTTGGATTTTGATTTATGAATGACAAAGTAAATAAGGGATCTAATTGCATCGTATTAAAGAGATTCAAAAGAGCTTTAAACACCATCGATTTCATTAAATTTGGATTAAAAGGTTGCAAAATATATTAAGGCATCAAGTTATGAGCATAATTGTAAGAAAAACATAAAAATATTTAACAAAAAGGTCCAAAATTGAGCTGAAGTGTAATATATACAAGACACTAGGGTAAAAATGCAAATTGACCATGCATAGGGATACCAATGCAATTAAAAGAAACATAGGAGCTTATCTACACAATTCTTAGGTGGCACGCGCCTTGCACACAATGGACCTATCTGCAATCATGAGAAGTCATGGGGGTGATGCTGCAAAATCACCAGGGAACTAGGTGTCGTACACTTGCGGTCATGCTCGGACGGCGCTGTAGACTTAGGCGACGAGGTATAGTCTCGTGCTTCAGCTGGAGGCTCAGATGGTCCAAACCGAAGGGTTGAATTGTTGTTTCGGCTAAAGGCTCGATTCAGCAGTTGTATGTCAGTCAATCATCCCTCTCCTCAGAGTGCGACGAGGCTAGAGCAAAGCTCCAGTGATTGTGCTATAGCTCCACCTGTCTCTAATGAGTGGTCCAAGGGCCGATGTTGCCTCCTCAAGCGATGGCAAAAAAGGAGGAATTGTCAGTAGGATGATGTCGCTCCCAGCCTGTTGGGTCGAAGGCTGACCGTCGGAGGTGAAGAAGCTCAACTCGAGTTTGGCCAATGTTCTATCATTGAAAGGTCCTGTAATGTTAGTCACGTTCCCCCGCTTATGGCGAATCTTTTGGGATAGAGAATGGGGTAAAATGGTGGCTCCTTGGAGATGGAGGAATCGAGCCCTAATGGGTTCAATGCTACTTTGCAAGGGCGTGAAAGGTCGAGGTGATGAGATCAAAAGTGGAGAGGGGAGTTGTGGTGATGCGTGAGGATCAACGAAGTATGGCGAAGCTCAGGCAGTGATTGAGATGCAATGATGGTTCGAGGAATGGTTAGGATAAATGCAAGAAATGGAAATGAAGCAAAGAAATGAGGATGAAGTAATTACCCGAGGGAAGATGATTGATGTAGAGGAACGGGAGAGGTGGAAACATGCCAATGGGAGGAGGTAGAAGCTCCTCAATCTTCACTCAAAGCTTTGGCTAGAAGCTGAGCTTGAGAAGTGCCAATACAGGGCTGCAACATGGTGAAGCTTCATCGTGGATCACACTGGAGTGTATCCTTGTCTTCGCGCAAGTAATTACTCAATCTTTGTCACAGATCAAGAGCTTGGGGCCTGGGGCTCACTTGCATAAAGGCAGAAAAGTTGAAATTTGGCCGGAGATGGAGTATAAAAGGGAACTTGGGGGACAATTCTAGGTGATTAATGCGAGGGTTTAATCGCCCCCCGTTGACTGGCAACTGGAGATAGGTTAGGGCAAGGTGGCATGCGTGAATGGCGGTGGTTAAGGCTATCGATAAAAAGTGGAATGAGGGTGAGAGGGTCAACGGAGGCGTGGGGAAAATGGGGAGAGGTGCGGCAGTTGGTGAGGCGTGCATGGAAGATATGAGATAGGCAGAGGTTGACAAAGGCTGAGAATCACTCGATCCAACAGTTGGGATAGAGGTGCAAGGGAATGGGTCTGATCTCATCTGGTGATCAGATCAGACAATAGAGAATAGAGGGTTGATAAATGATGGAGTCGAAATCCATTAGTGTTGATTGTGTGGTGGAGAATGAAGGCACGTGGGGGTAAAGGGTCGGGATACATGGCTCAATTAGATGGAACCTCGTGGCCCAATAGAAAATTAAAAAAATAAAAAATAAAGAAAAATATAAAAGAAATCATTACAAGTCTCAAATGAAAAGGTGTAAAACATGAAAGTTGTACATCTCGATGAGATCGACAAGTTTTTTATTGAACAAAAAGTCAAAATAGGGCATAGATATATAGTAATTTTTTTAAAAAATTTTACAGATTAAAAATATTTGTTTTCAATTTCTTTTGTCATGTTTGGTATTTTTAAGTTTTTATTAAATGTCAAAATAGATATTTGCAATATTAAACTAATTTATGGGAGTTTTGATATTTAGTAAATACAGAAAATAAAACCATAATAATAGAGTTATTTATATACACTAATTAGAGTTAGTTATTTACAAAAAGTTAGTTTGTTAATGTTAATGATTTAATGTTATATTTTATTGAATAGTCTAAGATAGAGGGATAATACATAATGAATATGATGATAAATCATGGATTTATCACCATCCTATACTTAAACCATGCTCGTCCTCGAGAAAACTTTAAGAATGAAGAAGTTGGATGAATCCCTGACTGTGCATGTGAATATTCAATACTTGATTCATTAAGAACCCTTGATTTTAGTGATCCTAAAATTCTAAACTGACCCAATCTCTAGCCAAAAGGCACCCAACCTCCCTAATCATCAAACTCTTTGAGTATACATATAGCATAAGGATATGACATTAAAAAGTGAACTGCTTTTATGAGATTCGAGTCGAAAAGTCACTCAAAAGTCCTAGTACAAGAGACTCTCCTCAAGACCCAATCCTCAATACTATAGAATAAATCCTTTCCTTGCATTCAATCCACCGTCTCTTTAGTTGTCAGACTTGAAAGTAAATGTAGAAGGACAGTTGATGGAGGGTATAGGATGGCATCTTTTCTTCTTTCCCTTTCGTTGAAATAAGGATCCTATCGAGTACCTTATTATTCAACACATATAAATTTTTGGTGTTGATCAGTGTGTCCATCAAGAGATCGTTGAGTCATCTGCACTTGTTTTCCTGGGAGTACACCCGGATATATCTTTTTTGAGTATCTGTCATGCTTTGTGACTCCCGAACTTGTATCACTATACGATGCAGAGCCCTTTTTGGGTGCTAACCCGACTCATAAAAGCCTAAGATGTGGTCCAAATGGACACTTGAAATGTTGGAAGCGCTCGCCTTTGTTGAAAGCTCTTTGTAATTGTCTTTGAAGTGTGAGAGTTTTTATTTCATTTTTTGTTTCTTTTGTTTTTAGCTGGCTCCACTACTTTTCCCGTGCTGGTGCACACTGATCAACATTGTTATTGTTTCATCACACCCTGATACTTAGGTGAATATCAGTAGATTAGTACATGAACATTGTTCCATACCGGCTTAATGTGTTGACACTCAGGTTTCATGAATCCTTCGTTGATTCTATCCCATCCTCGAGCATCATAAAATCATGTCCAAACTAAAATTCCTCTCACCTATTTACTTAGCTTCAATCCCTTTCCCCCATGTTCATACAGAAGGAAAGCGCAACACGAAGAAGATTCACAAGGATGGCCCTGAAATGGCATGGTTTTGTAAGAACATCATGGTTATAGTGCTATTTGAAGAGTATGTGGCTAGCAATCCTGCATTCTAGAAATACCTTAATGTACGATGCCCACTTACTAGTGCTAGCAATAAGAAACCAAACCAATATGTGAAGACTTGCGTCTTATTAGTAGCAACTATCTATTGTCTTCAGAATCATCAATTACCAAGGAAGAAGAGAGACATTGGTGCTTACTATGCGGAGAGTCATATCGATGACATTGCGCTTGCAGGCACTCTCGCACTCTCCTAGATAACAGTTCCTCAATTAACCTTCTTACCTTAGAACTTTATGAGAAATTGGAGTTTAGGACCACTTCAGAAATCACTAGCCTTACTCCAATTCACAGACAAATCAATGAAGAGGCCTAAGGGAGAAGTGAAGAATGTGGTTGTATCGATTGAGGAACAAGGCTACAACGTGGACTTTACGGTCCTTGACCTTGAGATCCCCAATCATTGGAGAGATTCTCAAATCATTCTTGGGCAGCCATTTCTTAGAATACATGTCCAACATTTGATTTTCAGACAAGAATGAAGAAGTTCTGTTCTTCAGGTGGAGAAGTAAACTTAGAGATGAAGTGGATGAAGTGGCATCGACCTGACTCCAAGACAAACACAAAGTACTCATCTTCAGAGGCAGATTGCTAGATGGTCAGCACAACTGGGATTTAGAGATAGACCAACAAAGTAGAGAGAGGCCCTCTCATTTGGAGAGGATTTAGTACATGATGCAATTTACCAGGTGTTGTATGATGTCTTGAGAGATGCCCCCCCGTTCTCTTGACAACTCAGAGATCCCTTTGGATATATCGATTCTACCTCCATAGGAACGATCAAGGGACATAGATGACAAGTCGGACATGGCTTTGGCTGAATTACCGCATCTATTTGGCGATCTGACTCCCTACATAGCAGAGTTGGTGGTGAATACTGCACGGATAGACCCACTTTCATGCAACACACAACCATATTTAGATGCAATTCAATGGGACTTGATAGATGATACATCAATACCAGAGATGAAACTACTCCCTCCTACACCAAAGTACACCTTCCTTGTGGTATCCAAAGAGAGATTTTCTGTCACCATAAGTTCTGACCTGACTTTAGAACATGAGTCTAGGATTTTAGATGTCTTAGAGAGGAACGACAAAGGTATATGTTGGACAATGTCGAATTTCATGGGGATTAATCCCGCTCTCTACTCGCACCATATTTTTGTTGAGGATAATGTGAGATCTTCTCGGGAGATCCAGAGGTGACTAAACCCTAATATATGAGAACCAGTGAAGAAAGAGATTCAGAAGTGGTGCAAATCGGGTTTCATATACCCTATTTCTGACTCTAAGTAGGTGACCCCAATTCATGTTGTCCTGAAGAAGTCGGGAATACAGATGGTCACCAACGAGGAGGGGATAGAGATCGTGACGTGAGTACCAACGTCATGGAGTGTCTGTGTCGACTACAGGCACATGAATGCCGTCACTAAGAAAAACCACTTTTCCTTGCCATTCATTGATCATATTTTGGAGAAACTAGCAGGGAAAGCATTCTTCTATTTTCTTGACAGGTACTTGATTTAGCCAAAATTCACGGAGTCTAAAATGATGTCTCACACAAGGCGGAGATTAGATCGTTGGACGATGATCGGACGGTGGCGACGTGGCGCGATCCAACGGACGCTGCTCGATATGGGGAGCTTCCTCGATCCGACGGCTGGGAGGCTAGGACCAAGAACAACGAAGAACACCGACGAGGGTGAGCTTCTTCGTCCGAGATCTCCGTCCTCCGGTGATGATAGAGCTTCAAAATGGTCGTGGAGCTTCCTGGGGACCTTCTCTTCCTCCTGGAGGCGTCACAAGATCACGACGAAGGCCGTGGCGCTCGCTGGCGGCTGGCGGAGCTGGGAGGCTTCGAGACCTCCGGCGAGCTTCCAAAATCGACTCCAGGCACGCTTGAGCGTGCGTTGATCTGCAAAAGACTTAGGAGGTCCAGGGCAAACTGCCTGTACCTCTGGATGGGAGTGGCGAGGCGAGATGCGACTTGGCGTGGAATGGCTGGAGGTGCACTCCGGCCAAGATGATGATTTGAGCGATCTGGGCGACAAAACTTGAAATTTCTTTGGGGTTTTTGATCCTAACACTAACAGGAACTCAATGCAAAAGAGAAATAAACGTGAAGTGGCCCTCAATGGCCGGAACCAGAGGGAGAAGGGGAACTCGACCACCGAAGTTGCAGGAGGTGGTGGAGACGCCTCCGACCTCTATCGCCTTGGCTGAAGGGCTTGCGGTGGAGCTGTCACCTCCAGGAAGCTCGGGAGCACAAAAGGGGCGACGAGGGGTGGACCGGAGGGACTCGAAATTCAAATCGAAGGTGGCCGACCGCATATATGCGGTTTGACTTCGAGCTGCAGCGGCTCAAAGAACGAAAAATCTGGAGCGCCTCAGTGATCCTCGGCCCAAGGTAATCGCATGGCGGGGTAGACCAAGGATCGAGGCTTGGATTTGCAGAAGGATTCATCACGAAAGAATGCAAGGTTCAGCCGCGAAAAAGCCAAGAAGTTGGCTCAAAAACCAACTTCTGACACGACACAGGGGGGAAGGCGACCAGTTGACCGGGGTCAACTGGTGGCGCCTCCTGGTTGGTCCACGTGGACCAACTAGGAAAAACCCAGCAAAAATTATTTGTAAAATCATTTAAAAATCGAAGATGAATTTATTAATTTTAGGTTATAATATAAAAAATGTTTCTTATTTTCTAAATTATTTTATGGTGATTTTTAATTATCTTTATGAAGTATATTTTTATAAGTTACTTTTTTATACCCCTTTATAGGTATAATATCTATATATTTTAGTATTTTATTTTTATTTTGTGATTTTGATTTCTTTATTTTTGGGTTATTATTTTATAAAATTATAACATGCTTTTATACACATAAATATATTTTAACTTTATTTTTCTGATGTTCTTTGTATAATTAATAAAATAAAGGAATATATTGTATAGGTATATGTGTATGTATTTTACCTATGTATTGTGTATACATGTATTTTATTTTATGTTTTCTTTGAATTTTATTTTGATTTCAATGCACACATATATTATAAGTAATTTTTACAAAATAACAAAAATATAGAATTATAAAAATAATGAATAAATAATAAAATGAATATTTTAAGTTGTACTAGTATACAATAGGGGTCCAAAACTCAACTTTCAAATCGTAGCTCCGCCAAATGCGAAACCACCGCCATTAAATAGCTTATTTTATTCTATATACAATTAAAGGTGAGTTTGCTGCATTTGGAGTTTTCATTTGTGAGATACAAGTCTGGGAAGTTGGGATTCTGGATTTTTATTCAGACCATAACTTTTTTATCTGTACATTATTTTTCAGTGAAATCAATTTTGTATTTTTCTTTATTTAATTATCTACAACTTTCATGTACAAAGTTTCTTTATTTGATGTATAAAAAGTGGAACCAAAAATAGGTCCCAAAATGAATAAAGAATGAATAAAATAATATAGGTATTTGACCCTTATCTCCCCCTACTTTATTCCTTGTCGACCTATTCATCAAGATGCCTAGGTCTCGTGGTTTTGGGTCATAAAATATTTACAATATTTTATTTTTTTCTTTTCTTTTATTTATTCTATAATTTTGGCTTTAATTACAACATTTTATACACTATTTTGATGCACATGCATGAATGCTAAATTGCTCTATTTAATGCTATTTACAGGCATTTGCTAGGGTTTTTGATGCCAAAATGATAGAATAAAGATGATGAAATGTGGATTCATCAGTACTCGGGCTACAATCAAGTATCCATCGCTCTTTAGGATCGGGAGAAGACCACATTCACATGTTCATTCAGCACTTATGCATTCAGACGTGTGCCATTCGGGCTCTCAATGCCCCAGGAACATTTTAGCAGTGCATGATTATCATATTTACCGAGATGGTGGGATATTTCATGGAAGTTTTCATGGATGAGTTCTTGGTCCATGATAATTCCTCTGATACATGTCTAGTGCACTTGGATCGAGTCCGCAAGAGGTGTAGAGAGGTTAATCGGGTAGTCTCCTGGGAGAAAAGCCATTTTATGGTGACAGAAGGTATCGTGTTGGGGCATGTCATCTCTGAAAAAGGAATGGAGATTGACCCCACCAAGGTGGATGTAATCAAGAAACTAGATCTACCAACCAACGTAAAATCAGTGAGGTCTTCCTTAAGGCCTGTTGGATTTTATCGGAGATTCATCCAGGATTTCTTAATGATTGCCTGCCCACTGTCTGAGTTCTTTGGAAAAGACACCGAGTTCATTGTAGATCACAAGTGTCTGGAGGCCTTTTAGTTCTATAAGAAGAAGATTCCTGACTCACCTATCCTACAAGCTCCTGACTGGTCTCTTCCCTTTGAGATCATGATTGTTGCTTCAAACTTTGCCATAGGAGCTGTGCTAAGTCAGAGATGAGAAGGGATCCTGTATGCGGTCCCATACGCGAACAAAGTTTTGGACCTTACACAGAAGAACTATACTGTGATCGAAAAGGAAATGCTCACAGTAGTATGGTCCTTTGAGAAGTTTAGGTCATATGTTTTGGGCTTTAAGGTGACAATCTTTATTGATCTCATAGTTGTTTGATACTTAATGGAAAAGAAGGACGCAGAGGCGTATCTTCTTAGGTGGATTTTTCTACTCTGAGAATTTGATTTGGATAATAAGGACATAGATTGAGTAAAGAATGTTGTGATTGATCAACTTTTCCGTATTGAATAGAAAGATTCTCCTGCCATAGAGTAGATTAAAGATACCTTCCTGGATGAGTCAATTTGCGTTATTGACTCACTTCCTTGGTATGCCAACATGGTGAACTATCTTATCTCCAAGCAGGTTCCCCGTAGTTGGACTAGGAGCAACATTGAGTGACTGAAGTCGATTCTAGGAGATACCATTAGGAGGATCTGTTCCTTTTCTTTAAAGGGCCAGATTGCATCTGGAGAAGGTGTATTCCTCAGGAGAAATACCAGAGTGTCCTCACGTATTGTCATTCGCTTGAGACTGGAGGACACTGTTCATGAAAGATAACAACTCATAAGGTACTCCAATATGGATTTTTCTGACCAACCTTATTCAAAGACGCTATTTATTTTGTACGACCGTGCCTGATCTCACAGAGGATGGGAGGGACTGTTGGTTATAGAGATGAGATACCCATGCCGCCGGTGATTTCTGTGATATTTTTTAATGCATGGGGTATAGATTTTATGGGTCCCTTCCCAATAGCCATGGATATGAGTACATCTTATTAGCAGTCGACTACTTTTCTAGGCATGTAGAGGCTATCCCGACCCGAGCCTCAGACAACAAAACTGTCTGTAAGTTCGTGAAGGATCAGATCATTGCTAGGTTCGGGATCCCAAAGGTTTTAGTTTAAGATGGGGGTAAGCACTTTGTGAATAGAGTTGTCAGATTAATAGTTAAAGATTATGGATTTGAGCATAGAGTGACTAGTCCTTACCACCGACAGTCTAATGGCATGGTAGAGGTTTCTAATAGAGAGGTGAAGAGCATTCTTCAGAAGTTGGTTCGTCCCGATAGGAAGAACTGGTCACAGCTATTGGGCCAAGTTCTGTAGGCCTATAGGACAACCTACAAAAGCCCACTTGGTACTTCACCTTTTAGGATGATCTATGGCAAGACATGTCATTTATTTGTGGAGTTAATTCACAAATCCGAATGGGAAATCAAGCAAGCAAGTTGGAGTTGTCACCTACAGAAGCTGTGTGGTGACTTGAACTTGAAAGACCTCGCGGAAATTAGAATCCTAGTGTTTGACAATAGTTTGATCTATAAGGACAAGGTTAATAAGTGGCATGATCAACACATCGGGTGCAAGAACTTTATCCCTGAACAAAAGGTATGGTTGTTCAACGCCAAGTTGAAGATGTTTTGCGGGAAGCTCAAGTCAAAATGGACGGGACCCTATGTTGTTCAGGAAGTGCACGATAATGGAAGTGTAGAGATAGTTGATCTCATAGATGTTGCACATTCCTTTTTGGTAAGTGGACAGCTCTTGAAGCACATCGTAGATTCTAAAGAGCAGTTAGTCCAAGTTGAGGCCATCAACTTCATGCAGATCAAGTACAATGCAAATACTTCAGACTACTCTTCATAAGGATGCAATATTCAGATTCAGCAATAGAGAAGACTCACCTTTTATTTCATGCACTTGATTTGTTCATTCTTTTAGAGCTTAGGTTCCTTCTCTTGTAGATACTCTCTCCTTACTTAGTCTATTTAATCCTAAGTATAGGGGGAACCTCTGCTCTTTTCTGTATATTCTTGTCAATCTCCTGAGTAATTCCTTAGACCCCTTTTCTTTACCACTACATCCTTCATACTTAGGCTATTTTTGGACTAAGTATAGGGGGTTCGAGTCCTTGTCATCCCCGTACCTTTATATTTATTCCTCATTGATCAAACTTCTTGGCAGTTTTCTTAAACTAAGTATAGGGGGAAAACCCGAGTTAGTTCATGTATATATCTTTGTATTTAGATTGAGCTATGAGTTCATATCACTTAGTGCTATGAGGACATAGACAAGCTAAGTATAGGGGGCTATATCGTATATATCTCATATATACTTTAGCTACAACTCATATTTTCACAAAAAAATCAAAATTTTTAGGGGCTAGGGTAAAGTATCTTTTGATCTAATTTTTGTAAAAATATTTGTAAATGTTTCGAAAAATTTTCTAACTATGTGACCTTGTTTTGAAAAATGTTTGACATTGGTTTGAAAAATAGGGATTTTACTTGTTTTGGAAACCTTGTGAAAAATGGTTTGCAAATTTATATTATGTGACATGGTTTAAAAAATCTTATAAAAAATCTTTTCAAAAATGAGTATGTAAATGAGACTAACTCATGTTTGTAAATAATTCTAACTTCATTCAAAAGCATAAAAAATGAAAATAAAAATAAAAATCACATAACACTAACCAAATAAGTTGGATATATCCTTGGCACTTTTCACTTTCACTAAATACTTGAGGAATAAAGAACACTTGGTTTATGTGATCCTTTGATTCAGAGTTAACCAACCTTAGTCATTAAGGTCTATGACTTAATAACTCACACTTCCCTAATTTGAAAGACATGTGTGCTATGATGCATACTTAGTCTCTACCTTAAGAATATGATCAACACTTGACATGCATGACCGCAGTTACGATGAGATAAATCGAGGTTTCACTTGAGGAACTAGGATCTCATGCTTAGATCTAAAAGTGTCCTAATAGTGTACCATACCAAACTACTGCTGAGAGTAAGAACGTTCAAGCTATTGGGGTTAGCACGAACGTAGGCAGAAATTGAGGGTTATGGCACTAACTGCTCGTCTTGTCATTAGTACAGACGGTTGATGTCCACCCGCATGTCCTGAATCTTGTCCTTGTAGGAACGAAGTTCATCAAGAATCCTGCATTGAAAGTCAGTAGGTTCGGGCGAAGAGGGATGCTGTTGTGAATAATACCGCGAGGACTGGCCCCGGTGTCCCTGATAGCCTTGATACTGCTGCTGCTACTGGGGGTGATGCTATAAATTTGTGCCCTGTTGGCCTGCTTGGTACTGCCCCTTACGGTCATACTGTTTCTGATTCCTCTACTGCTGGAGTAGGTAAGATATAGGGCTAGGCTAGGGTGGTGCATGAGTCGAGCTTGGGTAGGGCCTAGACCCGTTCATTTATCAGTAGCTGGGCCCAAGCCCGAGCCCAACCCGACTCATGATGGGCCGAGCCTAGGTCGGGTCGGCCAATGAATCCCGCAAAAGTTGGGCATGTTGTATTAAAATTAGTAGTATATCCGCATTTGATGGATCTTGCTAGTGATTTTCGTACTTTTGTGGTTGATTATTCATAACCCCGTAGCAGTAATAACACGTTTGGATCCATATCACGGGTTCCATTTTTTGAGTTGTTAGATTTCAAGAGTAAGTACAATTTATATCTTTGTTGGATGGGCAAAAAAGTCTAGACGGACATGTGTGATTGCTGGCATGAAATGGGAAGGAAATTTCTATTTCTGCTGGATACATGTGCTTAATTTTACTGCCCGCTCGCTATGACATTTGTTAATTCTCTTTAGCACTGTAATGCATTTGGAAGGTCAAAGGTCGAAATAATATCAAGGTCCGCATTTATTTTAAGCAATGTGGAGGAACTGCCTATTCTTTCATTGTTCCTTTGCGAATGAGATTTAAGATTCCATGGTTAGACATGTCTTCATTTTATGTTTGATGATGCAGTTTCAGATAAGGTAGAAAAGGATTTTGTACGAACCGTCCTTGCTGCAAATTGAGGTGGTCTTTAGGTTTGCTAAAACTTATGTTGAGAATGTGATATGGTCTTGATCTAAATAGTAAAAAAATAATGTACTACTTGGGAGGGAGGAGTTGTAATTTTGACCTAGGACTTCTGGAATAAATTTTGGGTGATTAATACGTCGTTAAAAAAAACCTTAGGTTCACTCATACTAGTAGGGACCCCGTGCTCGGGTGGGTTAGGCTAGGGATGCCGGGTAGGGCGGGTGGGCATGGCCAGGTTTCAGGCCAGATTCTGGGCCAGCTCGTGGGTCTTGGGTTCGGGCATGTGCAAATCCGAGCCCAACATGATCTAGTAAATGGGGGTGGCCCTAACATCGGCTGCTCCTATAAATGGTATACGCGGAAAACAGGAGCAGCATATGCACTCGTGACATGTATCTTATTCTTGGATACCTTCTCAGTTAGCTCCTCCATCTACTTCGAAAGCTCAGAAAGATTATTATCAAGCTCATTCATCCTCTTGTCGATCCTCTCGACTACAATCAGCATAGCATGAACCAGAAGCCAATCATGCACATACACATATTTTTTGGGAATTGTTGGAGCACATGAGCGATTTTTAATGAAAAGAAGTGCAAAATTAAAATTAATTCAAGCTGGCAGGGGTATATTTGCAAATATAATAAAGCTCATGAGGAAAAAGTGAAAATTATCCCAAAAGTTTGAACTAAAAGTTGATTTCTATACCAAAAAGTAAATACAAAAGTCAAAGGGGCATGCCTGTAAAATTTCACCTCACGTGGGGGGTCCACGTGAGGTGACTTGGCACTAGACCCACTTGCAATATTAATGAGTACCGATGGTAAACATGCAAAATGTTCCAAAAGTTTTAAACGTACTTAATAGTAACATGACTATAAAATGAAATAGAAAAAGAGCAGAGGGGGTCTTTGCAAATATACCACTTACAACCCTGGGATCCAACTGCTACGATTCTGCCACATGGACGATCTAGCGGTTCTTCTGGTGCAACGATTCAATTAAATATGACAGCCCAGATTAAATCTAGATCGCGTTCTTAATCGAATGGTTGAGGCAATGCCTGGAAGAAACGCGAAGAACTGGGCATCGACAACCTTCGATTCGTCTTCTCTCCGTGCTCCAAAGGTCCCTTCTCAATCCGACAGTGACTTTAGCTTCATGCAGCTCCTCCACGTGTAGTGGGGCGTTCCCAAGACGGCAAGGGAGCTTTGAGTGCTCAGACCAGGTTCGAGCACCTGGAGCTACTCCAGGTCATCAATACGGGTCTGGACACATATTTGGAATCGCGGTCCTGCACCAAATGACTCATGGGCACGAGGGAAATTTCCAAGACTTAGGGATTTGGCAAAAAATGCCGATAAGTGAGATGGAGGTGAAGCTAAGGAGAAGGGCGGTGGACTAGAGCTCGACTCCATGATCCATGATTGGATCTGGCTCCTCCACCGCTCCTCCTCGCAGCAAAGCCCACCTTCTAGTTGCGTCACCAAGGGGAAGATGATGATTAAGATCTAAGGGGATAAGATTACATGAAGAGGGATAAACTTGAAACCATGAAGGAGCTTTATTTATAGGCTGTTGAAGGGATTAAGTTGCGAATCGAATAGAGGACGATTCAAAGCATATCGATGGGATCAGAATATCAAGCGTGAATCAAGGAGATCCCATCGAAAATCTTTGTTTAATTCTCAAGGCAAATCTATCACTAGGGTTCTTTGGAAAAAGGCAAAAGTGGGGGTGCTCGAGGCAGTTGTTAGAACAAAGGAGGCAGATAGTTGTTGACCTAGGTTAATGGAGGAAATAACCTGGTTGGTCCATGTGGACCAAACGGGAAATTCCCTAGAAGAAAAACCTTACAAAATTGGAAACAAATAATAGATGAATTAATTGTATTTTTATTAAAATATAAAAATTGTTTGTAATTTAATATAGTATTTTATACATATTTTTATTTATTTTTATGTTGCTTTTTATTACAAGTTAATATTTACATGTAAAATATAGGTATAAATACATGTATTTTGGTATTTTATTTTTATTTTGTATTGTAAATTTTATTATTATGTACACATATTTTATATATTTGTGCTTTACTTTTATACACCTTTAGATATTTTTATTGTATTTTTCTGATTTTGTATGTACAATTATTTAATTAGGTAGCTGTGCATTATAGGTATATATAGGTATTTTTTACCTATGTATTTGTATATATTATTATTTTGATTTTATTTTGATGGTTTTATTTTATTTTAACTATGTACACATTTTTTAAATAATATATACAGAACTATAAAAATAAAAATTTTAAAAACACAAAGAATAAATATAATGATTAAAATATACAAATATATTGCACAATATGGACCCGAAACCTAAATTTTGCATCTTAGCTCCAAATTAAATGAAACGACCTTCATTAAATAAGTTATAAAAAGTTACATACAATTAAAGGTGAGTTTTATCCATTTTGATATAGTATAGAGGAGATACATGTTTGTGAAGTTTTGATTTTGTCTTTTTATTTTGTTTGTCACGGGCACACTGTGCATTATTTTTCAATGAACTCAATTTTGTATTTTTATTTGTATTTTTATCTACAATATTCATGTACAAAGTTTATTGATTTTAATAATAAATAATAAATAATAAAATAGGTGCCAAAACTTAATTATTGATGAATTTGAAATTAGGGTCTTTATGTCTTTTCTGTACAATTCATCTGTCATATCTCCCATTATTTTACTCCTTACCAATCAAGTCATCATGATGTCTGGGTCTCAGGGTTTAGGGTCACTCAAAACCTACGATGTCTCATTCTTTTTCTTTCTTCCTTTATTCTTTAATTTTGGAATTAAATACAATAAATATACAATATTTTGTACAATATTTTATACAAGTTACACATTATTTATTTTGACAAATTAATGATATATACATGTAATTATCTAGGGATTTAAGGTCAAAATGAAAGAATAAAGGTGATGAAATGGAGATTCATCAGTCACATCGTGTCTATGTAGATTACCGACACCTGAACTCAACGACCAAGAAAGATCACTTTTCGCTACCCTTTCTTGACCAGGTTATCGAAAAGATTGGTAGGAAAAGAGTTATTTTATTTCTTGGATGGGTACTCCAGGTATAACGAAGTGGCAATCTCTCTTGAAGACCCTTGAGGAAACTACATTCACCAGTCCATTTGGTACCTTTTCCTTTAAACATGTACCCTTTGGATTGTGTAACGCACCCGCTACATCCCAGAGGTGTAAGCTAGCTACGTTCGATAACTTGGTAGGTAGCTTTGTAGAGGTCTTCATAGATGATTTCACAGTTTACAGTGGCATATTTGATGCATGCCTTTCTCATGTAGACCGAGTGCTAAAGAGATGTTGTGAGGTGAAATTAATGCTCTCATGGGAGAAGAGACACTTTATGATCACTGATGGGAATGTGTTGGGCCACACAATATCCAAACGAGGTATGAAGGTTGACCCAACGAAGGTGGATGTCATTACCAAACTTGAGCCACCTTAGACACTGAAGCATGTGAGGTCATTTCTGGGGATGTTGGATTTTACATAAGATTTATCCAAGATTTCAATAAGAATGCTCGAGCTCTTACCGAGCTTTTAATCATTGAAATTGAAATCATTAGATGATAAGGTCCTCCAAGTCTTTAATAAATTGAAAGAATTTCTTACTCAAGCGCCTATCCTGCAGCCACCCAATTGGTCTCTCCTGTTCGAGATCATAACATATGCTTTAGATTTTGCTATTGGAGATGTGTTGAGACATCACATGGATGGATTGCTATTGGTGATACATTATGATAGTAGAATACTTGATGAAGCCTATAATAATTACACTATTACAGAGAAAGAACTACTGGTAGTGGTTTCTTCTCCCTTGTAAAGTTCTGGTCTCATCTTCTCGATTCAAAAGTTATTATATTTAAAGACCACTCTCCTATCTAGTATTTACAGAACAAGAAGGATACAAAGTCATGACTGCTCCATTGGACACTTCTTCTCTACGAATTTGATTTGGATATAGGAGAAAAACTTGGAGTTAAGAATATGACAGCATAGCATTTGTCCAGAATTGTAAGTACATAGACTCCACTGGGCAGTGTACAAATCACATAGACTTTTCCCTATGATTCGATTTTGAGCGCCATCTCTCTCCCTTGGTATGTCGATATTGTGAACTATATCATCTCGGAGAAAGTTTCGTAAGATTGGACTCGAGTAAAGAAGGACAAGTTCTTGTCTAATATTTATTTCTACTAGTGGGAAGATCCATACAATTTCAGAGAAGGTGTAGATTGCATTTGGAGAAGGTGCATTCCTTAGGATGAGTACACCAGTGTCCTCGAGCACTGTCATAAGTTCGAAGTAGGAGGACACCATTCTGGAAATAGAACGGTAGCAAAAGCATTACAATATGGCCTCTAGTGGCCTACATTATTCAAGGATGTCGCAACATATGTGAAAGGCTGCATTGACTACCAGAAACTAGGAGGAACCATTGGTTCCAAAGATTCGATGCTACTTAAGTTCATCCAGATATATGATGTATTTGATGCTTTGGGTGTTGACTTCGTGGGCCCGTTTCCCAACAGTCAGGGTTATACATCATGCTTGTCGTCGATTATGTGAGTTGTTGGGTGGATGTTATCCCCACCAAATCCGCAGATATACATATGGTTTGTCACTTTCTCAAAGACAACATTATCTCGCGGTTCGAAATTCCTAAAAGTCTAATCTCAGATGGGGGTGGACATTTCATAAATAGGGAAGTTACGAAACATGTAAAGGAGTACGACATTGGTTACCGTGTTGCATCTCCTTACTACCCATGGTCTAATGGATTGGTTGAAATCTCAGATAAGGAGATCAAGACTGTTCTACAGAAAGTTGTACGACCGGATAGAAAGAACTGGTCTCAACTCCTTGATTCCATTTTATGGGCTTATCGTACTACCTACAAGACTCCATTAATAATATATCCCTATGGACCTATCTATGGGAAGCTTTTCCATATTCTCATCAAATTAATTCACAAATCACTCTAGGCATTCAATATCTGTAATTTGAACTCACAAGCAAGAGGTCAGAACCGAAAGGTTGATCTGAATAAACTCCTGGAATTCATAGACTATGCATATGGTAACAACTTGATGTACAAGGAGATAGTCAACAGATGGCAAGGCAAGCATATCAGACGAAAGACTTTTGAGTCTGGTCAGATGGTATGGTTGTTTGACGCAAAATTGAAGTTATTCTCGGGTAAATTGGGGCCGTTTTTAGTAAAGAATGTGTTTGACAACGGTAGCATCATCATATCTGAGTTATCGTTTGATGAACAATTGTTCGTAGTCAATGGACAGTTGTTGAAGCCGTATCTAGAGCAACGTTCCTCTTTGTTGTCAATTCCATTGAAGTGGTATTTCAAAAAGAGCTTCCAACATCATATGATTCAGACACTTGAGCTACCAAAAAGTCTTTATCTTTGTTATTTTTCCTTCCTATAACTTTCTTTACTTCTTCCATTTTATTCATTCATCCCTTTCATCGGTGTTATACTTAGGATGACTAGATCCTAAGTATATGGGGGGATGAGTGACACAAGTTTTTTCTTTTTATTCCCTCATTGGTATCCTAACTTGTTGAACTATTATATACTTAGGGACTCTTTACCCTAAGTATCGGGGGAGACAAGCTGAGTCGTTGATTTTGTATATTCTCACCCTTGATCATCCATGCTTAGTTTACAATCTTCTAAATGAAGGATTAGTTGATCTAAAATGTAGGGGAGACGATCAACTTATCATTCTTTCATTGAGTCATTGTAGTATAGCACTCATCTATACTTAGCACGAGTTATGTCTTCCTTTATTGCTCCTTGGCCATTATTAGGACATAATTCACGCTAAGTATACAAGGGTCGTATATATTGTATATATACTTTAGCCATAACTTGTACTTTCTTGTATTTTCAATAATATGGATCTAAATTAAAGGGTAATAGTAACTAATAACAAGATTGAAAAATTGTTGTAAATATGTGTAAAATTTTTGTAAAATGTTTGTAAAAACTGATTTGAAAATATTTTACAAAATACCTTGAAAAATGGTTGTGAAAAGTTTTGAAAAATCTTTAAAAAAAACCTTTGAAAAATCTTTGTGAAATATTTGCAAACCTTTGTAAAATATCCCTTTGTAAAATATCCCTTTGTAAAATTATTGTTAACTTGTTGTAAACATGTTTAACTTATTAGCAAAATAAATTTCCAAACTTATTTACAAAATGTTTGTGAAAATATTTCCAAAGTATTTTGAAAATATTGTATATAATGATGTTGTAAAATTAGCCAAATAAAATCCTTTTGTAAATTTTGTATTAAAAACTCTTAAAATAACTTTGTAAAAAAATCATGTATGAAACTTGTAAAATTCTTACAAAAACTTGTGTATAAAATCCTTTGTAAATATGTATACAATCCCTGTGAATACTTGTAAATACATGCAATTCACTAACGTTTTCAAAAATACCTAAAAATTAAAAAGTTTAAAACTCTAAAAAATTTGCAAAACTCTTATAAAACAACATAGAAGTTTAAAACCAGAAAATATACTTCACCAAAATTTCTTTGCATTTACATTCATATTTTCCAGAATGATTTTGATAATACAACAAGCCGGGAGTAAAATCCAAAGATTGGAGCATTGGCTAAGACCTTAATCCACTTAATTTTACATGAATCTTATATGAACTAGAATTAATACTTTTCAAGTCGATGCGAGTTAATTCTTTGAGTCCATAAGATTATGTTTACATGTCATCTTGATTATCCTAAGTAGAATTTTCATGACACATTCATTACCCTTGTTGATAGTACCCTAACTTGGACAAGCACTCTGCACGTAGCTCAACTCAAATGGGGTGGTGAAGGGTAGAATTATTCAGCTTGAGAAGAGCACGGATGGAAACATACACGACCTTAATAGGAGGTCAATGCACCCCAACCTAATCTAGTGATGCTGACGTCTAAAGACATGATGCGGTGGGTTGCAATAAAGTTTGAAAAAAGGGATAGTCTATTTGCTCAAGAAGAAAAACTCTCTATGTAAATGCTACCATTATGTACTTTAAAAAAGTAAAAAAGGAAAACGTGCAAAAAGTGAACGAAAAATCATTCCCGTCCAAGAAATGTATCAATAATCAAGGCATATGATCCAGTGTCAAAGTTTACAAGGCTGCAAGCAGCTGGAGACTTGGCTACACTGGTCGAGCTCCAAAGGATATGTGACTACAGTGGTCACAATCCATTCTCTTCTCTACCCCCTCTTATTGGAGCCAGCTGCACTTGAACTTAGAAGGGAATACCCCGTGCCTCGAGGAAAGAGTAGCCATACCAGTGAATTAGGGTTACATTGCCGGAGAAGACTGTTTCTTTGCCACTTTCAGATGCGGGGAGCTACCATTTCACATTCACTGTACAAGTGAGATTCTTAATCAAAAGAGTTTGCATATGAAAAGACTCGTTCTGACCTTACTATTAAGGTGAGATGAATAGATAATTGTGGAACTTAAGGGCTGTTAAGTTTTAAATCATATTCCCAATAAGGTTCCACCAAACTAAGAATTCAAAGGCATGATTAAGCTCCATACTTTAATTTTATGAAGATAAGTTTAAAAATCATAATCAATCTAAGTTCTTTCCTCTTCTTTTCTTTTCTTTATTTTCTTTTTCACTACTTATTCTCCTAATAAGTATTTGCTAAGGACTAGCAAAGCTAAGTATTGGGAGGTGTCGAATTCCCATTCATTCACCTTTCTTCTTTCATATTGGCTTAAAATCTCTAGTAAAATATATGTAAATATTACCAACTTGCATGAATTAACATCATAACATTAGTATATAAATAGTGCATAAATACTTGTATTTAACCTCAAAATAAAAGAATAAATGAAATATAAAAATAAAGGAAGTATCTACGATACTGACCGACCCTAAATCCATAGACCAAGTCAAGTATTATTTGAGGCCTGTTTGGTAATTGGTTGGGTTGGGATGGGGTATCCTCCTGTGTATAGTAGCTATTTGGATGGTTGGGAGGATTGGACACGGTTGGAATTATAAATATGATGTGATGTGACATTGATTATGTGTTTTAATGATATAACATGGTTTATGTTAACTTTTTATTTAAACATGGTTAAAAAATATTATACCAAAGAAAATATAGGGTCCACACAAGTAATCCCAACCCACGAATGCAGGGATGGAGTTGGGGGTATCCCAGGATACCCTGGGGTACCCTAGCAACCAAACAAGCCCTGAGTTCCCAATGGAACCCCTTCATGGTAGATGAAAGCACCACATGGAAGGTTAATCACCAATTACCTCCATTACGAAGTTTTATCATTTGCATAGAAGAACCCCTTCTCCCTATTCAATGCATACATTCTAGCACCAACTTCATGGTGAAATTTTATCGTTTGTAGCTTGTAGCTTTTTTTATAAGATTTTGATTGATTTATTTATTTTGGGTACTGCAACATCTCAATATCTCAGAAATATAAAAATAATATCTTGTAGCCCTTTAATTGCTCTACATTGAGGAATTTTGGTAGTTTTTTATCTCATTGTTTAAATACCAAAAAAAACAAAAAAAATTCACCTTTCTATAGTATTTTATTTTTGGGATTTTATCACTTGTGCCCCTCCGAGATATCGCAATATCAGTTATACCCCTATCTTTTTGGTAATATCAGTTGTGCCCCTCACTTCTTGCTCCGTCATCAGTTGTACCCTTCCGTCAGATTGACCGTCAAAAAATTAAATTAACCATGGTTTATTCAAACCATAGTAAGATTAAGAGGGGCATATGCGTCCAAACTCCCCAACACCCTCCCCTCCCCTTCCTGATCCTCCACCCCTTCGAAGAACACCTTCTGGCCCGCTGCGTTGATGCTAACCACCACCACAGATTCCCCATGGCCTTCTTCAGGGGCTTGTATCTGAGGTTGCGATTTGTGCCATAGGGGACCGTCCAGCCGGTGTAGACGTCGGAGGAGATCCGGCTCTTGTAGAACACGTCGAGGATGTGGAGGCCGAGGGGCTCGTCTTCCTGATGCTGCTCGTCGTCCGGGATCGTTCAGTAGAACGCCCTTACCAGCTCGTTCAGATATTCCACCCTCTTGATTCGACGAACAGAAAAATTTAGTTTAGATTATGTACGAAAGAAATGGGATTTGGGGCTGCGGGGGCGCGGGGGTTGGCGGGGGCAGGGGCGGAGGGGGCAGGGGGCAGGGGCTGCGGGGGGCGCGGGGGCCGGCGGGGGCAGGGGCTGCGGGGGGCGGGGGCAGGAGCTGCGGGAGGGGCAAGGGGGCAACCGAGGAGGGGGTGCGGGGGCAGAGGGGAGATCTGGGGCGGGGACGGGGGCACCGGGGCGGGTCGACGAGGCAAGGGGGAGGCGCAAGGAGGAGGTGCAGGGGGCAGTGCGGGTTGGGGCTGGGCGCGGGAGGTGTGGGGCTGGGGCTGGGGCTGGGGCTGGGCACGGAGGGGAGGTGCAGGGGCAATGCGGCGACGGAGGGGAGGTGCAGGGGTAGTGCGGGGGGCGGGGGGGAGGTGCGGGGGCGGAGGAAGAGGACGGAGACGGAGGCGAGGCACGTGAGCTGGAGGCTCGGGGGAGGCTGGACGAGAGCTCGAGGAGGAGGAGGGAGGAGCTGTGGAGGAGGAAGAGAAGGGAGGAAGAAGACTGAAGAGGATGAGAGGGTATAAAATGACCATATAGCCATTTTTTTAAAATTAATACCGCTTATATCCTCAAAGTTAACGTCCGTTTGCACTGTGGATGGACGGTCACTAACCCGAGGGGCACAAGTGATCAAATAGCAAGAAGTGAGGGGCACAACTGATATTACCAAAAAGATAGGGATATAACTGAAATTGCGAGATCTCAGAAGGGTCAATTTCTTCTTTTTTCCAAAAATATGAATAAATTATGTGGATACCTCTCACTTAGGTCCATATCATATCTAAACATTAAAAATATGGAATTGGAAATCATTACGTATTAAAAATACAAAAAGAAAAGTTATTCCGAATTCCTTTTTGAACATATTGAGGGGGAAATCCACTGAATTTTTATCCCTATTTTTGAACTAAAATCCTATTTTCAAAGTTGAATCCATAACCCTTATTTTCTATTTAACTTCTCTTTTTAATTGATTTTATTTTCTATTTTTATTTGCTTGAAAAATTCCTAAAAACTTGTTCAAAATATAAAAAATCACAAAAGCAATTTAATTATATATTATTATTTATTATTATATTTTTAATTTAAACTCCTCTTTCCCCCTTTTTCTTTATACATAATCATTTTTTTTCTATTTTATTTATTTTCTAAATTAGAAAGAAAAAATATGCAACATTTTATAACAATTGGAAATTTTATATTTGAAAAAAATAAAAACATAATAAAAGAGATAAAAACACACAAAGAAGCATATGCATTTGTGAACTTGACTAAGTGTGTATCCCCAACCTAGGTAGTGAGTTGTCAACTCGGGTTACATTTACCTGGTTAAATCTTAGGTGTTATTTATAATTTATTTGCTAGTTGTTATTGGTAGAACTATAAGGCCTCTAAGTATCATACCACTCCCATTCTAATTTTCTGACCTGATCTAGTATCTAAATCAAACAGTTGGCACTTTACTTTGTGGTACTCGTCAAGACCTTTCCAACGGGTCCAAAAACATTGAAATCCGATATTATATGAGAAGGTTACGCATGTTTTTACAAATCATACATTATGGATGTCCCTAATGTTTCTCCCACTGTAGCATGACAAAATAAAACTCACCAATAAAGCCATATTCCACATTAGTTACGAAGCCAACAACTATTTTTGGTCTGATTTGCTGCATATAAAGAGCGCGCTCCCTACTAAGATATACATCACCATGCAAGATTTTGGTCTTATCAAAATATTGCATTGGCCAAATAATCTTAAACATTTAGAAAGACAGGCATCTCCCATCACCTACATATTGGCCTATTAACCAGCCAGTGTTAAATAGAGCCATCTGAATATACTGAAAACAGAAGTCCAGTGTTCTATCAATTGAAAACCAAAATGGGAACAGTTAAACTTGCATAAATGTACATCATTATGAACATTCCAATCATATTTCCCTAGCATGTGCAAACACAGAAACCTATCTTTTAGAAAAATTTATCTTCTGAACCATGTCGATACAGAAGAATACAAGGGGCTGGCCTGAGTTGAGGATACTCTAGCTTGGGGAGCTAGGGAGTGCGGTCCATTCCATATAGATCCACTTTCTTTGGAGAAAATTCCCTTGCATATTAGCAAGATGGAATGATTTTCCTCACGCAATGGATCCTCATATAGCTGCATTTCATCAGGCAGTCCAAATGATTCCTGCAGAAAAAAAGCTCAGTAAAGCTGTAAAATAGGTCACAACTGGGATAGTTGAACTGTTTCAATAAATCATCAGCCATAACCATCAGCAGATGTACAGAACAAAGTAAGCATATCTAACATGAATCACATGATATAAATCACTACGTATAATACACAACTACTTGAATAATCGCAATCCCTCAACCAAAAATAGGAGCGAAAACAGATTTGATAGAAAAAACGACTAAATAAAACAATTCATACAAAAAAGTCAGAAGGTTACCTCCTGCTTTTCCACTCGTTTATAGTCAGAAAATCCAGGTTCATCCTGTGCATTATGCTTGTAGCTTCCGAATCCAACTTCATAATCCCTATAGTTATCCTGCCCTTGAGATGGCCGGTCAGTGTCATCCTGCATGTCTCTTTGAGACAAAGTCGTCTGTATAACACTTAAACCATTCATACCACGCTGCTCCAACACATTTTCCTGAAACCCTATTCTTCCCAGCTGTCTGTGGTGATATTCAGATGCATCCATTTCTCCATGTTCAGTTCCTTCTGCATCAACAATAGAATGATGCTCTGGAGATTGGCTCAAGCTCATAGAACTAGGCTCACTGTCGCGGTTTCCAACAGGGGAGCCCCCCTGAAACTGAAAATGTAGAATCACAAAATTAAATATGTATTTCACATGCACATCATCACACAGACCTTTAACAGTTGAAGAGAGAAAAATTAGATATGGTATCGGAATAATCATGAACACTTTACATCAAGCAAATCTACGATAATTTATTAACTCTAACAACGTAGAAATACCCAAAAACGGGCTGCTGCTGCCACCGTTAACAGTTCGAGAAAGAGTTATCCAATAGTGAGTCAGTGACATCTAAATTTTAAAGTTTTAGAATATAAGGTTCAAGCCACAATTATAGAAGAATTTCAGTAATTTTCCTTTACTTTTTTGAAAGAAATGGTTGACCCAATGATCAAATTTGTTTAACCCACCACTCCCATCAAACAACAAAAATTGCTTGGGTTAGGACCGGAGCTAGATCCGATGCTTTTTTATTTTTATGCATTCATATGTCATTGTAAATGGGTCATCTTGATTGTGGTTGGATTATTTCTGCAGGTGTCTACATATCAAGAAACCATTTACTGTGTCTTATCTCAATGAAAAAACTAACAATAAACCCAGATTGCTAGGAACGTAAATATGCATAGGGTTGCCCTAAAAAGGATGTCTGGGTTAGAACCGGCTATATGCGTTGTTTTATATTCTTTTGCACTCGTCATATATTATTCTAAATAAAGGTTGGGTTGGTTGGGTTATTTTTGTAAGTGTCTACATATTACGAAACAATTTACTGCTATCCAATAATTTATTCAAACGAAAAAACAAACATCCAAATGCCACGGGGGTTACCCATGGGTTAACGAACCCATCCTTTCAAACTTATCATTTCCTTTCTTTCCTGCCGAGTAATGCGGGAGGAACTTAACTATAAACCCGTACCAAACGTGCCCAACAATAGGTTCTGTTATTATTGACTTTGAATGCTTTGATAATTGATTTAATGATATTAAGTTAAGTATATCTAATTAAAAACACTCTATTATGAATAGATGTGATGTGTATTTCCCTTGGATTCATGATAATTAATTAAAATTTGAATATGAGGTGGAGGATCACATAAGTGACATCCACGGTCTCTTGTCAAGGTGAAGGGTTCCGTCGCCAGATATTGTATGTAGAAGACGCTTGTCCGAAGTGACAGCTCCTAACATATGATCCATTTGGATCGGGCTCGTCGCTTCTCGAAAGAGTAAGGACGTATGCGCAGTGACACCAACATCGGATCCTCATATTATTGGGGCGATATTGGATTGCGCATAGCGAGTTGTATTCCTGTTGACGGTTGGTTCAATTAATGACGGGTCAACATCACCTTAGGGGTGGTGGGCCCGGGTGTTAAAGACCAAATTGGGAAATGCAAGTTGGACTTGCAAGACGGAATGTGTTCCCGCTTCTTTTTATCCGAGTTACAGGTTCTCATATTATTGCGATGTGACAAAGACAAGGAAGGAGATCCCATATCTTGCTTGAGGTATACTGGTAAGTATATCTCTTACATTGACAGTGATTAAGGGAATGAACTTTCATTGTTGACAAGGCAAGACAACTTTGATATAAAATTCCTAAATCGAAGTAATATATATATATATATATAAATATACACTTATGCAAATTTCTTATTTCAAATGATTCTTCATTAAACCCACTCAATATTATACTCAATAACAACCAGTAAAATATCATGGATTGGATCCATGATTAAGATATTGTTCTTGCAGTTGGACACGTATTGTATGTGGTTGCGATGTGCAAGTTTCCTCATAACAATGAGTGACAATTAAATAGACAATAGGACTACAACCCTAGGGTTTGTATGTCTTTATAGTCTTGATCTCTCATCGAATGTACTTTGGAAGTGACATGTCGATGATGATCGTAATTGTCAAATAATCCTTATAAAATTCTAAGATGTTCTGACATACATATGTGTTCTCGACATTTAATCATGAATGACGTGGTTCTCTGCATCATGCAGAATGGAAGCTCTATAAGAGATGATGTATTCAAAATTGTTTGAGTACCTACCTGAACCAATTTTTTTTAAGAGTTTAGATGGATGTAGATACGATGAGTGTCATCATTCTACTATCTGTAGTCATTCATGAAGCTTCAAAATATTCATATTATATGAATTCAATGAAGCATGTATACTCTTATATTAAAATCTTTTAAATTCAACATAAGAGATCCTTCGTCTTAAGCAATGGTTGTTTATAGATAAAGGGAGCGCAATGGAAGCATGAGTTGGACCCAAGTAAGAAGGAAAGTCAAAGAATTGACCGTACTTTTGTGACTTCCATATGACAATCCAAATAGTTGGATGAATGCCGATACTGCAATAAGTTGATGTATAAATAGTATGACTATCAAGTCTATCTAGATCCTTAGAGGACTCGGATAGTGCATCGGAATACTCTACATTTAATCATTGAAATTGACTTTCTTATTGGATAAGATAAAAGTCTAATAATTGTATCTCAGTCTTCTAATGACACTTGCAATTAGTTGCATATGTATTAGAAGACTATAAAATTTGATTTTAAGATTTAATAGTCATCCACATGGACATTCGTGCAATTGTAGCAACAATCTCTATTAGATAGATGGACTTGTTATTTTCTGTGGGAGAGCCCTTAGTCTTAGAGAATGTCTCTATGACCTAGATATCACAATACAATCATTGTTTATTTCTAAATGTTGGAAATAAACATGAATTCTGTAATAGATCTATCATAAAGAGTTGTGATGGAGATATTTCAGATAGTAATCTAAAATCTAGTGGACTCTACTAAATTAGAAAATTAATGAATGGTTCATTAACATTTCAAATACTGAAATTAAACCTTAAAAGACCAGGAGAATGAAGATCATTTGACAATGATCTGGCATCAAGCCTTGGACATTTGTCTGTTAATGTGATCAATAGACTAATAAGAGATGAAACTTTAGATTTTCTAAAGGTTCAAATCTTACATACTTGTGAATATGGTAACCAAAAGTAAAAATGTCCAACACACCCTTCCTTGGAAATTGTATAAGATATCAAGGTATTCAAGATCTCATACATATTGATGTATGTGAATCATCTATATCAGAATAAACATTATGGATATGTGATATCTATTGATGATTATTTGTGATATGAGATTTCTTCTCTTCACTTAGAAACCTTTGAAATGTTCAAAGATTTCACAATTTTGGTTTAGAACCAAAGTTTGAAGGAAGATTAAATGAATTTGATCTAATCTAAGTAGTTTGTACCTATTAGATGAATTCATGGAATACCTTATAGAGATATGAATATTATTTTTATCTCACTCCTAATAAACCTAAACTCAATGGAGTTGTAGGGAGATACAATTGGATCATGTGTGACATGATATGATCAATGATGAATCTTAGCATAATTATCTCCTAGTTTCCAAGGTATATGTATATGTAGTAGAGACTACAATATATATATATATATATATCCTTAATAAGGTTCCAGGCAAGTAAGCTGGAATCTGGCACCAGAGAGTGCTACTTCATTAGGAAATAAAGGATGGTATTGCATACCTACTTTATGACCTTGAGATTCTTAAAGGAACTCATCTCTAAGGATATGATTCTTAGAGGATGAGACACTTGAGAATCAAGATGAAAATGAAGTGAAGGAACTCATGAGGCTCCTGAAATCAGAAACTAAAGGACAATTAAAGATGAAACACTAATACCTCTTCAAATGAGTTTGAGGATGGATTACACATGTCAGAGAAATCTGAAAATGATCGAACTTCATGTGATGAAGCTTCTGAAGATCATGTCATGGAAAGATGGATTTTAGCAATAAAGTCTATAGTAGACTTCATATACAAGTGTTGTATATGGCTCCTCGAGGATTCACCTATATGGGTAAGAGACCCATTAAGGTGTAAATGGATCTTCAAGAGAAAGAGGAAACCTGATGAGAAGGTAGAGACCTTCAAAGCACGGCTCGTAGTCATGAGCTACACACCGAAGAAAAGACATCGCTTGCGATGAGACTTGCTCTTCAGTGACCATGCTTAAACTCATCAGATTATTGCTAACTATATCTACACAACTTAACTTTGACATCTTCAAGATGGAAGTCAAGATTGCATTCCTCTATGAATACCTCACTGAGGATATTCACATGAAATAGCCCCAGGGCTTCATGGTTGAGGAAAGCAAGGTGTGCAAGCTAAAGAAACTCCATCTATGGACTCGAATAAGCTTCTTATAGATGGATTATAAGATTTGATGAAATTATAAATGTTATGATTTCAGATAGAATCTTGATGTACAATGTGAAGCTTAGTGGGAGTGCCATTGTGTTCATCATCCTATATGTAGATGATAGCCTAATCATTTGGAATGATATAAGGATAATAATAAGTGTTTTATAGACTGGCTATTCCATATCTTGAGATATGGTCTCAACGATACCTCTTAGATCTTAGTTCTGAAAGTGTTCAGAAGCAAAGAGAAGAGGGCAGTGGAACCATCACATTAGCAGTACACCTTGGACATGTTCCATTTTCTGGAAAATTCCAAGAAAGGCTTCCTTCCCTTAAGATATGGTACTAACATATCTAATGGGATAGCACCTCAACGAGTTGAGGAAGTGGATCCTAGAACTACTTGCCCTTGTGCATTAGTTACAAGAAGCCGAGTGAATGCTAGATGTGTACAAAAGTTAATATCTGCCATGCACTGGGAGTAGTAAGTGTTACTAATCCTACTAAGGAGATAAAACACTTGATTGCAGTAATAACAATATCTTCAAAGATGAAAAGATTTCTGAGATAGTGATCTCAAAGTCTTATCTTCAAAGAACTTAAGACTTTATAGATAGTGATCTAAAAGGTCTTAATTATGGATACCTTAGGAGATAGAGATCTTCAGGAATAAGGGTATTCTGATAAGGATTATGGAAATATTGGTTATAATAATTGTTAAGCTATAGTGTCAAGGACACTGTAACTGACAAGATTGAATATTGGTTGCATAAGATGCAACATTCGCAATGGATGCGAGCACTGTTCCTAGAGGATATGTAAGTGCCGTAAAATGACTTGGCGTAGTCGCTCGGGATCAGAGAGACTGATCAGCTTACCTAGCTATTTAAATAGCCTATGATTGTCACATGAATGTGGGTTTAAATTATTAGCCCATTAATGGCTCTTTGGGCTAGTGGGAGATTGTTGGACATGCGAGCCCACGACGAGTCATTATGCAATAAATGTTATTGCAAATATCATTCCCTAATCTGAAATGAAGGATAACTAATTTGCATGATAGGTCCCTTAGTACAATTAGGGTTATGTACCATGGCCATCTTGATGATCATACAGCTGTTGATTCAAATATTGAATCATAGAGGCTGGTGCTTAATGAACATCTAAAGAGTTAGATTGAGGACTCATCAGGCACCGTCAAATGATTGTTGAGAGATGATCTCCAACCTGAGTAGGAGATGTCAATCCTTTCTCATTTAGGCTGATATCTGACTGACCTCTTGATGCAGCTCCTCTGCATGGGAATAGAGATTCGGAGGTGTCAGATTAGTTGAGTCAAAGGGTTGACTTAACGAGATCGAGATAACCAAAGACCTATGTTGAATACTGTCAACATAGGCATATATCCTCTGACCAGAGACAAATGTGTTACTATATGTCTGAGTGTGTACATTTAGCAGACCAATAGGTTGATGACCTAACCAATGTCTATACACCGGCGAGCTGGTGTGCATGTAAGGGCATATGAGTAATACGATCTCTCAAAGGGATCATACAAGTTCACATGTGAACTGCGAGACATGAGCTCACTCATGAGATATTGGGACCGATCAAATTCCATGCATGGTCGTCGTGCTTTGGAAGCATGACATGAATTTGAAGGTAAGATATATGCTTTGGGAAAGCATATGATCTATACCAATTCCCAGTGACCAAGATTGAGAAACTTGGTGATCAAACCCTGAAGATGACGGTGTAAAATTGATCTACATCTTCCATATGATCATAGGTCTTCCAGTACGTAGGATGTACATGTGTTAGGAATACCTGAGGGTGATTTGATCATAAACGATTGTATAACCATGACGCTTCCATTCCGAGGGAGTGACGAAACAGGTTTGGATTTTAGTGACTCCTCTCAGTAGAGAAGTAACCTAATCTTAGTCCAAGTGTTGGACATTGATCTGAATGAGATTAAGATTCAATGAGAAGATTAGATTTGCGGTCTTGATTTAATCAAGCATCTATGAGAGGTCCGTGAGATCTGGATTTGAGATGAGATCTCAACATCCAAGTCACTATACGTGGAACAATACAATCGCCATGTCCTTATCTCCAAGTATCTGCGGAGAAATCACATTATTCTTAAAAAGGGTTCAAGAATAATTCCATAGTTGAATTATATCTAAGCATTAAGAGAATGATAATTAAATGTGATTTAATTATCTTGATGCATGTGGAAATTATCAAATATAATTAAATGTGATTTAATTATTGTGGATAAGAATAATGTGGATAACAATATCCAATTATTCATAATATATTATAAATGTGATTTATAATGTATTAGAGAGAGCTAATTATGATTTATATTTGTTAATTAATTATTGGTGTGAATTGGATTCGTATTATATAATTAATTGAAAATGTAAATTATATTTTGTTTTGGGTTGTGAATGTGATTCACAAATTTTCAATGGTAAGATTGCAATATTCTCAAAATTAATTGTGAATTATTTTTGAAGAATAAATCACAACAAAAGTTGTTGGAAAAATAATGGAGATTTTCATGGAGATATGCAATCTCATGAGATTTCATGAGATTGCCTCCACATGGAAACAAGTGGATGGCTACCAAGTCCTATATGGAATTGGTGGCTGTCCACCATATTTCATGGGGAGAAGTTATCTCCATGATGATTATCTCCTTATTTGTTTGATTTAATTTAGGATTGAATTGTATTTGATTTATCAAATATACTTTAATCTAAATTAAATTATTTGTTGTTGGCTTTTTACCAACAACAATCTTGACCATTGGATTAAACGTAAATCAATCTCATCCATTGATTTTATGTGACCCATGGATTGTGATCCATGGATCCCAAAACCCTATAAATAGAGAGGCATACCATGCTCTCTAGGGTTATGCAATTGAGACACATCTCTCTCCCTCTTCCACACGTCAAGCCTATCCCCTTCTCCATTGGTGGTCGTCCACCAAGCCCTAGATGAGGAGCATCGTCGACGCTTCGCCATCGCGCCGGCACCTCGACGTTCCTCGGTTCTCCATCTTCTTTGGAGTGCTTCGCTCACGAAGAAGGTGTTCGATCTCGTACGACGAGATCAGGAGTTCACCGTGCTTGGATCAACTTGTTGGATTGCGAGGATCACACGACTCCTCCCCGCGCTCGCAAGCGTCTTCTCCGACGATCGGACTTGAGACAGGAGGTTTCTTTTCGTAGAGACTCGATCAACCACGCTACAAGAGGTATTCCTTTACACTTGATGTGGTTCTAGATGAAACGATCCGAGAATCGTTCTTGGATCATGTGGTTTCATCGCATGATTTTTTTTTAAAATTCCGCTGCATAGAACAACTAGTTCGACTAGTCGTTCTTCGTCGTATTCGATACGACGCCTCACGCTTCCTGATGCGCTTGAGGATTTTCCCATATCCTTCAACTCCCACCATCGCGCGATGTGGGACTAAACACGAGCCTCAAAAGACATCCTTCAACATTCTATATATCCAATTGAAGGATCCACAAGGTACAAAAATAGACTTGTTCCTATTCATGTGACGTCCAGACATATCGACAAAATCTCCATTAACTTGACTGCTCTTTCTCATGTTCTTCCTTCCCTCCCTCAAGAAAATGATTGTGTCGTTCGCATAATGAAGGATAGGGATCGATAAATCTCTATTTATGTACCCTTGGCAAAATCCTCCATCCGAGGCCCGCTTCATCGTCACATTTAACGCATCGGCCACAATCAAGAAAAACAACTGGGTAAGAGAGCCTCCTTGACGGATCCCCGTCTACGACTGAAAGCCTTCCTCCAGTCTAACCATTGACCAGTGTCACGAAAAAGGAAGTCGATATAGATATTTATTATATCAAAGTAATATCCAAAACAAATACGGACGTGTGTGTATAAAATGTATGTGGTAATGGAATTGGAGTAGATGTATCCATACATGTTTGCATATTAAAGTCGGTATAAGGAAAATACAAATGATATAAACATACTAAATTTGTTTATTTCATATCGATTATATCAAATATTGTTACAAATATTAATATAGATTTTTATAAATATCAATGTGTTTTATGTATCCGTATTCATTTAAAATGAATATATGCGTATATGTCAAAAATATATATTGCATATGGTAGCGGATTGGATATAGATGTAATAATATCCTTTTGTATATTGAAGTATATTGAAGTTGGTGTAAATGATATTTAGATGAGATAAATATATTAAATATATTCATTTCAATAAGGCTACAGCAAACATGTGTACAATCTATACCGACTCATATATTTACGAGATATAAAGTAATATGTCTTTATCCATTTTGAAATGGATGTCTTTCGAAATATGTATATAATAGATAGAGATGCGAATCAGATACATATATATCCACATCATTTTTCCACATAGAAGATGGTATATGTGAAATATAGTTGAAATGAAAATACCAAATATACTTATTTTATAACAATTATATCAAACATGATAAAAAATGCAAGTATATTAACCTATTGAATTTAATATATACATATGGATATCCATATTTATGGATACCAAAGTGATCATTATCAATATCCATTTTAAAATGGATACATATACAATAATATAATGGATAGAGATTTTTACACCAACAATCCTGTATTTTTTCATTATTATGTGTATAACCCTCCATAATCATGAATAACACCCATAACCCTAAATAATAATTAACTCTTACATGGCATAACCCTGTGTTAGCTTCCAGCCATTTTGTCCATTAACTTTTGTGAAATCTATCAGGTGTGTCCAGTTTACACCCATTAAGTTCATAATATTTACAAATGATGCATATCCACCGTCATCCTCCTTCCCTTCCCTCTCTTTCAAGTCTCGACAAGTGGAGGTGTCGGAACTTGAATTGCAAGCACTGAGGAAGCAAGTGGTGAAGGAGCAGAGACATGGAGATGATCTCTCAAAAAAGGTATGCACTCTGAAAGAGAGAAGGATTCACTCAGGAGAAAGTGCGAGCTACTCAAATCCTCTCGCTATGACACCGGTAAAGAAAATGCAAGCGGTCGACGAAACTGCAAAGATCTTAGCTTGATTTTGGAGGAGAGGAAGCACGATTTGAGATACGAAAAGAATCCCAATGCCGCTCTTAGTTTGCAGCTGCAGATGATGCACGATTCCAACTCTGTGTTGATTCTCGATGTGAAGGATCTCGAGGAACTATTGGACACGCCATATCCCAACAGTCAACAAAGATCTAGAGTTTGTCAAACGTTAATTTACTACTATTTTCATCAGCAAAACTAAATTTCGATAATTAAACTTCTGCATCAAGGCCGCAGCTCTGGGGTTTGCTGCTGAGGGGGAGTGTCAACAGGTATTCACAAGGCAATATACGGTTTGAAGCAGAGCCTGATGGCATGGTTTCAGAAGCTCTCGAATTTATTTGAGAAGCAGGGATTTTAGAAGGTCAAATGCAGACGATTCTCTATTTGTTCAGAGAACATCTACATGCACTGTCATTATTATGGTCTATGTTGATGACAAACTTGTCACAGGAGATGACGTGCATGGGATAAGAAGAGCAAAGGAGTTTCTGGGATGTCAATTTGTCACCAAGGATCTTGGCACTCTAAGGTATTTCTTGGGATTAGAGTTTGCAAGGAATCAACAAGGTCTTGTGATGACCCAGAGGAAGTACGTCACAGATATGCTTGTTGAGACAGGAATGATGGGGTGTAGACCTGCTACTACTCCTATAGATCCTAGTATGAACCTATACGAGGATGATAATGAAGTAGTCAAAAGGAGATCTAGAGAATTGGTGGAAGAACTCATTTATGTCACTGTTACTAGGCATGATATCTCCTTTGCAGTTAATTGGGTAAGTCAGTTCATGGAGCAACCCGACAGGTACATAGGGATGTTTATATATGATATTGATACCTAAAATCATCTCTAGTAGGCAGGATTGATATTCACAAAGGGGGTAGATCTTACCATTTCAGCTTGTGCAGATGCAGACTATGCAGGGTACCCCAAGGACAGAAAGTCCACGTCAGGTTTTGTTGTATTTGTTTGTTGGTTGTGGTTCTCTTGTATATTGGAAGAGCAAGAAGCAAACTGTGATCGCCAGGTCAAGTGATGAATTTTGAATATAGGGCTATGGCTCAAGCAAGCACAGAGATGATGTGGGTCAGAGCTGTACTTGCAGATTTACATATAGATGCTCCTCTTCCTGTGCAATTATAGTGTGATAACCAGGTTGCATAATTCATTGCCAACAACCCTGCATTTCATGAGAGACCAAACATATTGAGGTGGGTTGTCACTATACACAGGATATGATCCAGAAAGGTTTTATCTCTACCACTCATGTCAGCTCAGGAGATCAAACAACAAATATCTTTACCAAGGCTTTGCTCAGAGGACCTTTTCAGAAGTGTTCATCCAAGCTGAGCATTATCAACATATATGCTTCATCTTGACGAGGAGTGTAGATATATTTTATGTCTTATGTAATGTTTCTCTATTTATCCTTTGTTATGCCGATCTTATGTAATTTACCCATAAGTCTCTCCTCTATATAAGAGAGCCTCGGGTTCACATGAATAAACGACTCGTTCATTTTCCCTAAAACCCTTAAGTAAACATATAACCAAACAAACCATTGGGGTTGTGCATCGTGATCAATAGTCTTTTCTTTCTACTAGCATGCATATCTCTCTCCACGAAATGTTGCCAAATCGTAGACATCTTTAATGCTGCTAAGTATCTTCTTATTCATATGAAAGTTCATAAGGATTACTCAAAATATGTTCTTATAGCAGATATATTCTCCTCAATAATGTCCTCTCGTCTATTCTTATTTAAGACATTCCTTATAAGTAGATTCATTCTTACTGCAATATGTGTATTTTTGTTTAGCTTTACTGTGTAGCCTAAAGTATGAACATGGGACTAGCCAGTTGCACTCTAGTTAATGTTGAAAATTCATAGACGTTCTCTTTTCATTTGTATGTAGATCTCTATGCCTCAATCAATTATGTTCTCAACTGACCAGTGGAAAATCTTGGGTGAGGTTGACATTCCAATTTCCAAGTTACCTATAAGCTAACTAGTTTATCTACCTTCTTCATCTCTCCTACTACTTCTCCGCATCTCATCTTAATGTTCCATGTCCGTTTACTCATAGTCTTGGCTCTGGGTTCATTTTTTCTGTTTGATGCTAAATATATCACTGAGGACGATCAAGTTTTCCTTTCTTGGCCATTCTCAAAATCGAAAAGGGTACCAATGCTGTGATCAGATATCAATAATGTAATATATGAGTCTAGTCTGGATGTCACCTTCTTTGAAAAAGTGGTTTTTCCCAACTATAAGGCGGAGTATATAGCTCACTCCTCCTTTACATATCTACCATTGCAAATGTGGATAAAAAAGATGGAGTTGATTATTCATCTGGCCCTAGAGTTCTCTTATATAGAGAGAAGAAACTCCGTTGGGAAAATTACAAAGTAGAGATAGAAAGAAAGCCAAACTACATAAATAGGAGAGGATAAAATAACTCTAAATACTCACCTCATGATGGAGCGTAAATGTCAACCTTGCTTAGCTTGGGACAGCTCTGAGAAGGCCCCCTGGCTAGAGTCTTGATGACTAGGGTCGGAGGAGCAACCACAATATGAGGTGCAGGGGTAGGGGAACTGGGGGTGGAGGTGGTGGATTTTGCGGTGGCGAAGTCAGAAGAGGGGGTACGTAAACCTCCTCACCGGTTTCAGAGGTGGTCATCCTGTCACCAGTAGAAGTAAAGTACACAACCGACTCAAAGAATGTGACATCAACACTAACGTATAGTTCTTTCTAACCGGAGATCAAAGCAACGTTACCCTTTCTGGGCTTGGGAGTGTCCCACAAAGATACACTTGACAACTCTGAGAGAGAGAGAGCTTGTCACGGCCAGAGGTCAAGTAGTGCACAAAAGTCACTAAACCAAAGACACGAGGTGTTAGGAAGAAAAGATCCTTAACAGGAAACACAATCGAAAAGGAACTTTTTTCTGACACGGAAGATGGCATCTGTTGACCAGATAAACATGCAGTGAGAACAACATCCCCTGAGAAAGAGTGGGGAGCACGCCTCTAAATGAGAAGAGTCATGGTCGCATCAAGAAGGTGATAGTGTTTGCGTTCTGTAATACGGTTTCGGCTGAGAAGTGTGAGGCAAAAGTATGATGTATAATGCCATGAGGCCTGAAGAACTAGGATAACTGTGTAGAGCACAATTACAAGACAATATCAGAAGCGAACATACTTAACGTAGCAGAAAATATAGTCTTTATTTCATATATGCAAGATTGATTGACAAACCTAACCATACACTTGTTTTTAAAGAAAAAACCCATGACAATCTATAATAATCATCGACAGCTACAATAAAAAACTTGTACATCTGAGCCCTATCTCCACACAGGTGATGAGTAGCACTTAAATCCATGATCCACTCTGAGCAGTTTATCCTGAGACAAGTAGTAAGGGCATATGTTATACCTAAAACTGTCAAAAAGCATAGGAAGCAAAGTCGTATGTTGATCTCATTCAGATGGGAGACTAACTCATCGAATCTCTAATCAAAAGCAGTGGCAGGAGGTACATGTTTCTCAATCTGCTCAGTAGCACAAGCAGATGCTGAAAAGACATGCTTAGAAGATATGTCCACGAAGTGATCCGAGCAGCGATAACAGGTACATGGTTGTCGTAAATGAACCAATCCTCTGCCATAGGTACCTCGTCCTCTGAATTGTGAAGATCCTCCTCTACAACTAGATGTGGTCATCGCCGAGGAGGTTTGAGAGGATGTCGAGGAAAGAGTGATATCAGGTTAAGTCTGTGGTATGCTTCCTCCATAGGAGGCATGTCAGCATCTACAAGTTACTGTGATCGTACAACATCATACTCTGGATCAAGAGCCACCGAAAAAGATACCAACCATGGTGGCATTCATGTATGCCTTCTACTGCTCTGGTGTCACCGCAAGAAGCATGAAGTTGAGCTTCTCAAATATACCCCTGACATATGTGTATAGCGTATGAGAGGGCGATCATTTTCTTAACCGTGAAGATGTCATGCTAGAGATGCAATATCTTCATCTTATTCCCCGCCTGAGAGTATGTGGCGACAAGGATGTCTCATATCCCCTTTGTTGTGGGCTGATGCAAGATATCATTGGCTTTTGGAGGATGGATTTCAGGAAGCATTGGGAGACTTTGGGGTGAATGCATGTCGGAGGATTCAGCGGCTTGTAGATTTGTAGGCAAGCTGGCTGAGCTTAGAAGATTTTCTTGCGGTTTACAACAAGGCAAATCGATTAAGGCATCAGGAGGGGATGAGTAGGGCTCAAAAGGTGGTCAACAGAATCGACGTGATAGAAGATGAGTGTGGCCTGCTAGAGGAAGAGATGATGGAAAGAAATGCACATCTGAATGAGATTTTTTCGTGAGGATAAAAAGGAGGAGATTGCATGGAGGCAACGAGCTAGGCAAAAGTGGATCAAGGAGAGACCAAATACGTGTGTTTTCCACATTGTTTCCAAGGGAAGGAGGGCAGGAACATGATACATTCTATTTATGTCAGCAACGAGGTTGTTAAGGGAGATAGGGCGGTGGGTAAGGCCCTGCGGTCTCACTTTCAGTCGTTTGGCAGGCGGTGTGCTCGGACAGGCTGGAGATAGCAAGGAAGGGGGTTTCACGGCTTTTCGGCATGGAAGCAAAAGTTTTGTTGAGTGCTTTCACTGAAAAGGACTAGGAAAGCATGCTTTCAACTGATGAAGACGGGGCACCAGATCCAGACGATTTTCCGGTTGGCTTCTACAGGGAGTTTTGGGAATATGGTGACGCATAAGGTCATGGAGGTGTCAGAGGAATTTTGGGAGGGCAACCGTGGTTTCGAGAGATAAAACAAGGCAGCTATCTTTCTCTTACCGAAGAAGGGCACACCATCAAGATTGAGGATTACAGACCCATTGCACTTACCTAATGTTATTTACCTCATTGTTTTTTAAGATTATGGGGAACCGTTTAAAAGGGTGATGGAGCGGCTAATTTTGCCAGAACAGATGGCTTTTGTGCTCGGAAGAGATATGGCAGACGGTCTGGTGATGGCATCGGAGATGGTGACAGATTGGAAGAGGTGCAAAGCCAGAGGCGTGCTTTGGAAGGTGAACTTTTCCAAGGCATATAATTGCGTTGATTGGAGGTTCTCGTGAGAGAAGAGGGGGTTCCCGAGTATGTGGATTGCATGGATCAAGTGGTGTGTGACGACGGCTTCGCATGTGGTGTGGGTCAACGGTCGACCGAAGGGGGCTTCTTTCAGCCCCAAAGGGGCATCAGGCATGGATGCCCTTTGGCACAACTTCTTTTTGTCATTGTGGCCGACACTTTTAGCTGTGATGATGAGAAGGGCGTTGAGCGGCGCGTGGTGTTCGGGATATAGGAGGGAGGAGATATCCATTCCGCTATTGCTATATATTGATGACACAATGATGTTTTTGGGAGCAGAGGAAAGAGAAGATTCCACAGACTGTCTTTGATTATGGACATCTTTGGAGACATTTTGAGGCTTCATATCAATAGAGACAAGTCAGAAGTGGTTCTGTTTGGCCTTTGGAGCAGGAGACACAAAGGGTGGTGATGTTGTTGAGTTGTCCCATTGCCATCATGTCGATCGTGCATGTGGGACTGCCATTGATGGCAGGGTGGCTCAAGAAGAGGGATTGGGAGGCACTACTAGAGAGGCTCGAGAACAAACTTGCAGGTTGGAAGGCTTAGAATGCTGTCGAGAGGTAGGAAGTTAATTCTAAAGCATGTTCTTTCGGCCATCCCAATCTTCTTCTACTATATGAGCTCACTACCTGTGGGGGTGATTGCAAGAATTAAGGTGTGATGCGCAAATTATTCCAGTCGGACGGGAGGCAGTCTAGGAGGGGAGTCCACCTGATGGACTGGAATAGGGTGACGACATCGAAGAAGAAGGATGGGTTGGGTGGGGTTGCTGCTGGAGAAATGAACAAGGCTTTCATGGCAAAATAGGTGTTGCGCTTGGAGGTCAGAGGATTTGGTTTGCAGCATGATGAAGAAAATCTATGGGCTATCCATGTTGTTAGATGTAGCTGTTGGGCAGCTACCATCGTCTTTATGGAAGGGCATTTCACAGGTGATTCCGGAGATGGCCAGTCAGTTGAGACCGGTTCTTGGGGACGGAGTGATTTTTCAGTTCTGGCGGGATGGTTGGTGGGGGTGAAGTGCAGTTTCCACGACTACTGCATTTAGCTGCTGATAAGGACGTGATAGTGCAGATGGTTTGGGACCAAGGGGTGTGGTCTTCGGTTTTTGCTTCGCGGCTGTCGGATCAGAGGGTGGAGGACTTCTTGGCCATGCAGGTGGAATTAGATCAAGTGGAGGGGCCATCTGTTGGAGGGATCACTATCTTTGGGGGGGGGATAGTAGATTCTCAGTTAAGAAAACTTACCGTTACTATGTAGAAAATGGGGTGGAGGTGGAGGAGCTGGTCAGAGTGGACTTGTGGATGATCTGGAGAAGCAATGCGCCAAACCGTATCAAGATTTTCTTGTGGTGTTCAGACTTGGCAGGATCCTCACTAAGTAGCGCAGAGCATAGTTGATGGGGACGGGGGACGTGGAGTGCAACAGATGCGGATCAACAGTGGAGGAGGTAAATCATCTATTCTTCTCGTGTTCATCCGTGACTCAAGTGTGGAGCATGGTGAGCTTATCTTGGCTTCATAGGAGGGATAGCTCGAGCTTCTGGAGGGATATCAGATCGGTGTGCGGTTACGGTCACGAGAACTCTGCGTATACTTTTGCGTTGATTTGGGCAATGAGGTCATTAGGGGGGAGTTTCTACTCAAAAAATGTAATTAAACAATGATAGGGCTTTATCTTCATCTTGGAATATGTGATTCAATATAATTCTTGCATACTAAAAGCTAATATGTATATACACACACACACATGCTGGTGGGGGTCCCCAACTTGGGATGCCACCCGACTTACTCTCAAAAACAAAAAAAATCTCCGCAACCAGAGTACCGAATAGCACGCGTGCATACACGTCATCTGTCTCCCAAGAGACATTAGGCACGGTCTTGTCAGTCGGCTCCTCCTATGTCAGAATGTGCGTCTTTCCATTGCATTGCATAAAACTCATGAACTGCATAGCCCAAAACTCATAGTTGGTCTCATCCATCTTGACGATGACCTTTGAAGGCGTCCGAAGATGGGATGCCGACATTGTCTTCTGACATGATGCCAAGAATATACGAAGACTAGCATCATCGATTGGAAACAAACACGTCCTACATTAACATATAGATAATCAATTGTTTGTACATACTAATACCACAATTTTTCACATCAACTGAGGAAGCGCTCTAGGCCTCATAGATAGACTAGAAGTCTAATTTCACCGCAAATGGTTCAAAATCAGATCGTGTTGAGACCTTGGGAGACGCAAACTTGTGACAATCAGATATCCCAACCCTAGATAATGTTGGGTGGCTTCGAAAAAGTGTTAGAACAACCCTTTTTCAACAAAAAGGGAGCACAAGGCTTAAAAGTATACCCACACGCCCCCCCTAGGTTTGCAAAGGGGTTGTCATTGGAGAGATTTAGTGACTGTAGAAGAGCTTTAAGGCCATAGGTGGCGTTGTTGGTGGCCAATGCGAGGAACGATGGGGCCCCTATGGGCTCCAGGTTGTGTCACACACTCACAGGTGCTCCCCCAGCAGCCACGCATGGCCGTCGGTGGTGGTGGGGCCTTGCGAGAACCCGAGGACGAGGCTGGTGGGTAGGAACGGCTAGGGTTACAAAACTCTAGTATAGGATCGCCGCCTTGATAACTTGAGAGAAAATATGAGGTTGTTTATTCATCTGGCCCTAGGGTTCTCTTATAAAGAGAGGAGAAACGCCATTTGGTAAACTACAAAATAAAGACAGAAAGAAAGCCAAACTACACAAACATGATAAAATAAAATAACTCTCAACAGTAAACATAAGGAACTTGTCTCTATTCTCCTACTCGTGGTTACTAGTTATAAGCAATTTGATGATTCGGGTACTTCTCAAGATATTACCATCCCTGCCCGATAAACGAACATCGCATTGCATGATCCTTTGTTTGTACATAGGGCTTGTTATGAATGGGTAACCGATTTCTTTAAGCAAGTCTATAAGATCTTGCAATATTCATCATATGACTCATTATACTTGTGTTGATGGTTTGAGCCTTACATATGCACTTCTTCCTTTGTATTGCTGAGCAATGTTATTCCACGGCATTACTTGGAAGCTGGCAGGATACATGGTGGAAGAGAGCAACGGATGATGAAATGGGAGCACTTATTTCTGGAAAACATGGGGCATTATTCCTTATCCTACCGATGGTATTGCAACTGTGTCAATGTGCTTACATCATCCAACACCGTCATATAAATGCTATTAAACGCCTGAAAGCACGATTGATTGCAATAATTTTTTCCAAGCCTACGAAGCTGACTACATTAAGACGTTTTCTCTTGCTACCCTACGTAATGAGGGAAAAGTCTTTGACGTTGTTGTATACGTTGTTGTGAACAAGAACTAGTCGCCTTATCATCAAGACATTAAAAATGCATTCCTTTATGGTGATCTTACAAAAGAAGTTCATATGATACTAGGTGTTGAGGGGAAGTAAGCGTGCAAGTTCAAGAAAACCATTTATGGACTAAAGCAGTGTCCATGAGCACAGAGTGAGGGTGTTAATACTAAGTTTTCCAAATCTATGATAAATCACTATATCTTTATGACAAAGAGAACGAGGGGAAATGTGACTTTAACCGTTTATGCTAATAACACAGTAATAACTTTGGATGATAGATTGACTCTAGGAGATCAATGACTTTTTGCAAAAATTCTTTGTTATGAAGGATCTTGATCAACTTCGTTGCTTTCTTGGCATTAATGTTGCAAGAAGTCTCAATGGGTAGTTCTTTATTAAAGAAAATGTGCCCTCAAAATTTAAAGAATACAAGTAAAATGGGATTCGCGCTTTCTTCTACTCATGTTAACTTTTCCCTCAGGTTAAGGACGAATGGTAATCCACGTTTCGAGAAACTAAATAATACATGAGTATAATAGGAAAATTATTATATACGATTGTAACAAGACCTCGCTTTGGTTTTGTTGGCAAGTCATCATATGGAAATCCTTACTATCGTCACTTGGCAGGGTGTAAGTTTTTTTCTCAGGTACTTAGATAGCTCCCCATGTGATGAATCCCGAATTCATCACTCTAAATCTCATTTATTAAGCTCAAATCCCCTAAAATCAACAGCATATTTGCATCTATTCTGCATAATTAGCATTCATGCATGTTTTCATAAGAATTGCATTTTAGCACAAATTTCTGCACAAAATAAGAAGCCAAAAATCCATGCCAAAAGTGACCTGTAAATAGCCTAACTTCCCGGATTTTTAACCCATTCATGCTAACTCCGAATGACTCAAAACCACTTCCACTGTGTACATATCACTAACAAGAATAAAGAAAAAATACAAAAAAAATAACTAACCCAAATAAGCGGACCAAAAACCCAAACCCTAATTTCAGGATTTTTCGGACTAAAACCCTCATATCTCCCTCATCCAGTGTCCGTTTTAATCCTACTCACTTTTGAACTAATGTACATTCAATTACCTTCAAAACAAGACCAAGTTCAAGTGAATCGGAGCTCATATGTGAAAGTTGGGTTTTGAGCCTCTTTTGTACATTGTGTATTTTAGCTATTTTTGACCTAATATTTTATGTGCATATTTTCTTATTTAATAAAAATCTAAAAAATTTGATTAAGGTGTCTTTATTTATCTTTGATTTTACCGTAATTTTTCCGGATTTTTAACTGATCTTAAAATGACATAAAAATCATAAAACCCAAAAATCATGGTATTCTATGTACATGGGATACCCCAAAAATTCACTTTGCGCAATTGATCGATTTTGGTTTTAATGTCTTCTTGAAAGTTGTAGATCTCATCGAGACGAGCAATTTTTGTGAAGAAACTTTTTTGATCCGAGGTCATTTACTATTTTTTATCGATTTTACAAAATCTTTAATTTTCGAATTTTGTGGAGCTGACACGTGGCAGCACCTGGTGCCGCCACGTGTCAGTCATTTTTCGTATATTTAGAATTCGTTTTATAAAAAAAATTAAAGCCACGCACGTGTGAGGCACGTGCCTTGAAGGCACGTGCTCTGCACGTGCGCCCTCCTTGCACCCACACTCCGCCACGTGTCACTCGCTGGGCCATCCGATCTCGGCCGATCGGACGGCCCAGCACTCGTCTTCCTCCTCCCTTACTTTCCATCACGGGCGGCGGCACCCCAAATCTCGCCGCCACCGCGATTTTCTCCCTCGCCGAATCACGATCAGATCCCCGCGAATCTCCGGTGCCGCCTTCCCCTTCCGCCCCTTCCCCCGCGATTCTCGCCAATCAGATCTCCTATCAAACCCCCTTCGAATCCATTCCCGATCCACCTTCCTTCTCCAACAAAGACCCTGTAACGACCTCAGATCTGAGCGGCCATCGGAAGTATTTTTTTCATATAAAAATGCCACATCGGGTCCGGGGTGTTACTTGCGAATATCAATACCACAGTTCATAGTCAAACTAAAGTCACAAAAGATAAACTTTCATTTCATCTAACAAAGTCACAGATGATCACAGTGCATTACATTTGACAAAAGAAAACTACTATTATTAATACTGCTTCTAGTCCTGGGCTCTCCTGCTTAATCCGTCTTCAGCACCTTATCCTTCAGATGTATCTGCGGCAGGGCAAAAACCGCAGGAGCGGAACAAAAATGCTCATAAGCAAAATAGCTTAGTATGGCATAAACAGGAAACAGATTGAGAAAATATTTCTACGAGAAATATTAACCATAGCAGTATAACTTGTCCAAGTTTCATTAGTATTTTTAACAGGAGAATAACCATAGAAGAAAATGAACAGATAACCCTTTCAGAACTGAATTATATTCCTAAACAGATCAGGGTGATAAGTTGCTTTAACATGTGTACCTTCTTATCACTATTATTTGGTCCATATTACCCTTACATTCGTATAGGTGTATTTTACTTTCCACCTGGCACAAGTGGTCATTGTAGAATACTTACAGATCAGAATAGAATGACAACAGCTGCTGAGTCAAATAGTGGACTTTTTCCACGAGGTTCCCTTGAACCCGACACCCCCGGAAGGTGTTGCCCTTTAGGCCAGATATGTCCTTTAGGACCCGACAAATGGACTCTAGAGGTGGCTCGCGCCTTAGCGTAGCACTTAGCTCCATATGCCGTTATGGTGCCAATCCTTATTCTACTCTATTTTAGAGTTTTATATCTTATCATGACAACATTTAATTAAAATAAACCATACACTAAAATTTGTAGGCACTTATTGTATACAAAATATTAAAACACACGTACCCTTCTTTAATATAACATGGTATAATACCCCTCGTCTCAATTGCAATAACTATATAACCTTTTCATATCTTATGTAATCAATTGGATTATAATATATTTATAGCATACTAAATCATCTACATAATAGTTTAGACTTACATTGAAACGATACAACGATGACATAGAACAATTGCCCTTTCAAGGTCGACGTTTAACAAGATTACATATAACTGAATTTACGAAATTTCCTAAGCATAATTATTATTGCATAACAAAAATATTTGGCATGAAGAAAATAGAATAATTGCATAACAGAAATTAAAAATAGAGGAATTCAAAAGGGGAGAAACCATACCAATGACAATATCCTTCTCTAAATTTAGCAATACCTTCTCTCTCTTTCTCTCTCTCTTTTTTTCTCGCCTTCCCTCTCTGTTTTACCCGTATTTCTCTATCTCTCTCACAAACTCTCTTTCTCTCGTTTCTTCTTTAATGTTAGGATGCCTCTTAACATCTCTCCATCCTTAGCCTATTTATAGGCATTACAATGAGGTACGTGTCCCTCCAATTTCATGCAAAAGACGGCTACACTCTTCCCCACATCCAAGCTTTCTTGCGGAGCAAACTTTTGCTCTTGCTTCTTATGCAAGTCTCCTCTCGTTTATTGTTATTCTATGGTAAAATTTGATTGGTGCCCACCTTTGTTCTCCATTTATTATTATTTTATGGTTAATTTATGAATCCATTCCACATTCCATGCACGTTACTTCCCCTCTATTCTTATCTCATTTTAATATTTTTTATGGTACTTTTATGCTCATATCCCTTGACCACATGACATGTCTCTGCCTTGCACATTTCCCTTTGCTTGATTTGCCATGCGCAAGTCACATCAAAAATTTATACGGCCTCTTTCTCATGCTTGCCCATTATATTATTACTTTATATGAATTTTATGTTGCTACCCCTTTATTTCCAACTAGTCCTTTTTTTTCCTTCTTACTGCTATTATATGGAAAATTTATATTAATATCCTTCTTATTTCAAGGGTTGTTACAGACCCCCTCCCCTATTTAAACTCCTCACCGCCGCACCTCCAGACCCATCCGCCATTAGCCCCCTCCAGTAGTGACAGACCGTACATCAGCGGCGTGATCCGGGGTCTTCATCCTCGTCGCAGCAACACCTCCAGGCCGCTGCTCTTGCTCCGGCGATCGGCCGTCGAGCCAATCCTCCAGGTATACTCCCTCTCCTTTTCTCTCTCTCCCTCTCTATCTCTCTCGTTCTGTCTATCATCGCCGCCCCTGCCACCGCTTCGCCTCCGCCTCTGACACTTCATCGCCGGTCGACTCTCACCGACTTCGCCTCCGCCTCCGACGCATCGACACCGGTCCACCACTTCTCCAAAGACCCACGGCCGTGTGTCGGCCACGCCATCTACACCATCTTCGTCAGCTACGACCACAGTCTTCGACCTCCGCCTTCTCCTTCGCCGGCCACGCTTCGTCGACAACTCCACCTCGACCCGCCTCCGCCTTGACCAGTCGCACCTTCACCGGTGCTCCGCCCTCGCGCCAACCATCGCCAGCCACTCCGCCGCCTCGCTGCCGGGCGTCACGCCCGAGACCCTCACGCACGTGAGGAGCACGTGCGTCGGGGGAACGATTGCATAAACGCCCCTGGGCCTCCTCTGTATTACACCTCAACCCAAGGTCACGTGTCAGGCACGTGACCGTTGGAACAATTGCAAGAAGCCCCCCCGACGGATCCACTTTTAGCAGATCAGCCCCTGCCTCCAGAGGTCACGTGCCTAGCACGTGACCGTCTGGAAATTTTGCGAACACTCCCCCCAGCATTTGGTAATTACATTACAATCCTTTCTTTATTTATTTTATATTTATTTATTGCAAGTATACCCCTGTGTTCCCCCGTATTTGTGGACCTTCTCTTTACATTATTTTATTAATCCAAAAATAGCATGATGTTTGTTAATTGATTCTCTACACTTTGACATATTGTGGGCAATTTTGTGATTGATGGTTAATTAATAATTAATTGTTCTGTGAAAATTTGTGTATTTTACCCATTTCTTGCTCTGAAATTCATAGTTGATTATCCATTGCTCTAAAAATCCCCAAAAAATCACATATTGTAGAGATAATTATTCTTAACATTGTGCTAAAAAAGATTCGCATTTGCATGCATACTTTGTCCTGTAAAAATATTTTTGCATATTTTAGTATTTAATTTTTAATAGGTATTAAACCACACATTTTCGAGGTTTAGGATTTTTCTGAGATCCATCACCTAGTGATAGATCTTAGATAATTTTATTTCTTGAAAATAAATAGGTTTAATATTTATTATAATTAACTATTAAAAATCATTTTGTTTGCATTTAAAAATTCATAAAAAATTCATATTGCATCCAAAAATTCCAAAAAATTATAGTGCACTCATTTCATTATAATTTACATTGTGACCAAGTTTCATATTTTTCGGACATCGTTTAAACGAAATTTTCATTTTAGTCTCTAAAATAGGCTAAATTTGCACCTTGCCTCCTCTATTGCATTAAAAATTCTCAAAAAAAGACCGCCTCAAAAACCGAACACGAATTTTGATAGACATAATTATAGGTTGTTCCTTTGCCTCCTTGTGACCGACTTTGGGACTTGCCCAAGTAAAATAAACATAAAACCACATGATTAAAAATTGAGTGTATTATTTGTGGTTATTTTTTTGACCGATTCCGATTACCGCCTACAACGCACGACTAATCATCTTTCAGCCAAACGATAAAAACACATTTTTAAACGCTGCAATTTAGGACTCGGTCAGATGCCGCCATTGCCGGGGAGGCAAACGACCTAGAATTTTGTCTTAAAAATTTTCGTTCGGTTTTCCGCATTCGGGTAGTCTGACCCCAGATTTTTTTCATTGTAAATTCCATTTATTTTCAGTATTTATTTTTTCTTGTCTATTTTTATCATTTTTTGAGTCACTCTCTTACATTATCTCTCTTATTTTTCTTGTGAGGTACACGACATAAGTGGAGCGGTTTTTCAAGAAACCGAGCCATCTTCACCGACCTCCTAAAATCCGCAATTAATTTAAGATCGAGTCGAGTCGTAAGAGAGCGTAGAGTCTAGGCTTTTAATTCCTTCAATTTCTAAATTTTTGTAATTAATTGCTTATTTACAGCGGTGTCCGTTTGGACACTCGCGTGTGTAACAAGACCTCTAACTTTATTCTGTGGTGTGTCGTGGCCTGTTTTACTCTCCGGTGAGGGTGGGGCCCGACTTGAGTGGCGAATAGGATAGACCTGCACATAAGGCTCTCAGAGCAATTTAATTTTTGATTGTGCTCATAGGATTAAGCCACACTGCACTATTAATTGAGACGCACATAGATCGTTCAACTTAGCCAAATTTAACTCAATTCTTTCCCGCTAATAGAACTTTCTGCTTAGGTGCGGTTTTTCATCGGCTTGCATTCCATATAGAATAATGTTAAATTTCTGTCTAGCATCCCACATGAATATTGCGAGGATTCACTGTAAGTCTTCTAACTGAGCATTCATCATAGTTTTCCGTGTGCATCGGCTTTTCCCGACTTTCTCCCTCTTGTTTTATCACATAATTCTAAAGGAAATTGAGACTGGACGGTAGACGTATTATTATGCTCACTTAATTCTTCAGTGATCACCTAATTAAAATTGGGACTGTTAAATATAGCCGATCTTAAGAACCCATAAAATCAAGAATTCTTGCGGGAGAACAACCCCGACATTGTTTGATTTTATCTTGCAGCGAGGAGAGAGACGCACACTAGGATAGAGCCAAAGCCAGGATTTTCATACTGACTACTGATTTATACCAAAAGCGATTAGCTACTTCTCAGTGAGGATCTACGGGTAGCCGGTAAACGGCCCGGATTTCCTTAGCAGAGTGGGTGGTTTAGAGGACACTGCGTAAGGCTCCGTCCTCAAGTAAAGGGTAGCCGTTCTACGGTCCTTACTTACTCCCATACTGGCTGAAAGTAGGTGCAACTAGTCGTAAGAATTCGGGACAGTCGGTCGGGAAATACAGGCACCTAACAGCTCGTTTAAACGGCTTGCAAGATTTGAATTCTCACCAAATAAAACTGACAAAATAATTGGTCGAACTCTCACGGCCTTCACTGAGTGAGTTGGTGAAACAAACCCTTGAATTGTGTTTGATTTGTACGTAAAACTTAGTTGATCATCGAATACCGCACACTTGTGCCTAGATCATGAACCGTACACCTCTTGATAATCTTTTGGATTCGAGAATGGAAGATTGTGGTAATTTCTGTTCGGACTCAGCGAACCCTTTTCTGACCACCACAAACTTTCCAGTCTCAAACGTTCTGAGCCACTCTTACTCAGAACCACCTTGGGTTCAGGAACACCTTCCCCTTGAATCCTCCTCTTATAATCCTTTTCAAAATATTGACTCCAATTTTTCACAATCTGAAGGTGAAAAGAAGTACTCACGAAAGATGCCTCCAAAGAAGAGCAATCAGGAAGATGAACTCAATGAAGATCCAATGCAGATGGTTCTAGCAAGACTAGTCGCGTCTGAGCAGCAACAAAATTTGATGAGGGAACAGCTAGAACGGTTGAATGCAGAGGAAGAACCACCAATGGAAGCCGCATACAATCCCGGACAACATAGAGTCAGAAATTACTTACAGCCACCTCAGCTTGAGGTTCACCATGAACTGAAGCCACACTTCCTGAGTCAATTACCACAATTTCATGGTAATGCAGATGAAGAACCATACGAATTTTTGCGTGATTTGGAGCTAGTATGTTCTAATCAGATGCACCCACAAGTCAGCCAGGACTACATTCGTCTCACTGCATTACCTTTCGCCTTGAAAGGTAAGGCAGATTACTGGGTGAAAAATTTGGGAGTGACGGTGACCACTTATGATAGGTTTAAGAACCAATTCTTGAAGAAATTTTACCCTCTGAGTCGAACCAATCAAATAAGGACTCGCATCACTAGCTTCTCTCAGATGCCTAATGAACCACTTTGTGATGCATAGGATAGATTTAAAGATATGCTGCAGAAATGTCCCTGCCATGACCTAGATAATAACATCCTGGTCCAATCTCTCTATTTTGGCCTTAACCACGGGACTCAGGGTTTAGTCAGCGCTGCCTGTGGAGGAAATTACACATCCCGAGGAGCTGATACCGTCTGGAAAATACTGGAGCAAATAGCGGAGACTAGCCGTTCACAAATTGCTAGTAGAGCTTACACTGATTCACTGAACACCTATCAAGCCAAAGGAGGGAAACAAACTGTCGCAGAAATAGCAGAGACTTGATTCCCAACATGAACTTCATCACAGATAAATTAACAGTTGTGGATCACATTAATAAAAGGATGAACGACATCGACAATCGGCTCTCCCAGTTTCCAAAGCAAATGGAGGAACTTACGGAGAAGGTGTCCAAGATAGAGATACCTACTGCACCTACGGTCCCGATTTATCATGTGCATCATGTCCAAGAGCAGTCAAGGTCAGGACAACCGCAACCGTGGACTCAGAACCAATCCTATGCCCAACCTTCCCATCAGTCACCTCCACCAGCCAAGACAGTCGTAGAAGCCCCGCCTCTGACATTCGAGATAAACGGCATCTGGTACACACAGGATAATACCCGACAGGGTAATACGGGGGACCGTCAGCAATATCAACGTCCATCCACCTTCTACAATGCCGTTTTTCCCACAGCTCCACAACACAATTAGCACTCGAGGCAGCAGCAACCACACGACCGTCAGAACCAAGCTCAACAACATCGTCAGCAGTATCAAGCTCCAAATTAAGCATCTCGATCATCCAAGCCTCCAGAAGACCCGGTGGATATCCAGAAACAAATGCTGGAGGAAATTCGCAGCTTCCGGAATGAACTGTACGATCTACGGGTAGATGTTAATCGTCTATCCCGTTGGAAGGATGAACAGACAGCCCCAGCCACAGCCATTCCCGCCCAAGTTCAAGCTATCCCCAATAGCTGGAACAAATCTCAGCTATCTCAATACAATAATCAGGTATACTATTCAGATTTTTCCACATCTGAACACGAGATCCTTTCGTTTGACAATATCAATGTCATGTCACTCAAGAGCGGAAGGACCATGGTCGTACCTGACCGGGCAAGGGAAACTGACCATCAAGACTCGGAAGATCAACCGGAGGATGCTTCTGAGGATGAAGACGAAGGACGCCCGAGGATTTCAGCTCAAAATAAAGGAAAAGCATCTATGGAGACCACATAGGGCCTTGAACCTCTTGTTGCTGCAAAAATACCTTTGTCACCATTTCAGCAACATGATTATTATCCAAAACATTATGATTGTAATAAAAACTCCAAATCCAATAAAGATGCTCTTATTTATGATTCTGGATCTCTTTCTCCTATCTCAAATGCTTCCATTCTTTTCCCCCATGCCTTAAGAAAGGAAAACAAAAGAAAATTATCCAGAGTGACCCAGTGATGGAAAAGTTCTGTCAGCAGAATATAACAGTGAAAGTACCCTTTGATCAATATGTGGCCAGTAATCCAGCATTTCAGAAATATTTGAAAATGAAATGTACCCCCACCCGGACTCGTACAAAGAAAACAAATCAGTTTGTGGAGACCTATGTTCTGACAGTGGCCACTACCAAATGCATCAGAAACCAGCATTTACCGAGGAAGAAAAGAGATCTTGGTGCTCATTATGTAGAAAGTCGCATTGGTGGCATTGCGTTCACACGCACACTTCTCGACAATGGTTCTTCCATCAATCTTCTTCCCTTGGCCTTATATTACCGATTGGAGTTAGGTCATCTTCAGAAATCATTATCTTTACTCAAATTCGTTAACAAATCTACTAAAAGGCCTAAGGGAGAAGTGAAAAATGTTATCATTATGGCCGAGGGTACGGAATACAAAGTGGACTTCACTATCCTTGATATAGAGACCCCGAACCACTGGAAGGAATCTCAAATCATTCTTGGAAGACCATTCTTAAGAACTGCCAAGGCTGTATTTGATTACGGTAACGGAATGATGAAATTCCGCTCCCTAGATGGAGAAGTTGATCTGGAAATGAAACAAACAAAGTGGCAAAGACCAGATTCTGAATCCACCACTGAAGATGCCGAAACATCCGAGTGTAATCTCATCAGCACTACTGGACCGTGGGGACCAATTGCCGGACCTTCATATTGCTAACACCCCAGCAGAAGAAGAAACAGTGCACCAGTCAGTATGCTAGATATTGTCAGACAAATCCAAACACCCGGATGTTTATAATCTTGATTTGTCAATCCCATCTTCTTCGAGAAAATCAAGAAAAATCGATGACGAGTCGGACGCGGCTTTGGCCGAATTACCACATTACTTGCGATCCGACTCATATTCCTTCAGGATTAGTGGCTAGCATATTACAGAATGATTCACCGTCAGCCAGCACAGAGCCAGACTTAAAAGACATTCAGCCAGACTTGATTGATGATTCAGATTTGCCAGAGCTGAAACCTCTCCCTCCCACACTGAAGTATGCATTTTTCAATGGACCCAAAGATAAATTCCATGTGATCATTAGCTCATCATTAACCATGGACCCAAGAATCCAGACTTCTAGAAGTCCTTGAGCGAAATCGAAAAGCCATCGGTTGGACTGTGTCGGATCTCGTAGAAATCAACCCTACTCTCTGCTCGCACCAAATTTATGTGGAGGATAACGCTAGGCCTTCTCGTGAATTTCAGAGAAGATTAAACCCCAATCTTCGGGAAGTAGTTAAGAAAGAGAGAAAAATGGTGCAAAGCAGGTTTTATATACCCCATTTCTGACTCCAAATTGGTGGCCCCCCTTCATGTCGTCCCGAAGAAGTCGGGAATCCAGATGGTCACCAACGAGGAGGGGGTAGAGATCACGACCCGAGTACCCACGTCGTGGCGTGTCTGTGTCGATTACAGGTGCCTGAATGCTGCGACCAAGAAAGATTACTTTCCACTGTCATTTATTGATCAAATCTTGAAGAAACTTGCAGGGAAAGCATTCTTCTGTTTTCTTGATGGGTACTCTGGCTACAATCAAGTAGCTATTACTCCCGAGGATCAGGAAAAAAACCACATTTACATGTCCCTTCGGTACCTACGCATTCAAGCGCATGCCATTCGGGCTTTATAATACCCCAGGCACATTTCAGTGGTGCATGATTGCCGTATTTGCCGAAATGTTGGGTGATTTCCTGGAAGTCTTTATGGATGACTTCTCGGTCCATGGTGATTCATTTGATACATGTTTAGCGCACTTGGACCGAGTCCTCAAGAGATGCAGGGAGGTTAATTTGGTACTCTCCTGGGAGAAGAGTCACTTTATGGTGACTGAGGGTATCGTGTTTGGGCATGTCATCTCCAAAAAGGGAATGGAGGTCGACCCTGCCAAGATGGATGTGATCAAGAAACTTGAGCCACCAACCAACGTCAAGTCAGTGCGGTCTTTTCTAGGGCACGTTGGATTTTATCGAAGGTTTATCCCTGATTTTTCAAAGATCATCCGCCCACTGACTGAGCTCTTAGGAAAAGACACCGAGTTTATTGTAAATCACAAGTGTCTTGAGGCCTTCGAGTCCCTGAAAAAGAAAATATGTGAATCGCCGATATTATAAGCTCCCGACTGGTCTCTTCCCTTTGAGATCATGACTGATGCATCGGATTTCGCTGTCGGAGCTGTACTTGGCCAAAGACGGGATGGAATCCCTTATGCGATTCACTACGCGAGCAAAGTATTGGATCCTGCACAGAAAAATTATACAGTTACTGAAAAGGAAATGCTCGCGTTTGTTTGGGCCCTTGAAAAATTCAGATCATATATATTGGGCTCCAAGGTGACAATTTTCACTGATTATACGGCAATTAGATACGTCATGGATAAGAAAGATGCCAAGGCACGACTTTTGAGGTGGATCTTGTTAATTCAGGAATTTAATTTGGAGATCAAAGATAAACCTGGAATTAAGAATGTTGTTGCTGACCACCTTTCCCGAATTGAGAAAAATGATTATCCTGACACTGGACCTATTAAGGAGACTTTTCCAGACGAATTTGTTTGCGTTATTGATTCAACCCCATGGCATTCCAACATCGTGAACTATCTTGTCTCCAAGAAGGTTCCCTTTGGTTGGACCAAGAGAATGATTGATAAACTGAAGTCGGATTCAAGAAAATACCATTGGGATGATCCTTTCCTTTTTTATGAAGGAGCGGATTGTGTCTGGAGAAGATGTATTCCTCAGGAAGAATACCAGAGTGTCCTCACACATTGTCATACTCTCGAGGCTGGAGGGCACCATTCGGGAAAGAGAACCGCACACAAGGTACTCCAATGTGGATTTTACTGCCAGACCTTATTTCGTGATGCTAATGAATTTCACGGTCTTGCCCGATTTGTCAAAGGATGGGAGGGACTGTTGGTTATAGAGACGAAATGCCCATGCAACCAATGATTTTCTGTGATGTTTTCGATGCATGGAGGATTGAATTTATGGGTCCCTTTCCCAATAGCAATGGATTGAGTACTTGTTAGCGGTTGATTATTTATCTAAATAGGTAGAGGCTATTCCAACCCGAACCGCAGATAGTAAAACCGTATGTAAGTTTATCAAGGATAATATCATTGCAAGGTTCGGGATACCAAAAGTTTTGATTTCTGATGGAGGTAGCCACTTTGTGAATAGGGAAATGAGATCTTTGGCTAAAGAGTATAAATTAGAACATAGAATAGCCAACCCATATCATCCACAATCTAATGGCATGGCAGAGGTGTCTAATAGAGAGGTGAAGGGTATTCTTCAAAAGTTGGTTCGTCTAGATAGGAAGGACTGGTCAAAACTATTGGACCAGGTCCTGTGGGCCTATAGGACAGCATATAAAACTCCATTCGGTACTTCACCTTTTAGGATGATCTATGGCAAGCCATGCCATCTACCTGCATAACTAATTTACAAATCTGAATGGGCGATCAAAAAGCTAAATTAGAGTTGTCACCTATGTCGAGACTTAAATTTGAATGAGCTAATTGAAATCCGAAATCGAGCATATGACAACAGTGTGATTTATAAGGACGAGGTCAAGAAATGGCATGATAAACACATTCGAGATAAAACCTTTGTCCCTGGGCAGAAAGTATGGTTGTTTAATGCTCGATAAAAGATTTTTCATGGGAAACTGAAATCAAAATGGACGGGTCCCTATGTTGTCATCGATGTGCATACCAATGGAACTGTGGATATTGCAGAACTCAAAGATAATGCACAACCTTTCTCAGTGAATGAACAATTACTGAAGCCATATATATAATCATCCAAAGAGCATACAGTGCAAGTTGACGTCATCTACTTCACGCAGAACGAGGACATTGAAGATGTATCAGATCAGACCCACCCTCCCTCTCGACCACATCGGTCTCCTTGTACATCTTCTTCCTCTACTTAGGCCAAGGTTTAAGTATGGGGGGGACCGATGCCATCTGTATATACCATTTTCTCACATCACACTCCTATCTCCCGATCATTCCATATCCACCCTTCTTCTATACTTAGGTTGACCAGAGCATAAGCATAGGGGGAACCGACACCCACCTGTATATACTCTTCTCATTTACATATCCCAACCACCTCTTTTTACGCTCTTCTTCTATACTTAGACTATTCACAGTCTAAGTATAGGGGGGCGGACCATTGTATATCAAATTTTTACTCTCTTAGGCTTAGTCCGAGCTATGTCTTCTTTACGCTTCTTGTGCTCTGACGACACAGCACTCGCTAAGTATAGGGAGGTCTGTATATATACTGTATATATATATTTTAGCCATACCTCGTACTTTCGCGTAAGTCTATATGTATTTACGGGGTGGGTAAATAAAAAAAACATTTTGCCACTAACACTGACTGTACCCAATTTTTTTTTGAAAAAAAATGGCTTCTTATTCATTTTTTTTGCATTAAAAACAAACAAACAAAAAAAATCCTTTGCATAAAAATAAGAGAGAGAGAGAGAGAAAGAAAGAAAGAAAGAAAAATGTGTCTGCATTTCACACACCTGCACTTCATCCAAGCATTGCATTTGCATATGAGAAAAGTCTTTGGGTTCTGAACCGAGTTATGAGCCGAAACCGAGAGTGGTCTGGACTTGACCTTAATCCACTTAATTTTCAGAGGAACTTCACCGAGAAATAGGATTTTAGAGTCTTCAGGTCTTTGACTTAATTCTTTGAGTTCCATATGACAATGTGCAGAGTTTGACTCTTAGTGTCTAAACTGGTCTCTTCATTCTGGGTACAACTCTGGAATAAGGAATTAATTTGTACTCTCGCACTATGCACTTAGCTCAACTCAGACGGGATGTTGGAAGACTGTGAATTTCTTTTCTGGTAGCGTGGAAATCTAAAGACCGGAGTACGGGTTGAAATAAATCTTCAGAAAAGGGATGGACGGCTGGGCACAATTTTTTCTAAGACCCCAAAAAATGTACGGAACAAAAAGACTCTATATCCGTAGGGGCAAAACAAAATCCAAGCAGAACCACCAAAAATTCCAAATATAAAGAAGCAACTACCAAATAAAATCTGACTAAAAAGGTCCAAGCTTCAAGAAACCTGCAGATCTTGGTGGAGACTCGTCTACACTGGCCATCTTCACAAGGAGAGGTGACTACACTGGCCACCCTCCAGTTCTTTTCTCATTCTTCTAACTTCTCCCCCCAATTCGATTGTGAACACAGCACGACAGACCTTAGAAGGAAAAAACTGACTCCCCGAGGACGAGTTATTGGAGAAGAGGTTTGCGCGGTAGTCCGGCATTCTGGTGGGAAGAGCTAAAACCTTTCACATACAAGAGTCGGTTATTCAATATTCATAGGGTATGATTTGGGAAGAGGATTAATCTAAGATGACTTCTGAGCCGAAACTGTAACAATGATATGTAGAACTTGAGGGCTGTTGATTTTGAAATTCTAAGTCTCACAGAAGTTCCGCCATACTATTAATCCAAAGGTCGAGTCTAGATTCAATTTCACCTTCAGCTCATGGTCTTGGTATGGAATCCAATCTCATTTCACTTCATGACATTTCTTTTTAATGCTCAAGGACGAGCATGCTTTAAGTATAGGGGGATGATGAATCCCGAATTCATCACTCCAAATCTCATTTATTAAGCTCAAATCCCCTAAAATCAACAACATATTTGCATCTATTCTGCATAATTAGCATTCATGCATGTTTTCATAAGAATTGCATTTTATCACAAATTTCTGCACAAAATAAGAAGCCAAAAATCCATGTCAAAAGTGACCTATAAATAGCCTAACTTCCCGGATTTTTAACCCATTCATGCTAACTCCGAATGACTCAAAACCACTTCCACTGTGTACATATTACTAACAAGAATAAAGAAAAACTACAAAAAAATAACTAACCCAAATAAGCGGACCAAAAACCCAAACCCTAATTTCAGGATTTTTCGGACTAAAACCCTCATATCTCCCTCATCCAGTTTTCGTTTTAATCCTACTCACTTTTGAACTAATGTACATTCAATTACCTTCAAAACAAGACCAAGTTCAAGTGAATCGGAGCTCATATGTGAAAGTTGAGTTTTGGGCCTCTTTTGTACATTGTGTATTTTAGCTATTTTTGATCTAATATTTTATGTGCATATTTTCTTAATTAATAAAAATCCAAAAATTTTGATTAAGGTGTCTTTATTTATCTTTGATTTTACCGTAATTTTTCCGAATTTTTATCTGATCTTAAAAATGACATAAAAATTATAAAACCCAAAAATCATGGTATTCTATGTACATGGGATACCCCAAAAATTCACTTTGCGCAATTGATCGATTTTGATTTTAATGTCTTCATGAAAGTTATAGATCTCGTCGACACGAGCAATTTTCGTGAAGAAACTTTTTTGATCCGAGGTCATTTACTATTTTTTATCGATTTTACAAAATCTTTTATTTTCGAATTTTGTGGAGCTGACACGTGGCAGCACCTGGTGCCGCCACGTGTCAGTCATTTTTCGTATATTTAGAATTCGTTTTATAAAAAAAATTAAAGCCACGCGAGTGCGAGGCACGTGCCTTCAAGGCACGTGCTTTGCACGTGCGCCCTCCTAGCACCCACACTCCGCCACGTGTCACTCGCTGGGCCATCCGATCTCAGCCGATCGGACGGCCCAGCACTCATCTTCCTCCTCCCCTACTTTCCATCGCGAGCGGCGGCACCCCAAATCTCGACGCCACCGCGATTTTCTCCCTCGCCGAATCACGATCAGATCCCTGCGAATCTCCGGCGCCGCCTTCCCCTTCCGCCCCTTCCCCCGCGATTCTCGCCAATCAGATCTCCTATCAAACCCCCTTCGAATCCGTTCCCGATCCACCTTCCTTCTCCGGCAAAGACCCCCTCTCCTATTTAAACTCCTCACCGCCGCACCTCCAGACCCATCCGCCGTTAGCCCCCTCCGGTAGTGACAGACCGTACATCATCGGCGTGATCCGGGGTCTTCATCCTCGTTGCAGCAACACCTCCAGGCCGCTGCTCTTGCTCCGGCGATCGGCCGTCGAGCCTATCCTCCAGGTATACTCCCTCTCCGTTTCTCTCTCTCCCTCTCTATCTCTCTCGTTCTGTCTATCATCGCCGCCCCTGCTACCGCTTCGCCTCCGCCTCGGACACTTCATCGTCGGTCGACTCTCACCGACTTCGCCTCTGCCTCCGACGCATCGACACCGGTCCACCACTTCTCCAAAGACCCACGGCCGTGTGTTGGTCACGCCATCTACGCCATCTTCGTCGGCTACGACCACAGTCTTCGACCTCCGCCTTCTCCTTCGCCGGCCACGCTTCGTCGACAACTCCACCTCGACCCGCCTCCGCCTTGACCAGTCGCACCTTCACCGGTGCTCCGCCCTCGCGCCAACCATCGCCAGCCACTCCGCTGCCTCGCTGTCGGGCATCACGCCCGAGACCCCCACGCACGTGAGGAGCACGTGCGTCGGGGGAACGATTGCATAAACGCTCCTGGGCCTCCTCTGTATTACACCTCAGCCCAAGGTCACGTGTCAGGCACGTGACCGTTGGAACAATTGCAAGAAGCCCCCCCGACGGATCCACTTTTAGCAGATCAGCCCCCACCTCCAGAGGTCACGTTCTAGGCACGTGACCATCTGGAAATTTTGCGAACACTCCCCCCAGCATTTGGTAATTACATTACAATCCTTTCTTTATTTATTTTATATTTATTTATTGCAAGTATACTCCTGTGTTCCCCCGTATTAGTGGACCTTCTCTTTACATTATTTTATTAATCCAAAAATAGCATGATGTTTGTTAATTGATTCTCTACACTTTGACATATTGTGGGCAATTTTGTGATTTATGGTTAATTAATAATTAATTATTCTGTGGAAATTTGTGTATTTTACCCATTTCTTGCTCTGAAATTCATAGTTGATTATCCATTGCTCTAAAAATCCCCCAAAAATCACATATTGTAGAGATAATTATTCTTAACATTGTGCCCAAAAAGATTCGCATTTACATGCATACTTTGCCCTGTAAAAATCATTTTGTATATTTTAGAATTTAATTTTTAATAGGTATTAAACCCCACATTTTCAAGGTTTAGGATTTTTCTGAGATCCATCACCTAGTGATAGATCTTAGATAATTTTATTTATTGAAAATAAATAGGTTTAATATTTATTATAATTAAATATTAAAAATCATTTTGTTTGCATTTAAAAATTCACAAAAATTCATATTACATCCAAAAATTCCAAAAAAATTACAGTGCACTCATTTCATCATAATTACATTGTGGCCAAGTTTCATATTTTTCGAACATCGTTTGAACGAAATTTTCATTTTAGTCTCTTAAATAGGCCAAATTTGCACCTTGCATACTCTACTGCATTAAAAATACTCAAAAAAAGACCGCCTCGAAAACCGAACACGAATTTTGATAGACATAATTCTAGGTTGTTCCTTTGCCTCCTTGTGATCGACCTTGGGACTTGCCCAAGTAAAATAAACATAAAACCACACGATTAAAAATTGAACGTATTATTTGTGGTTATTTTCTTGACCGATTCCGGTTGCCGCCTACAACGCACGACTAATCATCTTTCAGTCGAACGATAAAAACACATTTTTAAACGCTGCAATTTAGGACTCGGTCAGATGGACATTTATGCTAACACAGTAATAACTTTGGATGATAGATTGACTCTAGGAGATCAATGACTTTTTGCAAAAATTCTTTATTATGAATGATCTTGATCAACTTCGTTGCTTTCTTGGCATTAATGTTGCAAGAAGTCTCAATGGGTAGTTCTTTATTAAAGAAAATGTGCCCTCAAAATTTAAAGAATACAAGTAAAACGGGATTCGAGCTTTCTTCTACTCATGTTAACTTTTCCCTCAGGTCAAGGACGAATGGTAATCCATCGTTTTGAGAAACTAAATAATACATGAGTATAATAGGAAAATTATTATATACGATTGTAACAAGACCTCGCTTTGGTTTTGTTGGCAAGTCATCATATGGAAATCCTTACTATCGTCACTTGGCAGGGTGTAAGTTTTTTTCTCAGGTACTTAGCTCCCCATGTTAAGGTTTTCTCTTCAAAAATAACAGTGTCTTTTGTCCAACTCAGATTATGACTCGCATAGTTCTATTGAGGGTAAGAAATCTACTAATTGGATATGCTACCTTCTTGGGTGGAAATTTGATCACCTGACGAAACAAAAAGAAATTAGTTGTGGCCAACACTATTGACAAGAATATATAGACAAGAATTTATGGAGCTTTAGTGTGGACACACACATAAAGATAGATTCAAAATGATGCAATCAAAAGGAAAGTTGGTATAGCTCTGATCGAGAATAAAATGCAAGAAAATCGCTAAATGTGGTGTGGCCATTTGCAAAGGAGGTCAACTGATGCACCAGTCAAGGCTCTAAATGTCGGTTTCGGTCACCATTTCGGTATCGACCAAAATAGAATTTCGGTGGAATTTCGACCGAAATTTCGGTCATTTCGGTCATTTTTTGTACTAGGACCCCCATATTTCGGTCATTTCGATCGAATTTCGATTTCGACTGGATATCGATATTTGACAGAAATTCGATCGAATTTCGCTGAAATTTGAGGCCATGTAACCAGTTAGGAGATGCGAGTTTTGGAATGTTGAGTCATTTAAGAGAAGGCGAGGAGGTCCAAGAAGTGATGGAATGAGACTATACGAAGGGGTCTTAGTTTTTTAGATCTAAGTACGAGATTAACCCAAGATGGATCTGAATGGAGGCAAAGAATCTATGTAGCCGACCCTACTTAATGTGGGAAAAGGATTTGTTGCTGTTGTTGTTGTTGATAAGTACGCATGAGGTGCCTTCCATGGATTGTTTTTCTCCTTAATAATCTTGGTTTTCATATAATTATCACTATTCCCAAGTACTGTGATAACAAGTCTATAATCCTTATATTGCATCCAACCATGGGTTTTCATAGCAAAAAAACATATTGAGATTGATGTCATATGATACACAATTCTATCATTGGAGAGAAGATTAGTGCTCTATGCATTTCATCTGAATCAGTTTGTGGATATTACCATAAAGGGATGCCATAAGAAACAACATTTTTTTCAAGCTGAAATGATTGACATCTATACTCAGATTAAAGGGAGAATTGTTTGATATTTGCTTTCAACAATTTCTATTCTACTATTTTATTCAATACCCTTCTAGTAATTTATACATCACCCTTCTATAAAAGAGGGGTTCTGATTTCATTATTTGATTAAGGGATATTTCTGACACTAAGAATAAAAGTTATTGTACTCCTTTCCACGAGCACAAATAAATGGCGAAGCATTCTCCCACTATAAGTAGGGTCGGCTACATGGATTCTTGCTCAAATCCATGTTCAAAGATTCGACTATGTTTTACGCTGGTTGTCGACTACCTAACGTAATCCACACAATGGTGGGATTTGAACCCTGGTCATTTGAGTGGTAGGCACACTGCACTAAGTGAGTACAAAATGAAAATGCATAGGAAGCAGGACCAACATATCCAATATATTTATTTCATTATTAATCGCCTCAGATATATCTAAGCCATAACATATTGGTAGATAAAGTGATTAACATATGAACGACAATAATTATAATCTGAAAATAAATTACAAAAGCAAATATGCTGATATTAAAATGATCAAAATATTCATAGATGCTTAAAGTCAAATAGTAATCTAGATATTCAAATTCGAATGGTCGGGGATAACAGATCGGATGCACAAAAACATGCATCACGCTGCGTCCTTATAAGTTTTGGTTTCTATATTTCTGGAACTCGATAAGTGCTTTATGTTCTATTAGATCAAGTTTATTGCAAATATTACTGAATCTTACAGACTAGCATTATTTAGTGAGGACACTTCCAATGCATGCCGAGTGTGATATATACCAAAAATACACCATGTTTAGTTGGAAAAATTATTCGATAGTTTCAAATAACCAACAAAAAATTACTATGAAAAGTTAAAGATGATAACCTCTAGATTTGGTTCAAAGAGGGTGTTAGCATCACTAGTTGCCATCACATTGCCGACAATAACAGTAGTTCCTTCCCGTTCCCTCTTCTGACGCCTTACTACACATACCGCACACAGGCAGCCACTTTTATGATGGTTGGAACTGGAGAAAAAAAATAGTACTTTATCATTGCTTTGCATGGCTTTGTCAAGAGACAATATTATCACTGACAAAAGGCCAAAATACAGGGAATATTTTAAAATAAAGATATATCGGTTGACGTGTGATGGCAAATATGGTGAAACTAGCTTGTTGTCACTTCCATTACAGGTAGGCCAGCTTGTGAGTTATGACGAACCACAAGCACGTTAAAGGTACCTACAATTCAATTGAAACACAGTAAAAAAAACGGTCTGAATGTGTCTGAAGTATTATATTGATCCAAGAAGCACATGTTCAATTCAATCCCCATGGTCATAATGAGCTAAGCATGAACATTATTAAGATGTGATCGAATTGACCAACTGTATCCTTAGTTGTATAAGATTGTTTGATAAGATCTTCCATGCAAACAAATATCCAATCCATTATCTATTTTTTAAAAGAACTATATTTTATTTTGTAGAGACCGATATTATTATATGTTATGTACCTTTTCATAATTTCTTATTGTTCTCTGGACTACTATGTATTTTACCCGTGAGGCCTCTCCCTATATAAGAGAGCCTAGGGTTCCCTTGAATAATATGTTGCTCATTTTTCCCAACATGGTATCAGAGCCAAGGGGCTAACCCTAACCCTAGGTAATGTCGCCTCTCCCCTAAACCCTAACCACCCTTCCGCCGCCGCCACCTCTTCCCTCCCTTCTGTTGAACGCCGCCAGGGCCCCTCCCTTCCGTCGACGCCGTCGGGGCCCCTCTCCACGCCACCGGCTCCCTCTCCACGCCGCCGGCCTCCTCTCTACGCCGCCGGGAGCCAACGCCCCTTCACGCTGCCGCCGGCGACTTCCGCCCTCCATGCGTGGCTCCCAGTCACGCCGTAGGCCACCCTACATTGCCATCTCGCCGGCTTAGCCCTAGCCGTCGTCAGCCCCCTCCTGCCGCTTCAGCCGTAGCCGCCTCCTTCGTCGTATCCATGGATTTGGGTGTGTAACGTCTACATACACACTCAAATCCTATGCAGTTCGTGTAGACACCTATCACATTGTCTACAAACCCTAGTACTTCATCTCCGGCAATATGTCAGACTCCAAGGTTGATATGCCCTCCATAGGCGCATTCAAAGGTCCTGCGCCGATAGTGAAGATGGATGGGACGAATTATGAGCTCTGGGCGATGCAGTTCATGAGCCTCATGAAGTCAAACGGTAAGAAGCATATTCTTACCGAGGAAGAGCCGGCAGAGAAGACAGGGATATATGCCTCATGGGAGGCGGATGATTCGCATGCCAAGGTTTGGCTGTCAGGCACACTGTCGATGGAGATTGCCAATGATGTCCTCCATCAGCCCACTGCCAAGGCAATGTGGGATATTCTGGCTTCAACGTATTCCCAAGTGCGGAATGAGACCAAGATGTTACAGCTTCAGCATGATATATTCACGATGAAGCAGAACAGCAGACCACTTCACTCCTTGTACACGTCCCTGAGAGGGATGTTTGAGAATTTATACAGTACCATTCCAACTCACGGCGACTCCTGAGCAACCGAAGACATTTCGGAATGCCACCATGGTGGGCGTTCTACTTGCAGCCCTAGATCCTGAGTACGAGGTCGCTCGCTCTCATATTTTGGCCGATGCAGTTATTCCTCCAATAGAGGATGTTTACCGGAGGCTCAGTCGCATATCAGTTTCTTCCAGCTCATCTACTCCACCCCCATCGGCGATGGTAGTATCGCGTGAAAGAGGTGGTCAGTTTTCTGGTCGTGGACGTGGACCCCGCGGTAGGGGTGGTCGATTTCGTCAGCCATATTCGTACTGTCACTGCACAGGCCACTCGAAGGATACATGCTACTCTAACCATGGGTTCCCAGCATCGGCGCGTGTAGCCGAGCATGCTCTGCCCCAGTCAGCATCCAATGCAGACAATCGTTTCGAGGAGCTTGTGGCACGTCTACGTGATATTATGCCACAATCATCTGCTGATTCTTCTGGTGGACCTTCAGATGTTGCTGCTACAACTTCTGCCAGTTCCTATGTTGCTGCTAGTACCTCAGCAACTGCTACTGCATTTACGTCTTTTTTTAGGCTCAAAAGAAGGGGGATGCACTCGTTGGTGCTCGCCCCAGAAATATATATAACTAAATAAGAGAGAAATGAGAGATACTTACATAGGGGAGGTGGGGTAGAAGGGAACAAAAGGCGAGTGCAAATACAAGAAGAAAAGCCGCCACAGATTGGCCATTAACCTAAGGAGTACACCAATCAGAAATAAATCGAGTACCCGAAATAATGACGTTTTCACGATAGAAACGCTGCCCCGAGAAAATAACGTCATTCCTGGCAAGCCAAATGCCACCACAGCCGCGCGATAGGAGCCAAAAGATGACGCATGTCCCTGTCCATGTCCCTGTTCGTCCAAAGAGTCTCGCAAAAGCCTTCGAGATTGTCCGCACGAGCCCAGGACAAATCATCCCAAACACCCGCAGCCAAGGGCAGCCAAAGAACAGATGGTCAGCGATTTCGTCCCCATCGCAACAAAGAGGGCAAGAAGCACTGGTCTGTGGAAAAAACTTGGCGCAACGATCGCGAGTCAACATCCTCCTTTGGCGAAGTAGCCAAAGGAAGATGCCGATGCGTTCCGGCAGGCGCAAACCCCAGATGAGACCACAGTCACGCACAAGAAGAGAAGACGTAGGTGGGAGGGAAGGGAGCAGATCCCGGTAGGCCTTCCGAGTGGAGAAGGAACCATCCTTCCATCGCCAATGATCGACCTGCAAATTAGGCGTAGCAACAGTACTGAGAGCCGCCATCATCAAAACGAATCATCCACCCGCCTGCTCAGAGAAGTTTGCCGAGAACCGAGGGCACCAACAGCCATCCGCCCAACACTCCGCGATAGACGCCTGCCTATTCGACGCAAGGGCGAACAATTGCGGGAAACGCACCTGAAGAGGGCCCCCTCCCGACCAGTCATCCAGCCAAAATTTGAAGGATTCCCCCGTCCCCAGCACAGGGATGAAGAGCCCCACATTCCGCTGCAGTGCGGCCGAAATGCTGCGCCAGAATGTGGAGTAATGTAATTGCAAGGCCCCCCGCTGCAGCACGAACCAGTCGCTGCCCAAGAGCACCCGAAGAACATTGGTGAAAAAGTTATCACCCTTACCCCAGAGTCTAGTCACCCATTTGAGTAAGATGGCGTCATTAACCAGGTCCAATCTCCGGACCCCAAGCCCACCGAAACGTTTAGGCATGGACACCACATCCCAAGCAGCCAGATGCGTTCAGTACAATCGCAGATGGTACTCATTCCCTCCTTGTTGGACAGGGGGAGGTCTTCCTATCTCCTTCTATGAGTCTACAGAATGTTCTACATGCTCCTCAGTTCTCCATGAATCTGTTGTCTATTAGTCAGATTACGAAGGATTTGCACTGTTGTGCTATATTTGACCCCTCTTCTCTTATTTTTCGGGACATACTAACGGGCAGGGTGATTGGTCGTGGCTCTGAGCAGAATGGTCTGTATCGGCTGGTCCCGGAATTCTTATGCTGGCGTCTCTTCTCATTCCGCCGGACCAGTATCTCCATACATCTGGCATCTTCACTTTGGTCATCTCCCGCTCCAGAAAATGCGACATCTTCTGCCTCAGATCTCTCCCAGGTCTTCCTTTCGTTGTGAAGCGTGTCAGTTGGGAAAGCATCATCAGTCTAGCTTTCCTAGTCGTCAGAGTCGGAGCAGTAGCTCCCCGTTCGAGTTGTTTCACATTGATATTTGGGGTCCGAGTCGTGTACCCGATCATCAGGGACACAGGTTCTATCTATTTGTAGTGGATGATTTCTCTCGTGTATCTTGGATCTTTCTTTTAAAGAATCAATCTAAAGCAGGAGATGTGATTAAAAATCTGATTAATGAAGTGCAGAATGTTTTTCCTTCTACTGTCAAATATATTCGTACAGAAAATGCTCTCGAATTCTGCACACGGTCTCTCTCTCAGTTTCTCTCGTCGAAGGGCATTATTCACCAAACTACTTGTGCTTACACATCTCAGCAAAATGGTGTGGCAGAAAGAAAGCACCGTCACCTTCTTGACATTACTCGAAATCTCCTTATTCAGAGTTGTGCTCCTATCTCTTTCTGGGGGATGCCGTTCTTACAGCTTGCTACCTGGTCAATCGTATGTCGTCATCTGTCCTTGGTGAGAAAATTCCTCTTTCTATCATTTTTCTTGATAAGGAATTATTCTCACTTACTCCTCGTGTCTTTGGTACTATTGCATTGGTTCATCTCCTGACTCCTGGACTTGACAAACTCTCTCCTAGAGCTGTCAAGTGTGTCTTTGGCGGTTACTCTCGGACTCAGAAGGGCTATCGCTGTTATGACCCCATCAACAAGAAATACTTTGTCAATGCTGATGTCACGTTCTTTGAGTCTATTATGTATTTTTCCCCTGCAGGTGACAGGCGGGTACCATCCACAACCAACGATGATGTCTATGTCCCTCCGCCTCCTAGTTGGAGTTCACCTGAGTCCACTCCTGCTCCAGTTACCACGTCATCTTCACCACCACCACCTCCACCACCACCACCTCCACAACCTCCTATTCCAGCTTTATCAAAATTCTATACGCGTCGGTCAGGTCCTGCTCAGGCTACACGTCATACATCCATCACGCCTCAAATATGTTCAGATGGCATTACTACTGACGGGTCAGATTTGGTACATGTGCAGGATTCTTCATTGCAGGAGGAGACTACACCATCCAGTACAGTGGACGATGACCTTGATATTCCTATTGCTATCAGGAAGCAAAAGCGGACGTGCGCATCTTATCCCTTTGCTTCCCATGTGTCTTTTCATCGCCTCACAGGAGACTTTCAGAGGTTTGCTGCAGCTTTGTCTTCCGTGGACATACCACGGACCTATCAGGAAGCTATGAAGATTGATTGCTGGCGAATGGCTATGGAAGACGAGATGCGTGCCTTACAGTCTCGTGGCACATGGAGCTTGGTTATTGCTCCTCCTGATGCATCCATTGTTAGCTGTAAATGGGTATTCACAATTAAATACCACGCTGATGGCAGTCTAGATCGATACAAGGCACGGCTGGTCACGCGAGGTTTCACACAAACCTATGGCGTGGACTATATGGATACATTTTCTCCGGTGGCTCGTCACTCTACTCTTCGCATTCTCTTATCAGTTGTTGTAGTACGTAACTGGACTATATCTCAACTTGATGTCAAGAATGCCTTCTTGTATGGAGATCTGCAGGAGGAAGTCTACATGCAACAGCCACCAGGGTTCACTGCTGAGGGGAGAAGCATATGGTGTGTAGACTTCACAAGGCAATTTATGGCCTCAAACAGAGCCCAAGGGCGTAGCTTTCCCATCTGATTGAATGACAGGGGTTCAAAAGATCGAATGCAGACCACTCGTTGTTTATTCAGAAGTCTTCTGCAGGTACGGTTGTCATCATGGTCTATGTTGATGATATTCTGGTTACAGGAGATGATGATCAGGGAATAAAAAGGGCAAAAGCATTTCTAGGACGTCAGTTCGTCACGAAGGATCTTGGAACCCTAAGATACTTTCTGGGGTTGGAATTTTCCAGGAATGTACAGGGTCTAGTGATGTCCCAAAGGAAGTACATTACAGATTTTTTGACTGAAATGGGCATGGTTGGATGCAGACCATCGAGTATTCCCATGGATCCAAGCATGAAGTTGTATGATGATGACACTGCTGAAGTAGACAAGAGGAGATATAGAGAAATGGTGGGTAAGCTCCTTTATATTACCATAACTCGATCCAATATTGCCTTTGTGGTAAGCCAGGTGAGTCAATTTATGGAGCAGCCAAGACAAGTTCATATGGATGCCATATACATGATACTGAGGTATCTAAAGTCTTCTCCAGGTTCAGGGTTGCTATTTCGAAAGGGCACAGATTTATCTATTTCAGCATGTGCAGATGCCAATTATGCAGGATACCCTAAGGATCGAAAGTCGACCTCAGGATTTGTCGTCTTTGTTGGGAGCTCTCTGGTTTCTTGGAAAAGCAAGAAACAAACTGTTGTGGCAAGGTCCAGTGCTGAATCTGAATATAGGCCCATGGCGCAAGCAAGCACGGAGATGTTGTGGGTTCGATCTGTGCTAGAGGATTTACATGTATCTGTACCTTTACCTATACAGCTTCAGTGTGACAATCAGGCAGCATTGTTTATTGCCAACAATCCAGCATTCCATGAAAGAACAAAGCATATTGAAGTTGACTGCCACTACACTAGAGACTTGATCCAGAGAGGCTTGATATCTACATCTCACGTGAGCTCAGGGGATCAAACTGTTGATATACTCACCAAGCCGTTGCTCAGAGGACCCTTCCAGAGATGTTCTTCCAAGCTGAGCATGATAGACATCTATGCTCCACCTTGAGGGGAAGTGTAGAGACCGATATTATTATATGTTATGTACCTTTTCATAATTTCTTATTATTCTCTGGACTACTATGTATTTTACCCGTGAGGCCTCTCCTTATATAAGAGAGCCTAGGGTTCCCTTGAATAATATGTTGCTCATTTTTCCCAACAATTTTTGTAATAACTTATAGCTAATTACCCCGTACTTGACTACTCTGAATCATAACAGAGCACTTACCCAGGACGTTTCTTTTTGTACTTTGATATTTTCCCTTTTGTGTACAATTTTTCTTCATGTGATTGCCTGATTTCGTCCTCATTTGTAGCATCAGTGGCACCTACAAATGGCAAGCATCCGGATCAATACAGAAACTACCACCATAAATAGACATGAAGGAAAAATGATATCAAACTGTTCCAAGTTAACAATTTCAATCTAGTATACCATATTATTTAAATGTGATGCATCAAAATTAGACGCTAAATTATTTATGTTCAACATATATGCCTACCAATAACACAATTCCATGCTCATTTTACCAGGGCCTGCAAACAGAACTAGTGGTCTCAACATATGAGACTGTGATTAGTTAGCTTTCTATTACAAACCTCTGCATAAAAGTAGTCCCAACTATCGATCTATGATAAAATGAAGAGGGATAATGGCCCTTCCATGCAAAAAGTTCATGCCAATTGTACCTAAAAAGTCATATTGATATGCCAAGAAGATCAATATAGGTTTGAGATATTAGTTATCATTTATTGCTTTCTTCTATTTTCTTTTCTTTATGTCTATCTTATGTAATTTGCCCAATAGGTTTCTCTTCTACAAAAGAGAACCCTAGGACCTCATGAATAAGCGATTTATTGTTTTCTCTCAACATGGTATCAGAGCGACGATCCTAGACCGGAGTTCTCATACCCCACCCGTATCCTAGCCCCCACTCGCCGCCCTCTCCACTCGCACCTCCTCGCCGTCACGTGCCACCGCGCACTTCCAGCATCGTGCAGCTGCTGCTGTTGGGTTGTCGTGCACTGCCCAGCACCTCTCGTGATGCAGTTAGGTAGCCGCACACGTCTGCCAACCCACCCGGCGCCGCCGCCGACACCAGTGGGTAATTTATCTCCTCTCTGTCGTCGAACTGCAGTCTGAAATAGTCTCATTTTTACCGGAAAAGATGATTTCAGACCTACAAATCACATTTTTCGGTGCTAGCGTGGATTGAGGATTGACGAGGATGGTCGTATGAGTTTACACATATAACCAATCATCTATGTGATCGTGTAGACTCGCTCGGATCAGTCTATTTCCCTAGTCGAGTTCAATTTCGGCCTTCTTTTTTATCATGTTAGAGAACAAGGGTGACATTTTCTCTTCATCTGGTGCCTACGGGCTCGGCTCCCACCGTGAAGATGGATGGACCAACTATGAGTTGTGGCCCATGCATTTTATGACCCTTATGCAATGCAATAACAAGGGAGTACATTTTGCAAAGCTCGAGCCGATGAATAAGACTGTGGACAATGCTTCGTGGAAGCAAGATGACGCGTACACGCGTATTTGGCTCTTTGGCACTCACCATGGACATCGCCGATGACATTGTGAACTAGTCCACTGCCCGGTTGATGTAAGATATTCTAGCAGCCATGTATGCCCAAGCGAAGAATGAGGCCAAAAATCTTCAGCTACAATTTGATATATATACACGGCCAAGCAGAACAGTCGTTCTCTGCATACATTCTATACTTCGCCTCATGGCATGTTTCCACAGCTTCATACCCGTTACCACTTCTACGGAGCAGCAGATGGCATATAGGAACTACACGATGCTTGGAGCTTTCTTAGCAGCTCGGAACCCGGAGTAAGAGGCCGCATGTGCATAGCTTCTTAGGGGCACGATCATACCTCCCATGAAGGAGGCCTACAGTCGCCTCAGCACCACCGCACACACCTCCTCATCAATGGATGCATCTTGCGATAGAGAAGGCTCTACATGGTTCATACGACGTGGTCCCCCTGACAGAGGAGGTGGACGTCAACGTAACCCATGCATCTATTATCGTCGTCCAGGCCACTCTGAGGATACATAGTATCAGAAGAATGGATACCTTGCATCTGCTTGTGTGGCTGAGCAGATTGAGCCCCCAGATAGTTTGACTCCTCAGACTAATTCACACCTTGATATATTGTCTCCAATCTGAGAAAGATTATGACTCTTGTTGCAACCGCTGCTAGAACCTCCTTGAGCTCTGCATGTATAGCCTATGTTTTTACCAGTTGTAGCAGGGCAAATATAATAGAGTGGATCATAGATTCTGGTGCTTCTCACCATCTGTGTGAAGACAGAGAACAATTTAGTTCTTACAGATCTATACCCCTTGGTAGATGGGTCGTCATTGCCAACGAGGTTTACTTTTTTTTTGAGGCTAAAAAGAGGGGGATGCACTCGATGGTGCTCGCCCCAAAATTATATATAACTTAAACGGAAAAAGAGTAGAGATACTTACATAGGGGAGATGGGGTAGAAGGGAGTACAGGATGAATGCGAGTACACAGAAAGAAGCCGCGACAAATGGGCCATTAATCTAAGAATTACACCAATCGGAAATAAGTCTATTACCCATAATGTTGACGTTCTCGCGATAGAAGCGTTGTCCCGAGAAGATAACGTCATTCCTGGCACGCCAAATGCACCACAGCCTCGCGATAGGCCTGTCCCTGTCCCTGTTCGACCAAAGGATCTCACAAAAGTCTTCAACACTGTCCGCGCGAGCCCAGGGCACCTCGTCCCAAACACCCGCAACCAGGGAGCAGCGAAAGAAGAGATGGTCGACAGTCTCATCGACATCACAGCAAAGAGAGCATGAAGCGCTGGTCTGAGGGAAGAACCTAGCGCAACGGTCTCGAGTCAGCAGTCTTCGATGACGAAGTAACCATAGGAAGATGGCAATGCGCTCCGGCAAGCGCTAACCCCAGAAGAAGGCACAGTCACACACCAGAGGAGAAGTAGTATCAGGCGGAGAAGGGAGCAGAGCCCGATAAGCCTTCTGAATGGAGAAGGCCCCATCGATCCAACGCCAATGATCCCTCTGCATGGAAGGCGTAGCAGCAGCATTGAGAACCTCCATCATCAAGACGAAATCATCCACCCGCTGCTCAGAGAAGTTCCCAGAGAATCGAGGGCACCAACAACCGTCAACCCAGCACTCGGCAATAGACGCATGATGATTCGAAGCAAGCACGAATAATCTCGGGAAACGCACCCGAAGAGGGCCCCCTCCCAGCCAGTCATCCAGCCAAAACCTAAAGGAATCCCCCATCCCAAGCACCGGGGTGAAGAGCGCCACATTCGTCAGCAAAGTGGTCGAGACGCTGCACCAGAAAGGGGAAGAATGATGCTGCAAGGCCCCCCACGGCATCCCGAACCAGTCTCTGCCCAAGAGAGCCCGAAGAACGTTGGTGAAACAGGTATCATCCTTGCCCCAAAGTCTACTCACCCATTTGAGTAGTAGGGCATCGTTTACCAGGTCCAATCTCCTGACACCAAGCCCGCCGTAGCGCTTAGGCATGGACACCACATCCCAAGCCACCAGGTGCATGCCCCTACCGTTCCCATCCTTACGACCCCACAAGAAGCGCCTCATACACCGCTCCAGGCGCAAGCGTACCCCAGCAGGCATTCTCCGAACCGATAGGAAATAAACGGGTATAGAAGAGAGGACGGATTTGAGAAGGATAAGGCGACCACCGCGAGAAAGCAAGGACGCCCGCCAACCCGCAAGGCGCGACTCCACCCGGTCCGTGATAACACGCCAATCCGTAGATCTGGCCCGCCCCACCGAGAGAGGAATACCAAGATAAGCAATAGGGAGCTCCCCAGGCGAAGACCCGAGCATCCGGCCACATTCCTCCACCTCCGCATGAGACAAGCCAAAGGGCACCACGTTGGATTTGGAGGCATTAATCGGCAGCCCCGATAATTCACAGAACAAAGCAAGAGTATTGGCCATACCGGACACCTCCTCCGGACCTCCCTCAATAAAGCAAATCATATCATCAGCGAACTGGATCAACGGGACGCAAATATCCCCCTTGCGGAATACATTAGCAAGGCCCGCGTCAACAACGCGGGAGACCATGCGCGCCAGCACATCAGAAGCCAAAACGAAGAGAAGGGGCGCCAGAGGGCAGCCCTGACGCACCCCCCTGCGTGGCTGAAATGATCCACCAACCGGCCGCCCATTAATCAAGACGGAAAGTGAAACCGTGGAGACGCATCTGCGCATCCAAGAAATCCAAAGGATTGGGAAACCCCGGCGACGCAAAGCAGACCAAAGGAAGCACCAATCGATGCAATCATAAGCCTTGGCAAAATCGATTTTCCATAGGACCTCTTTCTTCTTTTCTTTTTTCCAATCCGCCACCATTTCGGAAGCCACGACGATGCAGTCAGTGATATGCCTCCCTTTGATGAATGTCGCTTGAACCGGAGAGATTAGCCCATCCAAAACCTGAGACAGGCGAGTGGCCAAAATTTTCGCGACGATAAGGTATATACCATTGGACACGGAGATAGGACGGAAATCCTCAATGCGCAACGCCGGTTCTTTTTTAGGAATGAGGATAATATGAGCCCGATTGATGCGGTCGAAGCCGAAATTTCTCGAACAAAATTCAGAGACGACATAAATGACGTCCCCCGCCACAGTCTCCCAAAAATCGTGATAGAATGCGACGGAGAACCCATCCGGCCCCGGAGAGGAATCATGGTTCAACGCCCAGACAGCCGCTTTAATCTCCTCCAAAGAAAACGGGCGAATAAGGGACGCGGATTCCGCGTCAGAGATAGAAGAAGCGCCCAGGCCAAGCCACCGCCACCTACGAGGGGAGGTCGAAGATGAGGTACGTCTGAAGTGGTCGACGATGGCACAACCCATCTCCCTATCCCCGGAGAAATTGACGTCATTGATAGAAAGGGACCGCAACATGTTAAAACGCCTCCGATTGCTCGCCACCCGGTGGAAATAGGCCGTATTCGCATCGGCTTCTTTAAGCCATTTTAGTCGCGAGCGCTGTCGCCACTCGATCGTTCTTTTCTTGTCCTCCTCCTGCACCCGAGCGCGAGCAGAATTGCGGGCCCGAAGTTCGTCAAGAGAAAGCTTACGCTCATTCTCCGTCGAATCCAACTGCAAGATAATGTCCTCAGCCTCAGCGCGCACAGCGAGCCATGTCTGTCTAGAGTTTCTTTTGAAGTCAGCAAGAACTCTCCGGAGGGAAGCAAGCTTCTGATCAAGTTTAGACGCCGCGGAGCCAGAGACGGTAACATGAGTCCAATGTTCCTGAACGACCGATTTGAAATTTGGTTCCAATAACCAACATTTTTCGTATCTGAATAGGCCCCGAGGACGAATACCGTTGCCGGAGTCCCAAATAATGGGGGAGTGATCCGAGAAAGAGCGGGGGCGAGATGATACAGAGTAAAGGGGGAAGGAGTCCATTAACATCCCATTAGCCAAGAAACGGTCAATCCTAGACCGAGAGGAGCTGTTCCGCCAAGTGTAGCCAATGTCACTCGGAACCAAATTAAATAGCACCAGGCCGTCAATAACATCGAGAAAATCCTGCGATCCCGGATCGCGGCCACCCCTGCCGCGAGGCCTATCAGAAGAATTGATGGTGACATTGAAGTCACCCCCCAGGATCCAAGGTAAGCCCCCAAAAAGATTAGCCGCTTCCCGCGTGTCCTCTCATAATTCCCGTCTCAAAATATGGCACATAGGAGCATAAATACATGAGAAAACCATCGGGTCAGTTGAATCGACCCGGTTCAAAACAACAGAGAGCATGTGGTGCCCGACAAGCATGGAACTAAAGGAGAACGAATGAGAACGCCAAGTCACAAGGAATCCCCAGGCGGAAGCAGCCGCATTAACCGCGCGAAATTCGTCAAATGGACCGGCACCAAAGGAACGCCAAGTATAATCATCAATAGCAGCCAATTTGGTTTCTTGAATAAAAGCAACATCGCAGCACCATTCAGAGTCTTGATCCCAAAGATCGACGCTTTACCAGATCCCCGAGACCACGGACGTTCCAAGAGAGAAGCTTCATTAAAAACCTCTGGTGTTCGCCCCCATGCTACCAGCCCCAAGGCTGTCAGCGCTTCCCCCAAGGCCACGGAGGCCCGCAGCCTCAGCCACGGCCTCCCGCAAGGACGCACATGATTGAATCACCCGAGCACCATGGATATCAAGGGCGCGCCTTCGGTATGTAGTCCCAAAGCGTCTGTTGGAATGGCCTTCCCCATCGCATGAGAGAGTATACGAGAAGACCTCATGAATAATAGGAGAGGGCCGCACCGGAGTCCTAGGAGAATCAGCATGCAAAGAGTCCATAGGAGAGGTAACATTCAGGCGCAAGGCCTCAACTTGAATCACAAAAGAGTCGGGCGAGGATGCGTGAGTAATCGGGTGAGAGGCCCGCGGCCAAGACCCGAACTGAACGGGTCCTCCTACCCGCGAGGTCTGGAGATCCGACAAAGAACCCGATAAACCAAACATCGGTGGTGCCGAGCCAAAATGTGGAGAGAGAAAAGTCGAATCGTCCTAGGGAACCCGAACATCAGGGAGTTCATGAGTTGCAATCGATTGTTGCGGGGCCCGAAAAGTCAGCTCGAGGGTACCCACCACGTCAGCCATGCATGGAGACGCTTCGTAAGAAACAACCTCGCCTTCCACGTGTCGATGCGGAGATGAACCGTCGTGCTCCAACCCCACGCCATCGCCGAGCGCCACCGCCGAAGGAACCGGGTCCACCACCAGCTCCGCCAGGTTGGACACCGCCGGCGAAGGGGGAATAATGCAAAGCTCAGGCTTGAACCGCCAGCGGCCAATCTTGAGGGACCCAAAAAAGGTTCTACCAGGCGCATCTTTGAGGAAGCCGGAGCTGCACTCAAGAAGAACCGTAGTAGACTTCCAGTCAGCCTCCGGAGCGAGGCCATCATCAATGATCGAGAGAATGTCCCCCCAGCGTCGGAACGCCTTGTTGAGGACTGGAACAGTTCTAGACAAGAAGGGAACGCCCGTTATTGCCACGAGGCAAACCTCGGTGGCAGCAGAAGCACCATCAGCCACGCGAGACCTCCTCCAAAAGACGTCCATGTTTGAACCATCGGAAAGCAGCCTGTCCCGATGCTCCGGGGATAGGCCGCGCACGCAACAATGAGAAGGGTCCAATATGCATACATCCCCGTAGAAGAGAGGCCCCAGCAAAGCTTGAATGTGCGACCTTACAGCCTCCCAGTCGACGTCGCACCGCCGCGTGACCCCGATGATCATCGAGTGATTGGATAAGTGGAAATCATCCTTCCCACGCGAGACCGAGCTCTCAGCATGCCGAGCCTGACAGAATAAGACCTCCCTTGTCGAATGCCCCCCAGGCGCAGCCGAAGTTGCACCAATAGTCGAGCCATCGCCCGCCAGCCGAGAAGGCAGCTCCAGACCACGAAGCAGAAGCCCCGCGTCCAAGGCTCCCTCATGCGACGAACGGGACTGGTGTCCCACCACCTGAGCGTAAGACCGAACCGGGACCTCCCGCCACGCGAGAGGACCGGGACCAGAGCCATGCAAAGCACGCACCTTCGAAGAAGAGGACGGCATCCCTGACTGCAGCGGACGGCGATCCAGGAGCGCCCAACAGGAGGCGCGACGATGTCCCGTATTCCCGCATGCAAAACATCGCGGAGGAAGGGGACATCGAGAAGCGACGTGTCCCCTCTCCCCACATCTGAAGCATCGCTTCGCCAACTTCTTATGCGAAACAGTCTTCCACTCCCCGTCAGTAGCACCGCCATGGCCAGCAGCCGCGTCGTCTTCAAAAACCACCCCCTTCCCCTTCGGTTCCAACGAACAACTACCGAGCTTCGCATCCCCATCCCCCTCGCGCTCACCGCCAGTGGAGCTCCCCTCGCCCTTCGCCCTCCCTTGGTGGTCGCCCTTCGCACTCCCATCGCCCCTCGCACTCGCACCCCTCGCACCGCTCGCACTCGCCATCCTAACGAGGTTTACTTACCTATTACCATTACAGGACAGGGGGATATGCATTAGATGGTTTCAGGACATGCCATCCATCCGCCTGCAGAAAGGTTTATATGCTCCTGATTTTCGGATGAATTTTCTTTCTATTAGCCAGATCACGAATGATCTATATTATCGTGTCATTTTTGTCCCCTCTAGTCTTGTGCTTCAGGGCATATTCACGGGCAGGGTAATTGGATGTGGACGTGAGTAGAGTGGGCTCTACAGACTGGTCCAGTCTCCCAATGTCGGTGCCTCTAACATTTCCTCCTAGATCAGTCTCTCCTTACTTGTGGATCTTCGTTTCGGCCACCTTCCTCTACAGAAGTAGTGTCATGTCCTCCAACAGATTTCCACACGCTCTTCCTTCCAGTGCGAGGCTTGCCAACTTGGGAAGCATCATCGCTCTTCATTTTCCGATCGTCAGAGTCATAGTTGTAGTTATTTATTTGAGCTTATTCATCTAGATATTTGGGCTCCCAGTCATGTTCATGATCTCTAGGTAAAACATTTTTATCTTCTTGATGTGGATGTTATTCTAGACATTTTATGGGTTTTTCCACTGGAAAATAAGTCTAAAGCAGGGTCTATCATTAAATCTTTTAATAATAAAATAAATAATATTTTCTCTGCTATTGTCAAGTTTATTCGCTCCGACAATGCTTTAGAGTTTTGTACGTTACATGTATCTGAATTCACGTTACATGTATCTGAATTCTTCATATTTCTTGGCATTTTACAACAGACCTCATATGCTTACATTTCTCAGCAGAATAGTTACTGAACACAAACACTGTAACTTACTTAATGTGACCAAGACACTTATGATCCAGAGTCATGATCCTCACTCGTTTTGGAGTGATGCGGTCCCCATTGCTTGCTACTTGGTTAACCCCATGTCATCTTCTTTCTTAGGAGAGAATGTTCCATACTTGATTGCGTTTTCCGAGAAGGAAGTGTTCTCCCTTATACCCCATGTATTTGGCTCCGTTGCTTTTGTTCACAATCATGCGTCTGGTCGTGACAAGCTCTCTCCTAGAGCAGTCAAGTGTGCCTTCGTAGGCTACTCTCGTACCCAAAAGGGGTATCGTTGTTTTGATCCGGTTAGATAGAAGTACTATATTAGTGTAAATGTCACTTTCTTTGAGTTTATTATTTATTTATGTCCTACAGGTGACGGGACTCTGTCTGACTCTGGAGAGGAGGTATATATACCTCTTCCTATGGTTGCATCAATTCAAGTAACTACACCACATCCATCACCTCCACCACCACCACCTCCTCCAGTGCCCACACATGCATCACCACCCAGTACGTTGGCCCATCTCTATTACCATATTTTTATATTCGCATGCTCATACATTTCCCCCTGCTCCTGAGCCTTCTCTATCATCCAGCACGCCCCAAGTATGTAATGAACATTGTTTCTATTAATGGCACTAGTGGTTTATCCATACAGCAAGATTCTTTACAGGATGAGCAGGAACCCTCCCTGGAGGGTAGTTTATAGGTTGAGGAGGAAGCATGTGATCTGGATGTGACTATTTCCCTGCGGAAGCAGAGACGTACTTGTTAAGATATTCATGTTATTTTGTCATTTCTTTATATTGTTTAATTCCGTTGTCATGTTTATGTAATTTACCCTTAGAGCTTTTCTCCTATATAAGAGAGCTCTAGGGTTAGATGGAATGCAACTTTTCTTTTCCCTCTCAACATGGTATCAGAGCGACGGTCCTAGACCGGAGCCTGTGCCCTAGAACCCTGCCTCCACCAAAACCCTGACTACCCTCGGGCTCACCGTTGCCGCCGCCGCCCAGCCCCCCCCCCTTGCGGGTGCCTCCGCCGCCACCCAACCCCCCTTGCGGATGCCGCAGTCGCCGCCCAGCCCCCCCTTACGGGCGCCGCCTCGCCGCCCAGCCCAGCCACGCGTTCACACCTTCACGCGTGAACCTCGTGTTCAAGCCCAGCCCGACGGTTGCCTCTCCCGCCGCATCTAGTCTTCCTGTGGGTTCCTCTTCTAGGTATTTAGGGTGTCACGTAAAGCCCTAGCAACATCCTAGCTACCCAAAGGACTCTCCAAAGAGTAGAAGAGGTTATGGTATGAGTCTGCACCCACAACCATCTTCCTGTATATCAGTGTAGATGCCAGTATCTCTTGTTTCTAGCTCAGTCTTGAAGAAAGTTGTCATCATGTCCGACAACAAAGTGGGCATTCCATCCCTGGGTACCTTCAAAGGCCCGACACCCATTGTCAAAATGGATGGAACCAACTATGAACTGTGGGCCTTGCAGCTCATGAGTTTGATGCAGTGTAATGGCAAGAAGCACATCCTCACGGCTGAGGAGCCACGTGACAAGACTGGGACGAATGCCTCGTGGGAGGCGGATGATGCATATGCTCGCGTATGGCTATCTGGGATTGTATCCACAGAGATAGCTAATGATATTTTGAGCCAGCCTACTGCAAAGGCTGTGGGACATTCTTGTCGCGACATACTCTCTGGCAAAGAATGAGTCGAAGATACTACAGCTCCAGCACGATATCTTCACATCGAAGAAGAATGGTCACCCTCTTCATGCCCTCTATACTTCTTTTAGGGGTATGTTTGAGAAGCTACATGGCTACATACCCTTGACTGCTATACCAGAGCAACTCAAGGCTTACGGAGACTCTGTGATGACTGCTGTGTTTCTAGCAGCTTTGGATCCAGAGTATGATGCAGCTAGTGCCCAGATCCCCACAGATGCTACAATACCTCCAATGGAGGAGGCGTATCGTCGACTGAGTAGACTATCTATATCTTATGGTAGTCCTCTTCAGTCCCAGACTTCTTCAACTATGGCGGCATTACGTGGTGGAGGGAGTCATATACCATATCGTGGCAGGGGGAGTTCCAACCGCGGCAGAGGTGGGTGAGTTCGACCTCGTCAGTCGTGCACCTACTGCCACAGAATAGGCCATTCTGAGGAAACATGCTATTCTAAGCATGGGTTTCCTGTGTCAGCCAGAGTTGCAGAGCAGACACAACATGTTGGGACTCCATCACTTGCATATGATCATAGATTTGACGAGCTTGTAGCACGACTGAGAGAGATCATGCCTGACACATCTGGATCTACCAGTTCTCCTTCAAGATCCCAGAGGTTGTTGCCTCAGCATCTGCGTCTACATCAGGTCTAGACTGTGCTTTTACTAGTTGTTACAGGGCAGACTTATCAGAATGGATCATGGATTCCAGTGCATCCCATCATCTCTGTGATGACAGAGGTCAGCTTAGTGTTTTTCGTCCTATTCAACCTGGACGATCAGTCGTGATAGCATATGGTACACATTCCCCCATCACAGGTCAGGGGGAGCCCGGGGAGGTGCAGCTGACTTCTACATTGAGGCTTCCTAATATTCTCTATGCTCCTGAATTTTCTATGAATTATTATCAATTAGTCAAATCACCAGAGATTTACATTGTCGTGCCATATTTGATGCATATGCTCTTGTGTTTCAGGACATACTTACGGGCAGAGTGATTGGAACTGACCTTGAGCAAGGGGGCCTTTACAGACTTGTGCAGTCTCCGTACGCTGGCGCCTCTTCTTCTCTATGCACTGGATCTGTTTCTCCGTACATGTGGCATCTGCGATTTGGTCATCTTCCTCTGCAAAAGCTGGTCCATGTTCTTCCACAGATTTCCCCTCGCTCCACTTTCCAGTGCGAGGCTTGCCAGCTTGGGAAGCAACATCGGTGTTCTTTCCAAAGTCATCAGGGTCCGCGTAGTCATAGTTTGTTTGAGTTGCTCCATTTTGATATTTGGGGTCCTAGTCGTGTCCCAGATCATCAGGGACATAGATTTTATCTGATTGCAGTTGATGAGTTTTCTAGGTTGTCTTGGGTGTTTCTTCTTAAAAGCAAGTCTGATGCTAGTCATGTTATTCAGTCTTTTCTTAATGAAATAAAGAACATTTTCTCTGTCAGAGTCAAGTACATACGTTCTGATAATGCTCTAGAATTTTGCAGTAATCAAGTCTCTCAATTTCTTAGGTCTCGTGGTATTGTGCATCATATATCTTGTACATATACCTCCCAACAGAATGGGGTGGCTGAAAGGAAACACCATCATCTTTTGGATGTTACCAGAACCCTCTTGATTCAGAGTCGTGCTCCTCATTCCTAATGAGGAGATGCGGTTCTAACTGCTTGTTAACTGGTGAATCGTATGCCTTCCTCGGTGTTAGGGGAGAAGATCCCGTTCTTGATTGCGTTTCCCAAGACGGATCTTTTCTCACTTACATCTCGTGTCTTTGGGTCGGTTGCATTTGTTCATCAACTCTCTCCTGGTCTTGACAAGCTCTCTTCCAGAGCTGTCAAATGTGTGTTTGTTGGGTATTTCAAAACCCAAAAGGGATATCGTTGTTTTGATCATGTTCGACGAAGGTACTATGTCAGTGCTGATGTCACCTTCTTTGAGTCCATTATGTATTTTTCTCCCACAGGTGACAGGCTTACCCTTTCAGATGATGGAGAAGAGATCTATATGCCTCCTCCCCAACCATTACCATGTTCTAGTCCATTACTGCCACCTCCACCACCTACACCACCGCCGCCGCCACCTCCTCGTTTCTTTCCGCAGGTCTATCAGCGAAGGCCCCGTGCTCATGTGCCTCCTCCATCATCCAGCACGCTCAGGTATGTACTGAACATTTGAGTTCCTCTAATGGCACAGGTGATTTGCTTGTACAGACTGAGGTACAGGGTGCAGATACTATCTCTACTACACCTACTGACGATCTGGATAGGCCTATTGCACTTCGGCGGCAGAAATGAGCATGCACTATGCACCCTATGGGTGCCCATGTTTCCTTGGAACGTCTTTCCAAGGATTTCCAGCACTTTGTTGTGGGGTTGTCTGCTATAGCCATACCACGATCATATCAGGAGGCAACGCAAAGCAGTCAGTGGCGTTTGGCTATGGAAGAGGAGATGGCGGCTCTACAATCACGAGGTACGTGGAGTGTTCATGCTCCACCAGGTGCGTCTGTTGTTGGAAGCAAGTGGATAGTTACTGTGAAGCATCGGGTCAATGGTACAGTAGACAGGTACAATACAAGGCCAGGCTGATTGCTCGTGGGTTCACCCAGACTTATGGGGCGGACTATCAGGACACTTTTTCTCCTGTCGCGTGTCACTCTACCTTGAGGATTCTTATTGCGGTTGCAATGGTACATGATTGGCCCCTTTTCCAATTGGATGTAAAGAATGCTTTCTTGTATGGTGATTTGCAGGAGGAGGTTTACATGCAGCAGCCACCCGGGTTTGCTGCTGAGGGGGAGTCCAGTATGGTGTGTCGTCTTCATAAGGCTATATATGGCCTTAAGCAGAGTCCGAGGACTTGGTTTCAGAAGCTCTCAGAATTGATTGAACAAAAGAGGTTTGCCAGATCTACTGCAGATCATACTCTCTTTGTAAAGAGACACCAGAGAGGTATTGTAGTCATCTTGGTTTATGTTGATGACAATGTTATCACTGGCAGCAATGAACAGGGCATTCAAGCAGCTAAAGATTTCCTTGGACAGCACCAAGGACCTTGGTACGCTTCGTTACTTCCTTGGACTGGAATTTGCACGAAATCAGCAGGGCATGGTTATGACACAAAGGAAGTATATTACTGATCTTCTATCTGAGACAGGCATGACATGATGTAGACCAGCTACTACCCCGATGGATCCTAATGTGAAGCTCTATGATGACGGATCTGAGGAGGTGGACAAGGGACGATACAGAGAGATGGTAGGGAAATTATTGCATGTTACTATTACCAGGCATGATATCTCCTTTGCCGTGAGTAAAGTAAGTCAGTTCATGAAGCAACCCAGGCAGGCGCACATGGATGCAGTATTCATGATCCTGAGATATCTGAAGTCATCTCCATGTGCATATCTTATGTTTAGAAGAGATATGTCTCTCTCAGTTACGGGGTGTGCAGATGCAGATATGCCGGGTGTCCTAATGACAGAAAGTCTACGTCAGGCTTCATTGTGTTTGTTGGTAGCTCACTAGTCTCATGGAAGAGTAAGAAACAATCGGTTGTTGCTCGATCCAGTGCAGAGTCAGAATATAGGGCAATGGCCCAGGGTAGCATTGACATGATGTGGCTCAAATCTGTCTTGACCGATTTAAGATTGAAGTACCTCTTCCTATGCATCTTAAATATGATAATCATGCGGCTCTGTTTATTAGCTAATAATTCAGCATTCCATGAAAGGATAAAGCATATTGAGGTGGATTGTCACTATACTCGTGATTTAATCCAAAAGGGGTTATGTAGCTTCACGAGATCAGATTGCAGACATGTTTACTAAGGCACTGGCTAGAGATCCTTTTCATCATTGTTGTTCCAAGATGAGCATGATAGATATATATGCTCCAGCTTGAAGGGGAGTATTAAGATATTCATGTTATTTTGTCCTTTTTATATTGTTTATTTCCATTGTCCTGTTTATTTAATTTACCCTTAGAGCTTTTCTCCTATATAAGAGAGCTCTAGGGTTAGATGGAATGCAATTTTTCTTTTCCCTCTCAACAGTACTTGTACTACATATCCTCTTGCAGTCCATGTTTTCTTAGTCTAACTCTCAGAAGACTTCAGGAGGTTTGTCGAGGGTTTGTCAGCCGTGGAGATACCATGGAAATATTAAGAGGCAATCCATGACAGTCAGTGGTGTCTTGCCATGTAGGAGGAAATGGCCGCATACAGTCATGTGACACATGGAGCATTGTTATAGCTCCTACAGGAGCATCTGTTGTAGGATGCAAGTGGATGTTTATGGTGAAGCATCGAGTAGATGGCAACATGGATCGTTACAATGTAAGACTTATGGCTCGTGGGTTCACCCAAACATATGGGGCGGACTAACGGGATTCTTTCTCTCCAGTAGCTTGGCATTCTACACTATAGATCATTCTTTCTTTTGCAGTGACATGGGACTGGCTCCTATATCAGCTTGATGTGAAGAATGTGTTTCTCTATGGTGATCTGCAGGAGGAGGTCTACATGCAGCAGTCACCTGGGTTTGCTGCTGAGGGGAAATGTCAGAAGGTTTGCAGACTTTACAAAGTGATATATGCCTTAAGCAGAGTCCAAGAGCATGGTTCCAAAAACTTTCGGATTTGATAGAGAGACATGGATTCATGAGATCGAATGCAGATTATTCACTGTTTGTTCAAATGTCTCAGAGAGGTACAGTTGTCATACTTGTTTATGTTGATGATATCATTGTTACAAGGGGATGATGAGTAGGGTATCCAGACTGCTAAGGATTTCCTTGGTCAGCAGTTTGTAACCAAGGAACTTGGCAGTCTACGTTACTTGGGCTAGAGTTCGCTAGGAATCATTGAGGTCTTGTGATGACCCAGACGAAGTACGTTACAAATCTTCTCTCTGAGATGGGCATGGCAGACTGCAAACCTACCGCTACTCCCATGAACAATGAACTCGAACATGAAGTTGTACGATGATGACATTGAGGAGGTAGACAATATGAGGTATAGGGAGCTCATTGGGAAGCTTCTATACGTGGCCATCACCAGACCAGATATATACTTTGCAGTGAGCAGAGTGAGTCAGTTCATGGAGCAGCCTAGACAGGCACATATGGATGCAGTCGATATGATTCTGAGGTATCTGAAGACCTCATATGGCATTGGCCTTCTATTTAGCAGAGGCGTATCCCTTGCCATTACAGCTTGTGCAAATGCAGATTATGCGGGATGCCCAAGGACATGAAGTCTATCTCTAGTTTTGCAGTGTTCATTGGGAGTTCCTTGGTATCGCGGAAGAACAAGAAGCAAAAAGTGGTCGCCAGATCTAGTGCAGAGTCAGAGTACAGAGCCATTGCACAGGGGAGTGCAGAGATGATGTGGGTGAGATATGTTCTTACTGACTTAACTGTTGAGGTGTCTCTTCCCATGTACCACCAATACGACAACCAGACTGATCTCTTCAATGCAAACAATTCAGCCTTCCATAAGATGACCAAGCATATCGAGGTAGACTGTTACTACACTCGACATATGATTCAGAAGGATTTCATCTCCACCACTCTTGTCAGCTTAGGAGATCAGACAACAAATGTGTTCGCCAAGGCCCTAGCCAGAGGGTCATTCCAGAGATGTTGTTCCAAGAGCATGATTAATATCTACGCACTAGTTTGAGGGGGAGTGTTCAAATACTATTTATCATTTATTGTTTTCTTGTATTTTCTTTTCTATATGTTTATCTTATGTAATTTATCCAATAGGTTTCTCCTCTATATAAGAGACCCCTAGGGTCTCATGAATAAGCAATTTATTGTTTTCTCTCAACAAGCTACATATACGGTCATGACTCCTCCAACATCAAGATTATGTGTAGTTCTCTTATGAGATTAATACCATCACTCACTAGTAACATGTTTATGTTGCACATAAATATGCTACAAAACTCTAAATATACATAAAGCCCTTCAGACATAATATACATATCATTGCAACCAGTAATGAGGATAAAAAAGTGAATGTTTTATTTGGAGATGTATAAAATGTGGTTCTTCTTGAAGTGGAAAAATAGATAATCATCTCGCCACTAACTTGAACTTTTAGATCCTAAAAGTTTGGACAAGCTTCTTTAATTAGAGATTACCATCCAGAAAAAATAAAGAAAACGTACTGCAGAATAACGGCATATAAAGAAGCTTCCATATCCAACTGCAGTTGGGTCAGTATATTTCCAAGTTCCACATCTTCGGACTTTACATTCATTATGGAACTCCGGGTTCCTTTTTTAGATTGCGATGCCTCGTTTGGTTCACCATTTCATCTCAGTGAACCATAACATCTCGGGTTTGGGAAAAGGGTAAATAGGCACCTATTTTGACCATCGCATTTTTTAAGCAATGGATGAATAATTTCCATGAGAGACTGAACATCTTCGAAAGGTGGGTGGCCGCACTGGAAGGCGAGAATAAGTGACATAGATAGATTACAGGCGGTTCTTGGTTAATAAGGTATACAGGGCACTTTATACTCCTTTGGTGTTCGACACGGATAATTTGGCAATGGACTACAAGCTTGATCAAACATCCAACTTGCCACTTTACGTGAAGTTTTTCTTCAGTTGTTGTAACATGGCCTGGTGATGACAAAGTTTTATAAAACTAAGATACTGAATAGAGATGACACCTCACATCCAAGGTAAGGAGATGCTTCTAAGGATATAGACCATCCGTTCTTCACTTTACCCCATTCTAAAACCTCACGTCTAAGGTACGGAGATGCTTCTAAGGATATAGACCATTCGTTCTTCACATGTCCCCATTCTAAAGAAATCTGGTCTAATCGCTGTTGGATTTGCTTAATGTGGATAGTATCGAGGGATTTTGTGCTTTAATTAGGTTTGTGTGCCTCAACTCTTAAGAGGGGAGCAGAGGACCTTTCACCCTTGTATGGGCTATTTGGTTGAAATGAAATGGGGAAATTTTCCGTCACAAAGATTCCAAGTAGAATATGTGAGCATGGCAGCGTGACGAAAATCTTCCCAAGTGCTTCGGGATTTGTAAGGTGTATTTTATTGTCAATTAATATATGCTCTTGAGTATGCCATCTCCAGTGCACACCGTCCTCTCTAGAAAATTGTAACATGAGACACTCGAATATAAATAAACATAAAAGCTAAAATATGATTGACATGCTAGAATGCGGAGACAAATAAAGATGTTAAAATACGTATGAGATGCTAAAAAATGAACACCACATTTTAACATTTAGCTTTAAAATTAAGATTCATAATGTTATCGGTTGAGAAATATATTTATTTTTCCTTTATCATTTATGTATTTTCTATTTTTTTGTATGTAGCATGTAATTTACACCTCTAGGGTTTCTCTTCTCTATATAAGAGATTCCTATAATCTCATGAAAAAATATCATTCTCTTTTTACATGGTATCAGAGCGACCATTCCAGACCGGAGCCATGTTGCCCTAGATCCCTTGGCCAACCAGTGGCCTCATCTCGACATCATCGCCCAATCGCTCCTCGGTGCGGAACCAACAGCCCTCCCGTTGCCCTAGCGGCCCACCCCGATCGCCAAAACTCCACTGCTTGGCCCTCGGTTCGTCACAGTCGCAACAATTGCCTTGCATGGCTTTAGTTGTCACCCCAAGTGACCCCACAACACCGTTGCATCCCGCGATTAGGGTCCAATCGACCATATTGGTTGTCATCGGTGCTTCTAGGCACCCTTAGGGTCGTTGCCAGACACCTTGCTGCACCCTAGGCCGCCAAGCGACTTGGGTGCATCGTAGGATTGCCACAAACACCTTTGGTTGCTCTTACGTCATCCAAAACTCTCCGAATAGTATTATTTTGGGCTTTTTTGGGTGAAATCAGATATATAGGCTACACCATGCATCCTAGAAAGACTCAACGATTTGAGGGCATGGTTGTGGTATACGTTTACACCCACCACCGATTCCCAGATAACTGCATAGACACCTTCAGATACATCTATAACACTGATCGAATTCTGTCCCAACCTCTTTATCATCATGTCAGAAATCAAGGGTGAGTTCTCCTCGTCTGGTGCCTTCAAGGGCTCGGCGCCCATCGTAAAGATGGATGGGACAAATTACGAGTTATGGTTCATGCGGTTCATGACCCTGATGCTGTACAATAACAAGGAGTACATTCTGAGATTGACGTAGCCAGAGCCAACTAACAAGACCGAGGCGAATGCTCCATGGAAGAAGGATGACGCTTACGCACGTGTATGACTATCAGGTACTCTCACTACAGAATAATGATGTCTTGAATTAGCTCACTACCAAGGCAATGTGGAATATCATTGCCGCCACCTATGATCAGGTGAAGAATGAGACCAAGATCCTACAGCTACAATATGACATGTTCACGACCAGATTGAATAGTTACCCTCTACACAACTTCCACTCTTTGCTACAGGGTATGTTTGAGAAGTTGCACATCTTCATACCCATGAACATGTCTACAGAGTAGCAGATGGCGTACAGGAACGTTGCACGGTTGGAGTCTTTGACGGCACTTTCCCTGTGTATGATGCAACACGCACCTAGCTTCTCACGGGTGCATCCATACCTACGACAGACGAGACTTACAACAGACTTAGCAGAATCATGGTCCCATCTATTACCGCCACTCAAACTTCCTATGTGATAGTCGCATTTTACGAAGAGGATGTCCACCCAAAGGAAGTATGTTATAGATATCATCTCTGAGACATGCATGGTAGATTGTAGATGTTGGAGCAATTGTTATATGTGTCACTTGCGTAGATGGGTAAATGGATCCCTCCAGGATCCATTTACAAATCCTGTGGTTTAGTCCCACATCTACCGTCTGTGAGATGTGGAGACTCAGTGAGGGCTATATAAGAAGCCCATCGCCCTCTGTATTCAGCGAGAAAAGTGCAATGCATACATCAGCCCTTTGAGGTGTTCTATTGTGGTTTCATCCCGCTCCTTAGAGAGTAGGGTTCCAAGTTAACTCTCGTGTTCTTCCAAGTTCTTATTATTTTATTCTGATACACTTCAACGTTATATTTTCTAACATGGTATTAGAGCGGGTTGGGTTCGATTCTCGCGGAGTTATTCTTCATTATTTGTTCGAGATTCATTTCTTGGTCTTGAAGATTACTATATTCGTAATTTGTTCAAGATTAGAGATTCAGTTTAATCTACGCAGCAATTCTAGGGTTTTTATTGAAACCTTGATTTTTCTTGAAGAATATTTTGAAGAATATTGTTCTGTTCAAGTGCATGTTCCGTTCGAGAGGATTTTGTTTTTTTGAGGGTACTCTGGAACCCTAGATCTTTTCTTCTCTGGTTCCAGCTACATCCAAGTAGCAGCCACATCGCGCAGGCGATGAGTTGCCCTTCATGCGCTCTAGTCCAGCCTCCAAGCGCAGCCTCTCTTCGCGTCGTGGCTCCTAATCCAGTTCAGTTCGGCTCACATGTAGGAGAGACGCTCATGTGGCAGCCCTAATCGCAACAGGCGGGGTGCACTCCCCCTCGCCCAAGCGATATAGCAGCATCTCCTAGAGTTCAAATCGAAGAACGGTGCTAGCCCTCGTCGCCAGCTTCGTCACTTCATGGCCCAGCAAGAGGTATGGCCGCAAGCCCACATACAAGCCACATCCGTCTTCTTCCTTACATGTGTCATCCTCAACGTTGCGGCACCTCGACACTCCCAGATCTCGCGAGACACTCGGTGTTTCTCGGCAACAAAGGCCCCAAATCAGGGCAGCGCGTGTGAGCAACAGAGGCCCCTATCGGGGGCGATGCACGTGAGCAGCAGAGGCCGCTTCTCGCGCGAGTCACCATCTCCAGGCGACGCGTGAGCTTTCTCCTGGTGGCGCACGACAAGAGCAGAAAGAGCCCCTTCGGGGGTGGCGACGCTTCTCCAAGCAGCTTCCCAAGCGGAGGCCCTCAAGGCGGTAGCGGCGGAGAAGAAATGGGTTCCCAGTTTGGGAATCCTAGTCGCACAAGAAAGAAGGGGGCTCGTTAGCCGCTTTTATTTTAAAAAATTTTGCCATGCATTTCATGCCCAAGTGGGTTGCTTCTTTCGGTCCCAAGTGGGCCTAAGGTTTCCAAAAAATGACCTCATTTGAAGAAGAAAAAAAGAGAGGTCGAGAGTTTAAAAAAAAAGAAATTTGTGTTTTGAACAAAAAAAGAGAAAGTAAAAAGGCGGGGAAAAAAAGAGGTTGAACGGCTTTAAAAAATCGTACAAAAAAGGGAGAATCCGTACAAAAAAATGATGATGTGAGAAGAAAAGCCGAGAAAAAAAATGTCGACGGCTTATTTGGTTCATTTGTTTTCTCCCCAATTCTCTTGTCTTCTCCCAACTTTGTCGATGCCATTGATTTCTGACAAGTATGGGAGAAAGGGGGAGTATTGTGTCGAGTCAAAGGTTTGTTCCAGATTCAAATATCAAATTCCAAGCCAGCTAGATTGTTCAGGCTCTACAGATATTCAAACTCGATATTCATATGGTTTCGAGACTTCTGTTCAGACACGCACATGTATGCGGTCTTCTTTTCAGATGTGCACTTATATGCCATCATTGTTTGTGGTCCACATCTTGTGTATTTCGGTCAGGGTTTTCATGTGATCTATAGGGAGTCTAGAGTAGAGATCCCATTCCCTATGCCAAGTGGGCTAGGGTTTTCATGTGAGTTCATAGGGACTCCAGAGTAGAGATCCCATTCTCTAGGCCGGATGGGAGAGGACCCAGTTCTCCGACGATGAGACTTTTTTCAGACTACATTCTCAAGAGATCGTGAACTCCAATACGAGATCTTCCAAGGTTCCTATGAGAGAGAACCCATTTTGAGGTCCCCATGAGAGAGACCCATCTTCAGAGATCTACGTATGGATAATTAGCGACGTTCTTTATTCGACCCTTTCAGAGATGGAGCAGTTGTCCATATATTGCAGCAGGCCAAAGTTCTCCAGGTGGAGACTCATTTTCAGTTGGTAACTCTACTTATAGTGGGAGAAGGCTTAGCACATTTTTTTAACTCTGACAGGCTCGGTACGGAGTACACCCAGTTTGACTCGCACTCCAGCCCGTTTGTCCTCACCTGCACGGCACGAGAAGCAACGTCCTCAATTGCAGCCAACAGTTGTACGCGTTGAGTTGATATTGTCTGTAGTGTCATGTAATGTGAGTTGAGATTTCTTTCTATTTGTCCAAGATGAGCATTACATGCTCCAGCTTGAGGAGTGTTGGAGTATTTGTTATATGTGTCACTTGATTAGATGGGTAAATGGATCTCTTCCACATCCTGTGGTTTAGTCCCACATCTATCGTCTATGAGATGTGGAGACTCGGTGAGGGCTCTATAAGAAGCCCCTCACCCGTTGTATTCAGAGAGAAAAGTGCAATGCATACATCAGCCCTTTGAGGCATTCTCCCGTGGTTTCATCTAGCACCTTAGGGAGTAGCGTTCCACATTAAATCTCGTATTCTTCCAAGTTATTATTATTTTATTCTGATACGCTTCTGCATTATATTTTCCCAACAGTATACATGTCACTACTCAATGGATCCGAACATGAAGCCATACGATGATACATAGGAGATGGACAATAGGAGATAGAAGGAGCATGTTCGGAAGCTCCTCTACATGACATTTTTTTTAATCCAAAGAAGGGGGAAACACGCAGAGGTGTCTGCCCCATAATTATATTAATAAACTATATAAGACATACAAAAGAACACTCAGCGCACCAACCACTCCTCAACCAAACCCCCAGATTGTATACAGGCATTCTCCTGATAAAACCTTTGACCCGAGAAAATAAAAGCATTTCTGGCCAACCAGGTTGACCACAAAATTGCCATAGGGCGAAACAGCTCCCTCCTTGATCGATGATGCGCTCCCTGCAAGGAGACCCAAAAAGTGTCGAAGCTCCGCACACAAATCCAGTCCAGACCAAACTCCTCCCACAAAGTTGTTCTCGAACAAATAAAGAAAAGATGCTCCACAAATTCAATTCTGTTCTCGCAAAGAGGGCACCTATCAGAAACCGGCCCAAAGAATCTGGCACACCGATCTCTCATCAAGAGCCTTTTCCATCTAAACAGGCAAAGGAAAAAGCCCACTCTCTCGGGCAACCGAATCCCCCAGATATTGTTGCAGTCCCTAATCAGATCATCCGTGCGCGTGGGAGGTGA